>OX465297.1:85562670-86113991 GCA_949987735.1 Leucophora obtusa | reverse complement strand
TCTAGGTCCAATACTTTTTAGTGGTACAAACATCAGCACAAACTTATTACACCCTGACCACGTAGTGGTGTTGAGTATAATAATGATATTGACCAAAAAACTATGTCTACGTCATGCATGAGACTAATTAATTATTTGAACAAATTAATCGACGATTTCGTTAGCATTAAATTTAAACTAATGGTAATGAATTTTTTGCCATTATCAAATGCATCGATTTTATTACTAATGCCTATTGCAGTGTTGCCACCAGTAAAAGAAAAAATTACACAGCTGTAGGTCTAAATTATCCAAAACCGTATGAAATTACACAAAAATTTTTTCAAAATAAACTCTCCTGAGCACAGTGGGGAAGAATTTGAAATACCTATTTTGTAAAAATTTTTTTTTATAAACCGATTTTTAAAGACTTAGCATTTTTTCATCTGCAATGTGCAAAAGTTAATTGCATTTTAAAACTAAAATTTTGCATTTTTGCAATAACCTGGTCTGAGTTTTTGCCTTCTGCAAAAGGAAATCCAGGCCAATTTCCCCGAAAAATATAACAATTTATTCTATTAACTAAAGGGAATTTCAATGCAATATCTTTTTCAGGCTTAAAATGGCGTGCTTTTAAATTTGAATATTAATAAAATGGTATTTTATCCATATTAAAAGCTTCTTTGAGAAAAAAGTATTTATGTTTTTTCAGAAAGGGTACTTCATTCAGATGCGTTGAATGCAAAAATATAACCTACTTGCTAATTATTCTCTCCTTTTACACTTCAAATTTTAACCATAAATACAAAAATATCACAATTTCATAAAAAATAACCGATATTTTTTCAAAAATTTTATACGATTCTGTTGAAATCTGGAACATGTTGGATTTACCGAATTCTAAAATATTTTGATTCTGCTCTGCTACGTTCACAAAATTTTCGTCTGGTCAAAGCCCAGTGTCATGTTAACTACAGCCAAATTTTCAGAGATTAGAAAGCAACAATCATAACAAACCTAAATTTTCCAACTCTTTCGCTGAATTTTTATGTGGTTTTGCAAACCAAGAGAATTTTTAAAAGAAGCTTGACAATTATTTTCGCAAAAAATAAACAAAAGACGGAGCTTTAAACAAAACAAAAAAAAAAAAATACATAGCACCATTTTTGATTTCTTCTAAACTCGGTTTAGCGTTGAAAAAATTTATAAAATCATTCACCAGTAACTGGAGATTTGTGGTAAATGGTTCACAGACAATTTCGTTTCATCTATATCGACTAATTTTTATTAACTTTCAAAAATTTACGGAACTTTTAAAAATTTGCGGAAATTTCTGTAAAAAGTGAAATTACACAAAAACTACACAAAAATGTCATTATTCAAAAATTATCCAACGAATGTGTAAACAGTCCCGTTTTTGAATAATTATTCAAAAAGTGGCAACACTGGCCTATTGTATAGTAAATTCATTACGAGTACTAATGCCTTAATTATAAGAAGGAATTGGCATTACTAAATGTCACTTTACAGATTTTTGTAATCATTGCCGAGCTTGCAAACGACCATTTTAAAAAATTGCCAACGTAAAACCGACAAAATTTTTGCTCCGGCGGAGTACTAGTACACTCCTATAATACAAATAAGCCAGGTTCAAGAGAGCTCCCGAGGGATCCATTTTTCTATAACAAAAACAGGGTGACATTTTTAATTTTTATTTTTGACAATTAATTTGAATTTAAGAAGGTTGGTTACCGAAACGAATAACGGTAAGGGTAACCGTGTCGAATTTTATTTGTTTCGGTAACGGTATTTACGAATGTTTCGGTAACGGTATACTGTTATCGAAACAGCAATATCGGTACGTACCGGTACATACAAATTATTTTGAAGGTAAAATTAACTAAAAATACAATTTAAAAAGAATAAAATTCAGTTAAAAACCGGTCTACTCACATTTTCTTTTATTTGAACAATTTTGTTATTTGTTTTTGACTACCAATAACACAGTACAACAGCCAATCTGGGGGGTGAGAAATTCCAAGTCAGGGTGATGGTACTAGGTCAGTATAGTAAAACCCTCAAAGGGTTTGGCGTTCGTATGTGTCATTTTTTTTTATGACCTTTTAAATTTTTTCCTTATCTTGATGTTTTTTCGCTTAGTTGTAACTCGAGAACCACTTGTCCGATTTTGATGAAACAAATTTAGAAAAATTTAGAATTACAAAAATTAAAATTTTTTATGAATTTAAAAAAAAAAAAATTTAATTTTTAGGCAAAAAAATATTTTTTTTTCTCCACAAATTTATTTTTACCGGCAAAACTGTTGATTATAAAGAAAAATGTTATATGAACGGATTAAAGAAATTGTAATTCTAAATTTTTCTAAATTTGTTTCATCAAAATCGGACAAGTGGTTCTCGAGTTACAACTAAGCGAAAAAACATCAAGATAAGGAAAAAATTTAAAAGGTCATAAAAAAATGACACATACGAACGCCAAACCCTTTGAGGGTTTTACTATACTGACCTAGTACCATCACCCTGACTTGGAATTTCTCACCCCCAGACAATAATCCCAAAAATGTTCCATAGTGTAATTGACTATAATGGGGTCATTTTATAAAAGGAAACTTTGCTTTCGTTTGAACGTTTTTTTATTTTTAATTTTTTTAAATTTTGTAAAACTCAAAAAAAAAATATGTATATTTTCTTTTTTTTTCAATCTGGCAATATTATAATCGAAGACAAACTCCTTAATAAAACGGTATTTTATAAGAAGTAAGTAAACGTTTGCAAACGAATATTATGCCATATTCAAACGAACAGAAATAGTTGTCGTTTCCTATTAAAAAGTTAAAGTTTTTGCATAAAAAGTTAGGTAATTGCAATTTTTGGAATAAAAATTTTATAAATATGGGTTTAAAAATATGAAGTACCCAGTGTAGAAAATCATTACCAGATATGTGGTTATGTAACTACATACTTGGTAATGGTAACTACTTACTTTTGTTATTACATTTCTTATTACCTATATGACGATGTCGCGAAAAATAATGAGTTGTCGTTACACACCAGCAGACGAAAAATCAAAAAATATATCGTTCCCTATGTGCTTACCAGTACTGACAAAAATAATGAGTCTAAAAATAGATTTTCAAAAAAATTAATTATATAAAAAAAATATTTTTTATTGTATTTTTTCTTTTAAATAAAATTTGCTGGTGCGGGAATCGAACTTGGGTCTACAGATTGCCAGTCAACAGCTCTACCATCTGAGCTATATCGACATGTAATATTTAATAGATAAAAACATAATTGACCTGCTGCACACAAGTAAGCTTACTCGCCAACATACAAAAAATCAAAAAATATGTGGTTACATATATCCTTACCAGTGTTTAAAAAATATGGAGTCTAAAAATAGATTTCAAAAAATTTTCAAAAAAATCTATAAAATTATTTTCAATTTGAAATAATGATAAAAAATAAGTCATTATCAGTAACTCATTATTATATGTTTTAAAATAATGAAGAAGGTAAGTGGGTGTCATTACTGGTAGTCCAAAAAATAATGATATGTCATTACCGTTTCTACACTGGGTAGTTAAATGTGATACTCCTATATTTTTTATTCTCAATAAAAAATAATTCTTTTAGGGTCATATGCATAATCACTTTTTAAATTTATAAACGGCTTATAAAACAAATTTTTCACACAAAAATCGTTATAAAAAATCAAATTATTATGCATAAGCACTTAAATTTATATGCAAATTAGTGAAAATTTGGGCACTTTTAAAAATATCTGATTTTAGATGCCCTAAGACACGATTTAAAAAAAATTTTCTTTATATATAAACTTCTACGTTTGAGACCAAATGAAACAAACTGAGGGGTTTTAAAACTAAAAACTGACAATTCGAAACTTAAGGGCCATCTTAACAAACCATACCTTGTACTCCTTTGCTATCCGCTAATGGAAGGTTCTTCTTATTTAGGTTGATTTTCTGTACAATATAAAATTTTTCTTAAATATATTTGTTTCATATTATTAGGAAAAATGTCCAAAAATATATCATAAAAAAAAAACTACTAATAAAAAAAATTGCCCCACACAGGATTCGATACCTGGACCCTAAAAATATTAGAACTAAAAATAACAACTCATTTACCAATCAGGCTAAACAGACTTGGAAAACTCTATAAATAAATTTTTATTTAAATAATTTGTAATTTCATGTCACAAATATTATTTTTTTTGTCTGGCAATAATAACTCGCAAATGGCAAGAAACGCAAACTACTACCCGTTTTATAAAATACCAAATATTTTCGTTTACGTTTCAAACGAAAACGAAAAAACGTTTTTCATTCGAGTTACAAAATGACCCCATAAGAAACCGTAAAATCAACTTAAAGTTAATTTATTTTTACTATAAAAATAACAAGCAAAATGGTGCGAAGAACTAAATTTATATTTGATTTTACTTAAAAAATTTAAAATAAAAACAACCCGAGTAAAAAAAAGTATATATAATCATATGTGGCATATATTACAATATATAATTAGACATATCGTTATGTATATCCATATATAATTATATATGACGTTTTTTCCAAATTTTGTCCTTATATTATGCCATATATAATTTCATCTAATTAAATATCAGCCTTTATAATATTAGATATGGTATATATGATTTTATATTATTTAGCATGGCTGATCTTATTACATATATAGTTGTATATAGAGCCATATCTTAATATATATGGTGACATTTTAGCAATATATAATTATATATGGTATCACTTAAACAATATATAACTATATATGGTGCCAGTTAAAATAGATATTATTATATATGGTGGCATTTAAACAATATATGGTCATATATGGTACCTCATGAACAAAATCTTTAATACATTTGCAGATATGATAATATATGCTACTATATATGGTGCAATATATATTTATATATGGTGTTATTTAAGCAATACATTAGCATATATGGTGCCATTTAAACAGTATATGGTCATATATAGTACCTCATGATCAAAATTTTCAATACAGTTCCAAAAATGATAACCCGGTAAAAATGTTCATATACGCTGAAACATGTTCATATATGGTTTATGTATGGACACATATGGAAGTATATGTGATTCCATATATGGAAAAAATTTCATATACAGACATATATGGAAGCATCTGTTATTTCATATATGGAAATGGCACTCATATATGGACAAATATGAAAGTATATGTTATTCAATTTATGCAAAAGGGACTTGTATATGAACATATTTCGAAGAATACATTTTTCCATATACATATGTAAAAGGAACTCATATTTGGATAAATATGGAATTATATTTAATGCCATGAATAAAAAAAGGAACATATGTAGCGCCTAATTTGAATGTCATACATAAATTTATATCTATCGTACAACCTTATAATAAAGGACAGCAACGTTCGCATGTATTCGCATATATTTAATAAATGTATATGTTCATATATGTCCATATATGAACATATACTTAAGTGTTACCTCATTTTCGGATCCATACATATATGGTTGAACCATAAATGGACATTTTTCACCGGGAATATATGATACTATATATAGTGCCATATATATTTGTATATGGTGCCATTTATACAATATATTACCATATATGGTGCCATTTAAACCATATATTACTATATATAATGATATTTAAATAATATATGGTCATATATGGTACATCATGATCAAAATTTTTAATACAGTTCCAGATGTGATAATATATGCCACTATATATAGTACCATATATATTTACATATGGTGTTATTTAACAATATATTACCATTTATGGTGCCACTTAAACCATATATTACCATATATGGTGCCATTTAAACCATATATTATCATATATGGTGCAATTTGAACAATATATGCTCATATATGGTACCTCATGAACAACATTTTTTATACAGTTCCAGATATATGCTACTATATATTGTATAATACCATATACTTTGATATATCATATCATTTAAACAGCATATCATGTATGGTGCCATTTAAACAATATATTTTCATATGTGGTGCCATTTAAACAATATATTGTCATATATGGTAACTCATCAGAAACTACAATATTAACTGTATTTCAGAAGCTATTAATTGTATTTCAGAAATTATAATTGTATTTCAGAAATTATCGAATGTATTTCAGAAATTATTAATTGCATTTCAGAAATAATCAAATCTATTTCAGAATTTGTTGATTGTATTTCATAGTTAATAGAGAAAAATTTCTTAAATACATTTCATAATTTCTGAAATACAATTGATAAAACTGAAATTCAATTGACTAGTTCTAAAAAACAATTCATAAATCTGAAAAATAATTCATAAGTTCTAAAATACAATTAATTATTTGTGAAACATAGTTGATAAATCTTAAAAACAATTGACACAATTGGAAATGGTGTATAGCGTCAAAAAAATGTAAATAAAATTATTTAATTAAAAAAATTCAATTTAATAAAAAAAAAATATAATTTTATAAAAAAATTTATAGAAAAAAAATTTTAATGTTATAAAAAGAAATTCATTAAAAAAAAATGCATAGTCGTGAACGGTATCGAACTCGAGACCTTCTGAGTTTAAACCTTATTTTAACAAAATATTGTAATTTTTATAAAATCAGTGCTCTGCCAGTGTAAGTTTTATTTTTTGAACCGTTGGCAATATCTGGCTGGGATCTTATTTAATCCCAAATAAATGAAGATCTTACATAGTACCCAAATATAATGCGGGATCTATTTTTATCTGTCATTTCTGTGGATACCCTATTAAAAAAATTAATGAAGTACAACATACAATCATATCTTTTTTTGATACCGGCCAAAATAAAATTTTATTCGAAAAATGGTGGATCGTACTGGAGTAATTTAGATCCACCTTGGATCTAATATGATGAAATACGATCCGAAAAACGAGTTTATCTAATTATATAAAATTGGATGTGACATAATGATAATCAAGAAATAATTTTAATAGAATGGACCGTTTAATGCAATTTGAGCGATATCTGAATGAATTCCCAACAAACCAAACGATATCGTTTCGAATTCGTAACGATATCATTTCGATGATACGTTTGTCCGAGAATGATATCATTAACGATTCATAAGTAATAGGTACTGTGAAGAAAAGTGCACATTCGTTAATGATATCGTTTTTTCATGAAATAACGATATCGTTATGATATCGAAAATATCAGGCAATGCGATAATATTTTCGTTATATTGCAAAATTTTTGTCGTTATTTTATCACTATTCGATGAAAATATGATATCATTAACGATATCGAAATAAAGAAGTATATATGATATCTTTAACGATTAAATTAGAACAAGCAAATGTCACTGTTTCAGAAAATTTATCGTTATTTTTAAAAATTATGATATCATTACGGGTTCATATTTTTGTATCATAAACGATAGCAAATATGATACTTAATATGAATTCGCTAACGATACTGTATCGTTTCATGGTTTATTGGGTTATTTTTGTCTAATGGTATCAATTAAAATGTAACTTTTTGTATTAAATCTAATTTTATATAATTAGATTAATTTTATATAATTAGATTAACCCATTTTTTCGATCTGCCATTTTTCGAATCAAATTAGATCTAAGTTTATCCCAAAATATATTGCTGGATCTAATTTGATTTGCCATTTTTCAGATCAATTTATATCTAAGTTTATTTCCAAATATATTGCTGGATCTAATTCGATGTGCCATTTTTCGGATCAAATTAGATCTAAGTTTATCCCCAAATATACTTCAGGATCTAATTCGATCTGCCACTTTTTCGGATCAAATTAGATCTAAGTTTATCCGCAAATATACTGCTGGCTCTAATTCGATCTGCCATTTTTCGGATCAAATTAGATCTAAGTTTATCCGCAAATATATAGCTGGATCCGCCATTTTTCGGATCAAATTAGATCTAGGTTTATCCCCAAAGATATCACTGGACCTCCCAATTTTGAGATATAACTTGATCTTAGTTTATCCCCATATATAAAATGGGATCTAATACGATATCATTGGATACACCCAATTTTGAAATCTAATTGGATCAGCTAGATATTACAGCAGATCTTAAACAATATCAAATTGGATATGATTAGATATTACGCGAGATCAATTTTTTTTACTCGGGAATTCAAATAATTGTATTGTTGTTATTTTTATTTCAAACAACTTTTACTACAAAATACCTTTTTTTGGTTCATTTTTTTAGTTTTACTTTAAAACAATAAAAATTGACTAGAAAATTTGACTTTTACGAAATATCCGTATTGTCATTTAGTTAAATTTTTAAATAACTTGTGAAAAAAGCTAAAAATTATTTTTCTTCTACGAACAACTGTTATTATTTTTAAAAACAACTCAACTGAAAAACTTCAGAAACAACTAACAAAAAGTGACGGTGTTTATTTTGTGAGTGTATAATAAATTACGTTAAAGATATATAAAACCAAGTAAAAACATAGCCTATATTTAATTTTAAGTGCTAAAAATACTGTTTATATGCTATAAATTCGATGCTGGTAGTAAAAATAAAACCCGTGTAAAAAAGTTTAGATCTGACCAGATCTTTTTGGTTCTCAATAGATATGATTGAATCTAATTCGATCCTGTACCAGAGCACATCAAATATGATCAGATATGGCATATGTGATAATATCTTATGGCAAGATCTGATGAGATCTAGTGCCAAATTTGTTCAAATTTAAAGTGATCTGGACAAATGCGCCAGATCTGATCAGATCTAATTAGATCTCAAATTTGTCCCCAATTTTGAGATCTAATTAGATCTGGTAAGATCTACGAAGATCTGGCCAGATGTGCCTAGATCTGATCAGATCTAATTAGATCTCAAATTTGTCCCCAATTTTGAGATCTAATTAGATCTGGTAAGATGTGCTGATATCTGACCAGATCTGATATTTTTTACACGGGAACTCAAGATTATAAAATAAATGCGTTAAAAAATTGGCATTTTTATATAAATTAATAAATACCGGTAAAATATCGGTAACTACCTATAAGAAAAAATTTTACAGGTATTGGTATTCAATTTGATAACGGTAACCAACCTTGGAATTTACAAATTAATAAACTCCGATAATGAGGGAACGAAATTCTTATTTACTTAGTGTATTAATTTCTATAGGGTTTTCCAATAACGACTTGACAACTTTTTTTTTTAAATAACGTACGTCGCGTCAAATGGTACATCGGCTTCAATTCTTGAGTCAGCTTGATCTTGTATGGGTGTAAACTAAAGGGCTGAACGATTCATCTTAAATGAGATTTCAAGACACATGATAGCCTACAACCCATAACGAGTTGTGTGGTTTTACTTCTTATAACGATTGAATCAGTACAAACAACAAAAAAAAACAACATGGTCGATGATACGAAATTTTAGGGGATCATTTGGGGATAAAATATATTATTGCTTTTTCATATTTTTATGAATTCCAAGAATTTAATCCTGATAATTTTTTTAAAGTTATTTAAATTTAATAAGAGTTATAAGAAGCTCTTCTTAAATTAAATATATACTTTACAAGTTACTCAATTGTCAAAAGTTTAATCCATCTGCTGAAATGCTAAAACTTTTTAATGCAGTACCATGCACAACAAAATGTCTGAAGCTGATGAATCAGACAATTTTTATTCTTAAATATTTAAAATGAAAAATTTTGGTTCAAATATTCTTTGCTGTTATTTAAATTTATTTGTTCTTTTTTATAATTTGTTGCAAGCACAAATTTATTGAGTCTGAGTGCACAACTTACCGCAAAAAATAAACGAATATGGTATTTTCCACTAATTTTTCGAAAAAATAAACGAATTTTTCCAGAAAATAAAAGTTGGGGATTTTTTGGGATGGCAAATTGGGGATAAGGTATGAGAAAACTGGCAACACTAATGTATGTAACCGAAATACGTTCCTACTTTGTTGAAAGCTATCATGCTAATGACGGAATATTTTTATTTGTTATTCTCTTAGTTGAGAGTTTTGTTGTCATTCGTGTTATGTACGTATGAAAAGCCGATTATGATCGGCCACTAGTGGCTATGGGTGACGACCACTGATATACAGTGTTGCCAACTCCTGAAGGCAGGAAAGCACCGTGAGCATTATGAAAACGGGTAAAAAGGGTAAAAATTTACCAAAAATGGGGTAAAAAAGCACGATATTAATTTTTTGAAAAATTTAAATCAAGAATTTAAAAACACATTTTAACTTTGAAAAATCGTGTAAAAAAGGTTCAGAAAATTACCTAAAAAGGGGTAAAAAAGCACCGAATTAATATTTCAATATTTTTAAGTTTATAGGTAACGAAGTTGCTATTTAAAATTGTACTACAAATATTGTGCGAAAATGTAGTTCTTGTATAGTTCGTATTATTTTTTAAATTTTGACAGAAAATTCAAGAAAAATGTAAAAAAACGAGAACAAATACCAAAAATAGAAACTGTAAAAAAGCACTAAAAGCACTGCCAGAAATCTGAAAAAGCACCGTAAATACCCGCTTTTTTAAAACGGGTATTTGTAAAAAATCACCGGGTACGGGAAGGAAAAAAGCACCAAAAAAAACCCGAAAAGCACTGAAATGGCAACACTGCTGATATATATATAATGAAAAAACTAAAATAGACAAATGTCTACCCCCAAAAAATTCTTTAGTTGATCGTAATGAATATTTCAACTATTTAATATGTGAAATACTCTAATGATACCAAAAAAAAAGCTCTAAAGCGGCGAATACATTAAGGAACATTGAGTAGGATTTTTAGCAAACTCTACTACGTATTGGTTTTATTATATTATTTATTTTTAATTTTATGTTTCAATATTGTTTAATTATACCACCGATTTTTTTTAAATGTTTTTTTTTGGAATGAATTTGGTAAATTTTATTTTATAGAATTTCGTTAGGTTATTTTAAGGTTATCGGTATTTTAAGTTATATCGTTAAGTTATTTTAGGGTTAACGGTATATTAATTTATTTCGTCAGGATATTTTAAGGTTAACGGTATTTTAAGTTATTTCGTTAGTGGTATTTTAGGGTTAAAAATAGTTCGTTGAAAGGGTTTCGAATCGTTAACGGTATTTTACGGTTAGTGTTTGCCAACCAAGTTAAAAATTTTAAAAATTGCCAAAATTAAAGAAATCGTTTAAATTTAAAAATTGTCAAAATTTGAAAAAATTATAAAAAACCGTCAAAATTTTTAAAATAGCAAAATTTAGAAAAAAAAAACAAAAATCGGCAAAATTAAAGAAATCGTCGAAAATTAGAAAAAAATCATCAAAATTAATGTCGATTTGTTTGACAAAATAAGTACACAGATAATATTTTGCAACAACCAATGAAATTAAAATATATGTATGTATGTATAAAACTTAAAAATCTCTGCATTTTAATTGTTTATATTAAAAACAATTACAACGCAGAGATTTTTAACTTTCTTGTATTTAATAAGAATTAATATAAATTATTTTTTTTTTGTTTTTATAATTTATTATGCATTAACATTATTAATTTATTTTTTTGCTAGCTTTTTTAAATAATAATATAAAAATTGTAAAACAAACATTGAATTGAAAATAAAGAACAACTAACTACTAACTTTTTTATCTGAGTGTACATTTATACTTTTTCGTTTTATAAAACCTACATATTATAACATAACACACCATCGCACCATAGCATTCATTGCGATACTTAAACACTAGTTCAAAGTACTAATTGCTATGTTGTGGTAGCGAACTATCGTGTGTCACAACAATCACTTATTGTTTTTTTCGTTGCCATGTCTAATGCTTAAGCCTGGATCAGCCAGACGTAAACGTAAACGTATCTATGCATAGCTGAATTAATAAGTTAAATAAGAACAGAAGATGTGTTGTGTTTTTTGTTTCATTCTTATTCATTCAATATAGAGCAAACGTAAATACACATCGAAAATCTGTTGTGAATAGATTTTTGTTCTGTATTTACGTTTGATCTATATTGAATGCATAAGAATGAAACAAAAAACACAACACATCTTCTGTTCTTATTTAACTTATTAATTCAGCTATGCAGAGATACGTTTACGTTTACGTCTGGCTGATCCATGCTTTAAGCTCGCTTACGTTTTGATTTGTTGTCTTGTCGTAACAGGGTGGTTTAAATCGTAATGCACACACACTAGCACCATGTCATTTAATGACTACAACAAACCGATTGCACTCATGCAGCCCTTTAGTGTAAACCAAGATCTTTACGCAAAATTCGCCATAAAGTGGTCTTGGCGATGCCCAGTTCTTGAGAACGCTGCAGAATCGACTAATTTGGATCGTTTGCTACGGACGCTTGAACGGCAGCGATATTTTCGTCACTTTAGTCCAACCCGTTGTCTCACTGGCACGGCAGCATCACACAATAAATATATAGACTGCAATTTTTGCACTAAACTTGTTATTGCTTGCCTACTAGGGCGAGAATAACGACCGAAAATTGGAGTTAACGCTCTTAAAGTTGCGGTCACCGACTCCGAATTTTGGTAGTACATTTTTGCATACGTTGTTCGTTCGTGTATTTTACCATGATGAAAATGTTGAGTTTACTGAAAAAAAGGAAAGTAACAGTTAGATGATCAGTGAAATAGTGCGTTCACAAATCAAATTCAAAGTTGGCAAGTACCTATTGGAAAACCCTTTATTATCCTATAAATTAAAAAAAAATGGTTCACCCAGTGCCTGTTTCATAAAAATTCATCCCTGGGGATCGCTCTCGGACCTATCTGATGTGAATAATATTATCTCCTCCAATTCAGTATTAACACACTTCGATAATACAAATATGCCAGGTCCGGGAGAGATCCCAAGGGATTAATTTTTATAAAACAGCCAATGTAAATCAATCTAACCATCCCATTTTTTAGTAAACAAATGCCTTTCTTGCTCAATTGTAATTAGTTTTTAAGGCACTATTGGAATTTCATTAGCATTAGTAGGACAATCTATAATGCCAGAAAATTACAGTAGCATTAAATGGTAATGAAATTTGTGTGGCATTACCATTAGTCAACTAATGCTAATGAAATTTCAATACCAATGAAAAAATCCCAAGTACGGACTACGTCATGTTTATATATTTGAAGTACTGGATATGTATTTGTTTTGTCT
This sequence comes from Leucophora obtusa, assembly GCA_949987735.1. Classification (NCBI taxonomy): domain Eukaryota; kingdom Metazoa; phylum Arthropoda; class Insecta; order Diptera; family Anthomyiidae; genus Leucophora; species Leucophora obtusa. Next base: position 86,100,756 of record OX465297.1, on the reverse strand, counting down.
GTGAACTACAAAGCAGAATACAGTTTAAGTTTACCAGTTTAAAAAATATTGGAATTATGTAACACATAATCATGCAACAAATATTAACTGAAATATTTAAAAGGCAATTAAAATATTAATTAATTCAATCGATTATTTCTTTAAAAACTATGTAACATATGTTTAATAGGGTTCGTCAAAAAAAAAAAAAATTCTTTGATTTTCGGATATCATCACTTTTTTTAAAGTTTTTGCATAGAAAAAAAAGAATGGCGTTTTTATTTCTTTTTTATTTCAACTCCTTCCACTGATTTGGATTTTCTGCAGAACAAAAACGGCTACATTTCTGGGAAATCTGACTTTACCATTTGATTCGACAGCAAAAACTAATATAAAAAAACATTTTTTTTGGGTTTTCTGAATACAGCATATAGTCATTAGAGTGGTCAAATATCCACTTTTTTCAAAAATTTAAAAAAAGTTACTTTTTTATTACACACAATGAAAATGTATTCCCTGCTCAGAATATTGGTACAAAAATTTTTAATATACCGCGACCCGTTAAAAAGTTATTTAGTAATCAAATATGTTTAGTAAAAAAAATCTTTGTAATAAATATTAAAAAACTTACAAATTATTTTGTCATTACTAAAAAATAAATTTATAATGCGGCAGCGAGTATTGAAAGCTGCATTTTAATTAGCTGAAATACTATTTCATTGAATTAGAAAAAAAATCAAAATTTCATTAGCTAATAACTTTTTAAAGGTTCGCAGTATATCCAAAATTTTTGTACCCATGTACTCCGCCGGAAATACATTTTCATTGTGTGTAATAAAAAAATTACTTTTTAGAAGTTTTTGAAAAAAGCGGATTTTCGAACCACTCTAATGGCTATCTGGTGTATTTTGAAAATGCAAAAAAAAAAAGTGTTGTGTATTAAATTTTGTTGTAGAATCGAATGGTAAAATCAAATTTCCTATAAATGCAGCTGTTTTTGCTCTGCAGGAAAAGGGTCTTAAAATTAGCGTTTTTGGCCGACTTGCGCCAGTGGAAGGAGTTGAAATAAAAAAGAAAAAAAACGCCATTCTTTTTTTCTATGCAAAAACTTTAAAAAAAGTGATGATATCCGAAAATCAAATTTTTGTGACGAACTCTAATGTTTAATAAGAAATGTAAGGTTAATATTTTTTTCTGTATATGTAGAATTAATTTGTTTGTCACTAACCTACATAAAATATAATGCAAGAGGACAATGGACATTCCAGTGGTACAAATATTAGAGTTGTCAATTATTCGGGTATTTATTTTGATCGATTAACCGATCAAAACAATTTTGATCGAATCATTATATGATTAAGTTATTGGATTAATACTTAACGTATTGAGTAAACGCTTTGTAATCAAATTATTCACCAGTTGTTGTACAACTGTTGCGGAACTCTTGTACAGTTGCGAGCATAAAAAATGTAACACTACGCTAAATCATCTAAGTATGCTTTGATTACTTCTAATTGTTTTTTATTTCCGCTTATCTTTTGTTATTGTATTCGTTGATGTGTAGTTTCATATTTTAAGTGGTTTGATTCGCATTTATTTATGTGAATTAGTTTTTACGAACTTTTTTATGAAACTAGTGTCTATTTTGTGCGAGAAAAAAATGTAACTTTTATGTATTTTACATTTAATCGATTTTATTTGTTAAAAAATTCAGCATATTAATTAGATTTTTATTATATAGTGGAATAGCCATTATTTTTAATTACTCCTTTCATTCGTGAAGGTATAGAATCCACGAGCGCAACCAATTTTGTGAAGGTATGCCTTGCTACACCTGTTTGGCAACAATTTCCAAATCCCTTAAATTTGAACGCTTTTTCTTTCGTATTTCGCTGTCTACAAGCTCCCATAGATTCGCTATGGGGTTTAAATCGGGTGACTGTGCTGGCCACTGTAAAACTTCCACACCGCTTTTACTTAGAAATTGCCTAGCTAAGCGACTGGTGTGCTTAAGGTCATTGTCGTATTGGAATATGCTTCCAGCAGTCATTTTTTCCTGCATGTGAGGAAGCATGTGCTCTTGTAGTAAGCCTCTGTGTTTATTCTGTATTCAATATTGACTTCTGGTCCAACATCAACACGGGAGAATGCACCTCAAAATAAAAATTTAAACTAGTGTGTTATATTTAAGGCAACGATTTCATACCCCACATCGTAAGCGATCCTCCGCCGTGTTTAACGCGTTATTTCTAGTATCTAAGAGAGTACCGTTTTTTTGGTGATCTGCGGATGAACTTCAATCCATCGGACCCAAATAAATTTGATTTTGTTTCGTCACTAAATAAAAGCTTTGCCCATTTTTCTTTTGCCCAGCGCCTATTACGCTTTACAAAATCGAGACGCTTCTTTGTATTCACTTTACTTATGAAGGGTTTCTTTTCTGGACGTCTTGCGAACAAGTTTGCTTCCTTTAAGCGTCTATGTGCGGTATGAACTCCGGCGGTTGCGCCCAAATGTTCTGAAGCATACTGCATAACGTCTACGGCGGTCTTATTGGGGTCGCTTTAAAAATAGAGATCATATTTCTGTCCAATCTTTCAATTGTTTTCGGGGTCTTCCACTTCCTATTTTCCTATGAATATAACCGCGAGCCTAATGCCGAGTTGCAATTCGTGACACAGTGGACTTGTTTCCTTGAAACATAGTTCCGATTTCAAGTAAAGGTTTGCCTTCCCAAAGCGCTGTAATAATAGCAGCACGGCTATCACTTCATAATTGTTTTTTGTAAAGAATAAGCAATTTAGTTAATTTTGGTTAATTCAGTTCAAATTTCGTGTATTAATAAAATTTTTATACTTACCTGATACATATTATTCTTTCGTTGCATTTTTTTTTTGTTCGTAAAAACTAATTCACATAAATAAATGCAAATCAAACCACTTAAAATATGAAACTACACATCAACAAATATAATAACAAAATATAAGCGCAAATAAAATACCATTAGAAGAAATCAAAGCATACTTAGATGATTTAGCGTAGTGTTGCATTTTTTATGCTCGCAACTGTATATGAAAAAAATAGTTTCCTAGTACGCATTAATTTTCTGAAAATTCCTTGAGTCATGTTTTTAAAAAAATTAATCAGAGTAGGTTACATAGAACTTTTATGCCCAGTTTTTAGGATGTAGATTATCTTTAAACTTAGTTTAACCCAAATTGTTACTGGAATACTGCTTCTAAAATGTGACATATTTTATTTTCTTTCAATGAAGACCGAAATTAAAGGGTGGTCCACCAATAATGCACGATGTTAATTGTGAATCACACCAAATTCAAACATGGAGAGGTACACAATTGAGCAGCGCGTTAAGATTGTTGAAGCCTTTTACGAAAATGGGCGTTCAAATCAAAATGCATTTCGTGCACTTCGTGATTTCTTTGGTCAGCATAATCGACTAAATGTGTCCACAATCGGTAGAATTGTGCGCAAATTTCAGCAAACCGAGTCTGTAGGAAATGTGAAAACACCTGTGCATGCTCGCCCAGTTCGTTCTGCGGAAAACATTGCTGTTGTTCGTGATAGTGTGGCAGAAGAGCCTTCAACCTCGACTCGACAATTGAAAATCTCACGAACATCACTGATGCGAATTTTGAATAAAGATTTTAATTTACACGCTTACAGGGTTCAATTGACTCAAGAGCTGAAGCCTACTGACCATTTCAAGCGTCGTGAATACGCCGAATGGTTGGTTGAACAGACAGAAGTGAATGGTATGGTTTTGAATGACTTTACAAAGAAAATCATCTTCAGCGACGAGGCACACTTTCACCTCAGTGGATTCGTTAACAAGCAGAATTGCCGCATTTGGGCAAATGAGAATCCACGAGTGATTGTTAAAAAGCCGATGCATCCACAAAGAGTGACTCTTTGATGCGGTTTATGGGATGGCGGCGTCATCGGGCCGTACTTCTTCGAAAATGAGGTCGGCCAAGCAGTTACCGTGAATGGTGTTCGCTATCGCGAGATAATAACGGACTTCTTGTGGCCATAAATTGAGGATATGAACCTGGACGATATGTGCTTATAACAGGATGGTTCCACTTGCCACAGTAGCCGTGTTATCTCACGTCGTGGCGATGTTAATTGGCCGCCACGATCATGTGATTTGACACTGTTGGACTTCTTTCTTTGGGGATATTTAAAAGAAAAAGTGTACGTCAATAAGCCAAGAACAATTCAAGAGCTAAAGGATAAGATAATTCGGTACATTAACGACATTGAACTTCAATTATGTCTCAGAGCTATTGAAAATATGGACCATCGGATAGAGGTATGCTACCGAAGCCGTGGCTAGCATTTGGCCAATATTTTGCTTCACGCATCCTTATCATAGATCGTTCTATCGTAATAAAAAACATTAAGATAATTCTCTGAAAACTTTTTGTTTTATTTACAATTAACAAGAAAAAGTTGTTCAGGCAAATTTTTGTTAATAAACTTGAAATGGCTGATATAATTCGTTTTCGGTTTAACTAAACCAAGTTTAACTGACATCCCAAAAACTCGGCCGTAGTGTATTAATCTTATTTTATTCAATACCGTATCTTTTTTGAATTTAAAGACCGAAGTACCTAAACATGTTACAAACTTATTGTTGAACAAAATTTTTAAAAAAATCTGGTTTTGTGCGATTTTGACTTAATCGAATTTATTCAGATGCAAAAGAAGTGTTTCCGTAATTTAGTCATACATATAATAATAAATTGAAGCTTTTGTTAAAGGGTGTTTTTTTAAGCCCGATAGAACTTGAAATTGTAAAAAATAACACAAAAAATTAAATTGTAATCAAAATTTTTTTTTTATTGGAAAGATCAATACGTGACATTAACATTTGAAAATGATTTCGGGCATATGGGCACCGCGGCTGTTCTTGACGAAGCGCATTCTGGACGTCCAATTTTGGGCCACTTTTTCGAGCACAGCTGGCCGTATGTCACGAATAACACGAACAATGCTGTCCTCCAAGGCATCAATTGTTGCTGGTTTATCAGCATAAACCAGTGACTTCACGTAGCCCCACAGGAAATAATCGAGAGGTGTCAAATCGCATGACCTTGGAGGCCAATTGACAGGTCCATTTCTCGAAATCAACTTATCGCCAAATTTTGATTTCAATAAGTCGATGGTTGCGTTCGCCGTATGGCACGTAGCGCCATCCTGTTGAAACCACATCTCCTCCGGATCAATGTCATCCATATTTTCAAACAAAAAATCATTGATCATGGTGCGGTAACGATCTCCATTGACCGTAACGCGAGCTCCGGCCTCATTTTTGAAGAAATAAGGTCCGATGATGCCACCAGCGTGAAAACCGCACCAAACGGTGCATTTTTCTGGATGTAATGGAGTCTGTAGGGTCTCTTGTGGATTGGTCTCACTCCATATGCGGCAATTTTGCTTATTAACAAACCCGTTAAGCCAAAAATGCGCCTCATCGCTGAACACAATTTTGCGTCTATAAGTTGCGCGAATCGACGACTGATTTTCAAAGTAAATTTGGATAATTTCGTAGCGTTGTTCAAGCGTGAGTCTATTCATGATGATTTGTCAGAGTATACTGAAACAAATAAAAAAAAATGTTTCATCAAAATTTAATTTTTTGTGTTACTTTTTACAATTTAAAGTTCTATCTAGCTTAAAAAAACACCCTTTACAATAGGTTCAGAAATGGGTTTTGTAAAGGCTAAACATTAAAATTGCCTCTAAAATATGCTATTTTATACATTATAAAAAGCACATTTAAATCACTTTTAAAAATGTATTATATTATATATTATAAAAAGTATTTCTAAATCATTCTAAAAATGCAAACAAAATGTACTCGTATTGATGTGATGAAAATGTATACCTAAAAACCGTACATTATTAACAGCACTTTTAAATTACTAACAAAATTATCAAGTTAAACTACTGACAATATGGGACACCACGTGTAAAAAACATCAGTGTTAGAGCTAAATTGTAACTACTTCACAATCAGTTGATACTATTCGGAGTGCTTTTAAAATAATTTTTATGTAATGACTCTTTTTGATGGGTAGATATAAAATTCGAAAAACACACTATAGTTTCCTTAAAAAATTTAAATAAAAAACAATTTTCGTATTTTTCGTAAGTATTTCGTGAGCGTGATTAAAATAAAAATTAATCATGTGAGCATGAGAGAGCGTGATTATTATCTTTCGTTCGTGTGTGTGTAAGAGCGTGAGTCAAAGTTCAATCACGCGCTACCATTCCATCTCATTTAGCTAATACCGATCAGGTCCGTTGAGACTATTGTAGTCTGCCGTTAATTTTGCCAATTTTCCTACTTGGTAAAGAGAATTAACGTTCAACGTGGCAAATCTTATATAGGTTCATGCGGGGGTTGTCATCAAAGTAATCGATTGTGTATTTTGTCTTACAATTCTAGTATTTGTGATCATAGTAACAGTAGGGGATTGGCCTAATATAGCCTAGTTTGGTGACAGGGCTTCTATCTTCTGTTGGGGTGCACAAAGCAGGTAGGCCTCTAAACTTGTCTATTGCTAACCTTTGTTCTACTTATTCGTTTACTTCAGAACAAGATGTCGAGAAGGTTATACCGCCTTTTGCTCGGTCGTCAGAGCCTCATTTGTGGAAACAGGGTCTGCCGCGAGAAGCCTGAGGTTGACATATACTCTTGAGAGGTTTAAGAAACGCTTCAAAGAGCCTTGGGCCTCAAATCTACATAGATAGAACTGGTGATATAACTTATATTAGAATGCCTTTGTGCTCTTTCAACCTTTCAACATGCCCGACTTTAATTTTTTTTACTCTTCTTGTTGCATAATCTCAATCGAATATTTTTTCTTAAATTGAAAGACCAATCACTAAAACCAGAAAAATTGAACGATTAATTGCACAGAAAATGGGTTACGTTTTTTTGTAGCAACATTCATCACTCACCCTGTATTTAAAAAAAATATATATATAAGCTAACATATATTTTCAGTTCGCCGTGAGTCGCCGAAGAAGAAGGTTATCTCGTGACCTGTATTAATTTTTTTAATAGGGCATAACGGTTATTTGTTTTTTTTGCGATACTTTAAAGCGTATCTCAGCATGCCGTTATGCAAATCGTTCGAGTTCCTTTGGAAGTATCGTCAACGCCTCTGTTGCAACGGCAATGGTTGTTGTGTATGCGTGTCTACTGTCATTTAATAAAAAATAAAAGCAACCCTGTAAGCAATTCACTACGAAAAAAACTCACTTTTAGCTAACTTTTATGACCTAACTATAAGCTAAGTGCTAATAAGTGCGCAGTGATATTTGTTGACATTTGCAATTGTTTTTGATATTTTCCTGCCTCTTTCTTTTAAATTTGTTTTACATATTTTCCATTTTCTTTTATGTGTGAAAACAAATAAAATAGGTAAAATATTAAATAATTTTAATAATTTAATAATTCCAATGAAGAAGAAATAAAAAGCTAATATTTTGTTTACAATTTTGTTGTATTTTAAAATTTATCTTTCTTTTGGGTTTTTTAGTTGTGACTAAAATAAAGAGTATTATAGTGTATTTAGACTGGGCAAAAACTGCTAGTTTTTTAGTTTTTAAGCCGAAAAGTATAAAATAAATTTAGTTTTTCCATACAACTAGTTTTTCCGTAAAACTATCTGAAATATGAATTGTTAATACACCCGGTATCATTTATAATTAATTTTCGATACACCCTGTAACAACGAATATAGAAGTAGAGAAATTGTCAAAAAAAAATTTTTTTTAATTTTTTAAGAATATTTCTGGTTTAGTTTGAAATTGTGTGTTGTTATCCTTTTTTAAATGTACTAATAATTTTTTAACATTAATTTAACAATAAAAAAGAAAGAAAAGTGTGTAATAAAAAAGTGTTGTGACAAAGAAAAACTAAATAACTAGTGTAAATGACTTGGCTTTTGCAATTTAGTTTTGTACAAAAACCAACTGGTTTTTGTTCAGTCTAAATTTAGTATCCCGGTGAAAAATGTTCATATACGCTCAAACATGTTCATATATGGTTTATGTATGGACACATTTGGACAAATATGGATTTTTTATGAACATATATGGATTTTATATGAACATATATGGAAGTATATGTGATTCCATATATGGAAAAAATTTCATATACAGACATATATGGAACCATCTGTTATTTCATATATGGAAATGGCACTCATATATGGACAAATATGAAAGTATATGTTATTCAATTTATGCAAAAGGGACTTGTATATGAATATATTTCGAAGAATACATTTTTCCATATATGTAAAAGGAACTCATATTTGGATAAATATGGAATTATATTTAATGCCATGAATGAAAAAAAGGTACATATGTAGCGCCTAATTTGAATATCATACATAAATTTATATCTATCGTACAACCTTATAATAACGGACAGCAACGTTCGCATGTATTCACATATACTTAATAAATGTATATGTTCATATATGTCCATATATTAACATATACTTAGGTGTTACCTCATTTTTCGGATCCATACATATATGGTTGAACCATAAATGTTCATATATGGAGATTTTTCACCGGGATTATAAGTTAACTAACACAGTAAAACTCGGTTAAGATAAACTCCGGGGGAGCAAAGAAATTAGTTCGTCTTAAGCGAAGTTCGTATTAAACAGGGTCAAGTTTGTCTAAAATATTTTTTTTATTCACAAAATAATTAAGATTTTTAATATTATAGTTAAAAATTTGAATAAAACATTGTGTAATCCTTTCATTGCATTTGCTTCAATAAATCGTTTTAAAGGAAAACAGCTGTGTAAAAAGTTTGAGATTTGTCAAATTGAAAAATATTTATACACAATATTCCCAGTTTTTTAAGAGTTCGTATTAAACATGAAGAATAATATGAAATTTAGTGTGTGGGACTGTTACAAACAGTTAGGTTAAACCGAGGGTTCGTCTTAAGCGAGTTTGTATTGACAGATGTTTTTTATATGAAAAATGTTTGCAAAATGTCGGGACTTTCAAATTGGTTCGTAATAACCAAGAATTTGTCTTAACCGAGTTCGTATTAAGCGAGTTTTACTGTAGTAAGCTAGCTAATTGTAAGCTAACTAATAGTTGATTTTTATAAACTAAAATAAAATTAGTGTATAGCTAAATATAAATTAGATAACTTTTAGCTAACTTCTATTAAGTTAGTTGCAAAGTCATGCAGAATCGGACAATTGACTGCCGCCCAGGACATCGCAATGTGAAAATAGTCAGTTGGATCTATTAAAAATAATCCAAGAATCAACCACCACTAGTTGCGAAATAATTAGATTTAAGTGCCCAACAAAAATGTGGAAGCAGTAAAAACGTTGACTGCTTCCTTACTGCTACTTTTACCGCTTCTAAAAACGTATAGCTTCGTAAACAGCACTAATGAAAGGCCTAAGTTGATTAATTGTTTATATCGCTTTTTGTTGTGCTTCTCAAAAAGGCATGAAATGAGCAATACATTTTGATTGTTTAAATATTTTTGCGGTTCTTTTATCAACATTTTTAAAATGCGGAAAAAAGTTATTTTAATGAAAATAAGAGGTTTTATTATAAATAAGAGGCATTTTTTCTTCATGGAAAAATATGCAGGAATATTGTGCTTTTGAGAAGGCATGATTTTAAATAATTGAAAAACTTTATAATATGCACTTCCGAGAAGGCATGAATTATCGACATTTTAAAAGAAAAACAGGAGCACTAATTAAAAGCGGTGAATTCATGCCTCTTCGGATCTCGAAACAAGTGCTTTCACGCGAGCTATCTCGAACAAAATTCAGGCATGATATCACCAATAATGCAATCGATTCAATGCTCGACTTTCCCTGACAAACATGCTTCCAAGTAATTTCTGCTGGGGAATTATAATATTTTCTTTTTATAATTTTTTTTTTAATTAAAATTATGAACTGTCAATGAAAAAGAGCATCTTAGGAGAAACAAGAAATATATTTTAAAATATATTTGTATAATTTTCAAATACATTTTGAAAATTTTAAAATACATTTTGGACAATTTTTAAATGCAAATAGACAATTTTAAACAATATTTGGACAATTTTAAAACATTTTTGGATAATTTTAAAACATTTTTGGACAATTTTGAAATATATTTTGAATTTTTTGAAATAAAACTGTTCACTCGTTCTTTCAAGAAATTTTTTAATTGTCCCCAGCAAAATCTCAGCAATTGGTGCTCATAACTAATATCTATATAATAAGCAGTAGAATTAGGGTCTACTGCTTATAATTCGGTGTCAAAACTCATTATTTTTGTTCGAAAAAGTCGCTTTTGTAAGGAGTTGTCCATATTCGCTGCATGAAAAAACGCACAAAATTTGTGCACCCGCTTACGCGCTGCATTACAAAAGTATATAAAATAAGTAGTTACCAAAATAAGTAGTTATTCGTGTGCTTATACGCAGTTAAAAAATAAGTGGTTACAAGTTGTTAAATAATACGACTTAATCATATACTTACTAGTGGTTAAAAATAAGTAGTTACCAAATTCACATTATCTTTATAAATAAATAAGTAGTCGCGAGTAAGCTAGACTGCTTATAAAAACGGTTTCGTCTAACAAAAATAACTAGTACTGACGCCGAATTATATGTAGTAAAAAATTTCATTATATAACCACTTATTTGGTAATCAAATATTTTGCTGGGTCCATACACTAATATAAAAGCCTTTAAAATTTTTTCCTGAAAAATCAGCTGAACTCAGGAAAATCTGTCTGCTAAACATTAGAAAGATAAAAACGGCAATAAAAAATCTGTTAAATTTACAAAATTTCACTCATATTTTAGTTAATCGAAAACGACAATTTAGCCTGCTAAAATCAGCAAAAATTTTCCTGGATATTAGTCGACTAAACCATTACAAACAATTTTAAATTTTTGTTTTTTTTTTTTTTGTTTTGATTTACACTGCAGAAATCAGTCTACTATTTTCTAGCAAATATTTCTGTTTATAGTACCAGGAGAGACCGTTATTTGTATTCAACTCAATTAAATTTAAAGGTAAATTAACTTTTGAATGTACAGCAAGTTATTTACTGTTTTTTTTTCTAATATTCAGCAACATTTTTGTTTGCTGATATTAGCAAGGTCAATTTGCAATTCAGTTAAACAAAATATAACCCAAATATTAATAAAATTTCGTGTATTTAGCAGTTGCATTTTTGCTGTTCTTATCTTACTTATATTTAGCAAAAAGGATTTACTAATTTCAAAAGCTTTCTGTACAGGGCCCCTTTTAACTAATTTTGAGTACCTTTTTTGTGTGCTATTTTTAAAGGATTTTTTCTATCAGTATAACTGAAAGGAATAGTTGAAATTTAACTTATTCGTTAACGCGAGAGAGTTCCTAACTCTAAAAATGTGCAACATTTTTGTGGTTTCGCGCCACACAGATATTTCAGGAGGCCATAAAATAAAAAACCGAGCTAACTTTGCAAAATCCTCTGGAATTTTACTTTCATCTCGCGTTGGAACCATCGGGCTTGAAATTATTGTTGCGCTATGAAATATTGGAATGGCGCATTCCATTGGAAATCAAAATAATAATTATGTAATTCAGTTTTAATATTTAAGCTTTCCGATAATCTATAAAATTGTAATAAAACCTTTTAAAACTAATAACTAACAAGAAAACTGGAAAAATAAATTAAAAATTTGTCCAAAAAGTGTTAAAATATAAATTTCTTGTAAAATCATGTAGATACCAACGTATCTTTAACGAGTACAAAGGTTAAAGTCGGGCATGCCGACTATAGAATACCCTACACCAGTCTGGGTAAAAGCCAACTAATGTCACCAAAATCAATAGGCTGCGTTATTGGGCCAATATAGGTCTGTGTACCAAATTTCATCAAAATATCTTAATATTTGCGACCTGCAGCGTATAAACAGTATAATTTTGGTAGGACCCTTATATGGGCACTAGGTCTAAACATGGACCGATGTTCATCAAAATCAATAGGCTTCGTCCGTGGGCCAAAATAGGTCTGTGTACCAAATTTCGTCAAAATATCTTAATATTTACGACGTGCATCGTATAAACAATATAATTTTGGGGGGACCCTTATATGGGCACTAGGTCTAAACATAGACCGATGTTCACCAAAATCAATAGGCTTCGTCCTTCGGCTGCCATAAGTCGGTGTACCAAATTTCATCAAAATATCTTAATATTTGCGACCTGCAGCGTATAAACAATATAATTTTGGTAGGACCCTTATATGGGCACTAGGTCTAAACATGGACCGATGTTCACCAAAATCAATAGGCTTTGTCCTTGGGCCAATGTAGGTCTGTATACCAAATTTTATCAAAATATCTTAATATTTACGACGTGCATCGTATAAACAATATAATTTTGGGGGGACCCTTATATGGGCACTAGGTCTAAACATAGACCGATGTTCACCAAAATCAATAGGCTTCGTCCTTCGGCTGCCATAAGTCGGTGTACCAAATTTCATCAAAATATCTTAATATTTGCGACCTGCAGCGTATAAACAATATAATTTTGGTAGGACCCTTATATGGGCACTAGGTCTAAACATGGACCGATGTTCACCAAAATCAATAGGCTGCGTTATTGGGCCAATATAGGTCTGCGTACCAAATTTCATCAAAATATCTTAATATTTACGACCTGCAGCGTATAAACAGTATAATTTTGGTAGGACCCTTATATGGGCACTAGGTCTAAACATGGACCGATGTTCACCAAAATCAATAGGCTGCGTTATTGGGCCAATATAGGTCTGTGTACCAAATTTCATCAAAATATCTTAATATTTACGACCTGCAGCGTATAAACAATATAATTTTGGTAGGACCCTTATATGGGCACTAGGTCTAAACATGGACCGATGTTCAAAAAAATCAAACTTGTTCGTCCTTGGGCCAACATAGGTCTATGTACCAAATTTCATCGAAATATCTTAATAGGTGCGACCTGTAGAGTGCGTACAAGATTGCATGGACAGACAGACAGACGGACGGACGGACGGACGGACGGACGGACAGACGGACATCGTTAAATCGAAATAAAAAAAAATTCTGAACCGATCGGTATACTATAAGGTGGGTCTACGACCAATATTTTTTGGTGTTACAAACATCAGCACAAACTTATAATACCCTGACCACATAGTGGTGTAGGGTATAAAAATACGTTTACTTTTAAGAGCCCATAGTTTTTGATAGGAATGCGATATAACAACGCAATAAAAAGCATGTGAGTTTGAGGCCATAAAAAATGCAATTTAAAAAAATTATTAAAATTTTAATTCCAGGGTTGCCATATAATGATTTTACAAAAACGATTTTTGAATTTTCTTTAAAGCACTTTTCCAAAAATATTAAAAAATATAAAAAATATAAGAGCAATAGAAGGAATATTTTGATTTCGATAAGAATGTGAAAAAATATATAACGGAAGAAAAATTCTTCGTTGAGAACATATCATAAGAAATAAATTGGATCTGAGCATATGCAGAAAATGAAACCGTTTTCAAATATAAAATTTGGGATATTTTGTCTCAACTAACAAAGAAGCAACCAAATTTGAGCAACCAGAGTAAAACATTATTCAAAATATTGCAAAGGAAATTATAACAATTTTTTTTAAATTTTTTTCGCTGAAATTTATATTATCAAAATATAAAAAATTAAGTTTTTTTTTATCAAATATTAACGCTTTAAGTGTGTACAAAACTTAAGTTTTCAATCAAAATTTATTATACCACCACTTGCGGGCGCGACCAAGATATAAAAATACAAAAAATGCTTACTGCGAAACCGACCTATCCTTCTACCAAGTTTTGTCGGAAAATTGGCACGGAATCCATTATTGGCAAAAAATGGGTAAAACAACGTACTCCATATCAGAAACGAATTGCAGAAAATTTTAAATATTGACAAAAAACTAAAATTTTCGAAAATTAAAATCACCTAAAAATTAAATTACACTTAAAGGCTCTAATGCATAAGCTTTTCTGAAATTTTGCGTTAAGGTACAATTGCTAAAGTATTATGCATAATCATTGAATAACAGTTTGTTAATTTCTCGTTTTGTTCCGGCAACAGCCTCATTAAATGTGTCTCCACTTTCAAATAAATTGCTAGTGATTCATAAAGTTAGTAAAAGATTGATACGTTAATCATAGATGAATAATGTTGTTTTGAAGATTTTACCAATAAAAATAATTTATAATAAATCAAAACTTTATAAAACCAATTTTTATACATATCATGGTTATATAATAGTGTAAAGTAATATTTTAAAGACAGTTTAATACTACTAATACTGAAAGTATTCGAATGACGAATATGTTTTGATTACATCAACATCACTATTTTCTTTAATTTATTGTTTATTTTATTTGTACACCAATTTGAGAAAATTTAATGAAAAAAGGTTTAAATGGTGCAATTGCTCCAGTTTGTTTTTTTTTTAATTTGTTGGCTATAAAATATTAGATTCTACATATTTTTAGTGGATAACCCTTGAAAAAGTCTTTAAATAAATGAAAACCCAATATTTTTGGTTTCAACAGAGAATTTTATTTTCCAAACTTTATGAAACGCTTATTTTAGGCTTGACCCTACTTTAATAGATTGTTAAATTGTTCGTTATTCAACGAATTATGCATACCGTTTTTGCCAAATTAGCTTAACTAAACTATTTAGAAACTTTATGCATTCGGCTGGAAGTATATAATTTAGTTTAGAACTTAGAAAATGCGTTAAAAATTTATTTTCTTTTATGGTTATTAGCCAGTCTTAATTATAATATTGAATATATTTAAATTTTCTTTCTTTTTTTTATCAGTATCAGGCAATTAAGAAATGAAATTTGTCTTTTCTGCTGAGTTATTACATAAAAGGTCTGTTCCTTTATGTTACCGCGGGAACCATTCTTAGGAGTTTTTTGTAATGGTTATAAATTTACTTCCGTGTACCTAGTTTTATAAGTTTCCCCAGTATATAAAAAAAACGGCGAAAATTAAACAAAAAATTTTGAAAAAGCCCCCCCCCCCCCCAACGAAATTCCTAGAACGTGCCTGTAACGAAGTATTGGTAGAAGAAGTCGAAGACGTTAACTTCTAATGGAATTTTAAAATTCACTTGAATTGCCAGGTCTACCTCCACATAAATTGCAATTAAATAAACTTTAAGGCACGCTTTGCGCGTTCGTACAATTTATATGGAGATTGTCTGTTGCTATCTTCGTCTTCACATTTAAACAAAACCATACGGTTCGAGAATACTTTTTTCCATTTTTGTTTTTGAAACTCATCCCTGTATAATCTATGGTATTTTCGTTCGTCTAAAGCTGGCCATACACTTGCAATATTATTGCACAACTTCTCGCTTTTGGTTTTTATTCTATTACATACCATATGTGGTAGTAGATTAAAGAACTAAAACGGGAAGTTGTACAATAATATTGCAAGTGTATGGCCAGCTTAAGAAAAACGTTATCTGGAAACACTAACTAAATCTTCTCCAAAAGTAGAATCAATTTCCACATAAACATTACTTGGGTGCAGTGCTATCTACTTACAATGATTTTGACAGTTTTTAAAGTATGTATTACAGTTTTCTGTTGTACTATCAAAATTGTTCGGCGTTGTGGGCATGCCACACAATTCCAGCTAACAATAATCAGACTTTTTGCGTATTAAAAAAAATCACAATTTATTTAAAAAACATCAAAATTATTCAATAAAAAACTTTCCAAAAATATGTTTTGTATTTAGTTATGCCAAATTCATACATGGGAAATAAAATTTATATGTTTAGAGTTACAAAACTAGTAGATCAATTTATATTGATTTACTAAATTAAAAATGGCCTTCGTGGGTATTATAGAAGACTTTGCCATTATCAATCACTCCAGAAGTCTGTACAACATGACCAACACCGGCACCAATGTCATCACCAAAACGACTGGCGAAACTGGAAAAAAACAAACAAACAATAAATATCATTACAGCATTTAATTAAAATAAACACATCATTTTTAAAATAAATTTAATAATAAGCAAAAAAGACTTAAAATTGTAATTCAATGTCTGGGCTACATACACAGAAAATGCAGTTATGGGATTCATGAAACGCCACGCATTTGTTACCGGATTTTGAATATTAATCGGGCGTTTCTTTTAAAATATTCCTTTATTTATAAAATTTAATATTTTGTGATGAAATTCGGAAGAAGAAAAATTCAATTATGCTTCTTTTCTGCATCCTTTACTTTGTGGTAAAAAAAAACAATAGAGATTTACTTGTATGTATCACACTTTAACGGTTTATCAGTGTTGCCACTTTTTGAATAATTATTCAAAAACGGGACTGTTTACACATTCGTTGGATAATTTTTGAATAATGACATTTTTGTGTAGTTTTTGTGCAATTTCACTTTTTACATAAATTTCCGTAAATTTTTAAAAGTCCCGGAGCTTTTTAATAATTTAATAAAAATTAGTCGGTATTTAGACGAAACGAGTTTGTCAGTGAAACATTTAACACAAATCTCCATTTTCTGGTGAATCAGTTTTGTAGATTTTTTCAACACGAAACCCTATTTAGAAGAAATCAAAAAGGGTGTTATGTATTTTTTTGTTTTGTTTAAAACACCGCCTTTTGTTTATTTTTTGCGAAAATAATTGTCAAGCTTCTTTTAAAAATTCTCTTGGTTTGCAAGAACGTTTAAAAATTCAGCGAAAGAGTGGAAAAATTTCAGTTTGTTATGATTGTGACTTTCTAATGTCTGAAATTTTTTTCCTGTAGTTATCATGATACTGGGCTATGAGCAGACAAACATTTTTCCAACGCAGCAAGGTGGAGTAGAATCAGAATATTTTATAATTCTGTAAATCCAACATGTTTCCGATTTCAACAGAATCGTATGAAATTTTTTAAAAAAATGTTATATTTTTATTTTTTAAAAGAAAATTTGTTGAGACACATACTGCAAAGAAATTTCATGTTAAGGTCTGCCTTGCTACCATTAACATAAAAATTAAAGAAAACAGGCAAAATTTTACAAATACGCTATTATAATTTTTTTTCCTGTCTTGCCGTCATTTAAAGCTAGGGTTGAACAGGACTTATGCCATCACGTTACGGACGCCTTGGAGGATCTACTCCAGCTTTTTTTTAATTTCAACTTTGTACTCAGAGAAAAATTGGTTTAATTTAAATATAAACAGTTAAATTTTGAGGAGTATGGGAGAGAATAATTAGGAAGTAAGTAACATTTTTGCATGCAATGCATCTGAATGAAGTAGCCTTTCTGAAAAACATAAATTCTTTGTTCAGAAAGAAACATTTAATATGGATAAAATACCATTTTTTAATATTCAAATTTAAAAGCACGCTATTTAAATCCTGAAAAAGATATTGCATTGAAATTCACTTTAGTTATTAGAATAATTTGTTATAATATTTTCTGAGAAATTGGCCTGGATTTGCTTTCGCAGAAGGCAAAAACACGGAACAGCAAAAATGTAGCAAAAATGCTAAATATTTGTTTTAAATTGCAAATAACTTTTGCACTTTGTAGATGATAGAAATGTTACGTCTTTAAAAATCGGTTTGTAAATAGAAAAATGGCAAAACTTTGGAGTCGAATGGCATAGCTCCCGCAGTTTCGGCCATCCAAAACTTACAGTGTGAAATTTCATATCACTCGGTAAGAAATGGAGAAATTCTTCCCAAAATATTTGTATTCTTCTCCACTGTGCCCAGGAGAGTTTATTTTGAAATAATATGAAAAATATATTTTTTGTGTAATTTCATACGGTTTTGGATAATTTTTGATCTACAGCTGTGTAATTTTTTGTTTTACTGGTGGCAACACTGCGGTTTATGAAAGTACGAAAGAATTGGCATTGATAACATAATTTACTGTAAAGAAAGTAAATATTTCATGCCATTATTTAGAGCTGTAATAGAACCCCATATCAGATATCGAAACAGGTATATTGAATGTTTTCATCAAAGTTTCCATAATTTTAAGAAAAATATCATTTAAATTTGATTAGACTATAATGTACCTTTATTTCTATTAAAAAAATATTTAACCCTTAGCGTCCTGCGGACGAAAAAGTCCCATGAAACTAAATTTTAATTATGACTATAAGATTGTAAAGCTTTTAAATTGATTACAAAATAATCTCCACTTGATAAAAATACTTATTTTATGTAACTTAATCCATATAGGGTTAGTTTTTTAAAATATCTAATTTGGAGATACTCGTGTAGGCATGGGTTAACGTTTTCCAAAAAAAAACGATTTCTTCCATTTGGAACCATTTGCAATAAAACTGGGAGTATAATGAACGAAAACCGATAAATAATTATTTTAAGGAACATAGTATTCATGTTTGCGAATGAATGAAATATATTAATAAAAATTCAAAACAATTTGTAGAATAAGTTGTCCAGTATTTTGTAAAACATTTTTGACACAAATGTAAAAAATACGATTAGGTATTTTATAAGGGGTGTGCTATCTGTTGTATCGTTATATCGTCCTAACAAAAAACAGAGTTGTTAAAATTTTCATTTGTGTTTAACAACGATTTTCTATATGTTAGCACACTCTAACATAGGACACTAAACATACGTAAAAATTTTGTATCTTGCTATTGTCAAATGTTGTATTTTTTCAATTTAATTTTTAACAACTCTGTTTTTTGTTAGGACGATACAACAAATAGCACACCCTTTGTGAAAAACCTTGATGTTTAACACTACATACGACATTACATGAATACCCTCAACGAAATTTATAATACAATCGGTAATAATATTTTAATTTTTTGTTTACTTACCCTAAATCGGGTGTATGAGAGTTAACAGTTTGGCTGGTAAAGTAGACTGGACCACCATCCGATGACACCGATGATGATGAAGATGACGAAGATGTATGTACTTGTCTACGTAAACGCCTCAAGTAATGAGCAGTCTAAAATAAAATTCATTTAACAAAATAAATTATTTAACTAAAATCAATAAATTGAAGTTTGTTTAGTAGATTTTTTAATTAAGGTCTTCTACGAATAGTGAATGGTCTTCTTTATATTTTGCATGTTTATTTCTTTTATGTTATGTAGAGAAGAAGGGGAAGCATTCGCATGTGGAGTTTATCTCTGAATTGATTCGAGTCATTCAATACGTGCAGTTACCGATCATGAACTGTACCTCCAATTTGGACTCACTAATGTGTGTTTTAGGGGTTTTAAAAATTATATTCTATTACCAGTTAGGATTTCTAAATTCGTGAACTTTTTTCATTCCAGGGATATGGAAACAGAAACAGCCCATTCCCGGGAATTTTATATAAATATTGCAATACTAAGGGCCGGTTTTATAGTTCTAACTAAGATTAACACATAAATAAACAAATTAAAATAAATTAAAGAATAAAATAGATCTTAGTTCGGACTATAAAATTGGCCCCAAAACTATTTTTGTTTTGAATAAAAATCGTTTCTTTAGTTAGTTATAAAAATTACATTATTCAACAATTCTATGTTTTTAAAGAACATCTTCTCTCGCAATGTATATTTTCCCATAACCGTTGATAATACCCCTTTTTTAGTTTTTAGCAAAGTTTTCGAATCTGGGTCATAAAATCATACAGTTTCTTTAAAAATTATTAATCTACATAAAATTGATAACAAAAAGTTAGTTATTAACTTCAGAAATCTTATTTTAACTTGAAACTTGACAAGACAAAAATAATCTCACAATCAAGGCCATTCCAGGACATGTGGCAACCCTATAGGTTGGGCAGCTTTGCCATTTTGAGTTACCTGGAAAAACGTTACAAAAACCACGTAAATCATGCGTAATATGAATTTTAAAGAAAATTAAAGCTAAAAATATTTAGATCAAAAAGAATTTTCCCGAACATTTAAAATATGGCGAATGCACCCCGGTATACCCTATATGTTTATAAGTAGTCAAATATATAGTACAAACTGTGAAAATAAACAAATGAACTGTTAAGTACTGTGTAACATGGCATACAGACGTCATCTTTGTATTAAGACCTTCAGGGTTCAGATGTAATTATGGTTGTGAATAAACTTTTCTATTATTAATATCGATGGTCATAAGCAGCCGCCTAAAAATATTTATTCATTAAGAATTATTTTCAAAGAATTAAAGAAATAACTTTCCCATCATCCAGAAATCATGTGGATTACAACCTATTCTTAAATTGTAAAAATATTGTCTGTTTTAAGGCATCAACTTTCGACCACGTGTTATGGTTTGATTCAGAAAAGCCAAAATTTATGGTTACCCTAACAATTTTTTTATATGTTAACCTTTTATTTCAATTTCAGTGTGCTTGTTTACTTGAATTTACTACTACTTTTACCAGAGATATATAATATAGAGATGTGACATCGATAACTTCTTAAACAAACTGTAGATGTAGCTAACATATGGGAAATCTTGTCAAAGGAGGATTTTATTTTGGGAAATTTTGTCAAGAGAGAATTTTCTTTTCTCAAATGAGGTTTTAACAGAGTTGACAGGTAAGGGGGATTTGGGCCCAAATTAAGGATTTCGACTTTGATTTCGGGACAGATTAAAAAATTGTAAATTTTAAAAGATTTAGTTTTAGGCCGAAAATAAGAAGAATTTTCGGATAAATTATATGCGAATTATTTTAAATTAAAGTCGATAAAATTGGGTCTGTTAAAGAATTTCAAAATTGCTACAAAATATTTGAATTATTGAAGAAGTGTTCTCTACCCAAGAAACATTTTTACGGACTCTGCGACACGTACAGAATCATGAATCCAGATTTTGCGACCGTAAAATACGTATCCGTCAAAGCATGTACGTAAACGGAGCATTAACGGACAGTATAATCGGTTTTTCTAATATATTACGTTTTAACTCCGTGACTCTGTTTTAGTATTTGAATCCGGTTTAGTATTCCGTGATGTTGAATACGTTTTCATCAGTTTTGATTCCGTAGCAAACGGCATTGCTTATTGTTTTTGTTATCAAAATAAAAAAAGATAATTAATAAAATGTTAATTAAATAAAAGTGATTATTAATATGGCGCGACCCCTCGTTAATTTTAAAAATATGTGAATGCACACTATAGTGCGAAACCAATAACATGAAGTCATTTAACGCGGTTTATCCAAAAGTACTTTTCTCAGTATACAAATTTTCATCAATTCAGTATTAATATCAAACATCAGCAACACACACTTCATCTTGCATTTATCAGATGGTAAATATTTATGAAATTCAAAAGGTGTTTTCACGATGTGTGCAATGAATTCAATGGTGCAAAAAGAATAACTTGCTAACTGTCAACCATTTTAGCGGAATTGCAAATTTGTATCATGTGTAAATACCATCAGTTTAACCTAAACTAATTCGTTTTTTTTGTGTTTATCAGGTATTAAATTTTATAAAAGGCCTAAATTGCATCATAATGATGCAAACTGCAAACTGTTTTAAACCTATATTGTGTTGTTATTTTCTCTATTTTAATAAACCAAAAATTAATAAAAGAAAATGTTCAAAATTTAGGTAGATATAGAGTCCGTTTTTGTTTTAAAAACGGCGCAGATACGGCAGTCTAAGAATGGAGTCACTCCGTTTTTTCACGACATAAGGGTCCGTAAACGGCCCGTCATCGACGAACTTTAGCCGGACTCATGTCCGTTTTTCACACCACAGAGCGATCCGTAAACGGTCCGTCATTGACGGACTTTCATCGGATTCGTATCAGTTTCGATGTTCCTTATGTTCCGTTTTCTAGTCCGTATATGGATCCAGAAAACATTTCGTATACGGAGTTGGATTCCGTTTATGATGGTCCGAAAACGCTATGTAAACGGAACGTATTTTTTGTTGGGTAAATATTTATAAATCTTTTGTTGGGTAAATACCCGAGTAAAAAAGTTTTGATATAATCATATATTATTTTATGTAATTGCTTATAGTAACTTATAGTTACATATGGCCACATATGCTTTTAAATTCAAGCAGATATACTTTTATATTTTCGGATTTTTCTTTAAAGCTCTGCAAATTGAGGAATACACAGACCACAACCTTTTCTCTGGAGAGGGGCACACCGCCAATATGTTCATATGTTAAATATTTTTTCCTCACAGGTTTTAATATGAAGACATATGTGATTTTATATTATTACATACTGGCATACATATAATTGCATATGCTATATATAAGTACATAAAGTAACATATTACAGATATAATTACATATACGTTTATATATAATTTAGTATGACACTATACATAATAATATAAAACTATATATGGAGCCATTTAAGAAATATTATATAATAGGTGTTATATATGATTATATATTGACGCATATGAATCCATATATAACTTAGTATGGCTTCATATCTACAATATTTCATGATTTCTTTTATATATAACGATATAACGTTCTTTATAAAATCATCTATAATTATATATCATCCCACATTAGCAATTTTTTCAAAGTGATTTTATATAAAAATATATAAGGTCCACATAAAACCGTATTATATTATATGTGGTTCTATGTTAATTTTTTGAACTAGTTTTAGATTTAGTAATTACTAGGGATTGGCGCGTGACTAGAAATGTTCATGAGTGACGTTATTCACACGTGATTGTGAGTAATAATTACTATACTCAAGTGATTCGTGCGTGAGTCTGAGAATATATAATTCATACTTGATTCGTGCGTGAGCGTGAATAAGAATATATAACCCGTGCATGATTCGTGTTTGAGTTTATTTTTTGCATCATATATTTTTAGTAATTTTTACTATTTTGCAATATTTTACTATTTTTCTTATATCTTGGTTGTATAACATAATCCTATTAACTTTAAAATTTCAGTCTTGTTAACTTTATTTTAAAATTACTAAAAATAAAGAAAATTTTGTTCATGTTTAATGCACTGTCATGATAAATCTGGATAAAAGTAATGGAAGATTTATCGAAATTATAGGATCTCCAGTAGACCTTTGGGTTAATCATTATATTTGGAAATTAATTACTTATGCAATTCCACAATTACATGTAATTGTAATTGAAAAAAATTCAATTACAATTACATATTATTTGTAATTGTAATTCAAGAAAAAACAATTACATGTAATTTGTAATTGAAAATTTTCAATTATAAATTACATATAATTGTAATTGAAAAAATGTCAATTACAATTACATTTTTTTCGGAAAAGAAATAATGACAAAAAGCACAAGTGAGGGGTCAGCCCAACATGACGTATTCTTTTTATACTTATCCACGCCTATCCAACCTATCCCAGTCAGTTTTTTCTACAAAATTTTAACAAAAAACATTTTCATATATTTAGTTAGAATATTCTTCCACCTCAAGTCCAAATTCCAATATGATATTGTCATATTAGATTTTTATTTGTTGTTTCAAAAAGGGTTGATCATTTTCATGATAGACAATACAATTGTTTCGTAGACATCACTCTACTCTTCAGTTGTCCGCAATAAGAAAATGATAACTTTCTTACTCAAACCGAGACATTACATAAGGTACAAAAAACCAACGGGATGAGAATTTTGTACTTTCGTATATGAACTGTCTGATTTGGTAAAACCAGTTATAAATCAACTCCTTTTTGAAAGCAACAATTACATAAAAGTACCCTTTGGGTACTATTTATATGTATGTCTGTTGTCAATACATTTTGTAAAAACAACTAATTTTAAACTCAAAACAAAATAAATATTTGTATGAGATTTTAGCCGTGGTGTGCTTATTTTCAACAATTATTTTAATTTTTGCATTAAAAAATACAAAAATTGTTTTTTCGGACTTTCTATATTTTCATATATTTAGTTAGAATATTCTTCCACCTCAAGTCCAAATTCCAATATGATATTGTCATATTAGATTTTTATTTGTTGTTTCAAAAAGGGTTGATCATTTTCATGATAGACAATACAATTGTTTCGTAGACATCACTCTACTCTTCAGTTGTCCGCAATAATTAAAATAATTGTTGAAAATAAGCACACCACGGCTAAAATCTCATACAAATATTTATTTTGTTTTGAGTTTAAAATTAGTTGTTTTTACAAAATGTATTGACAACAGACATACATATAAATAGTACCCAAAGGGTACTTTTATGTAATTGTTGCTTTCAAAAAGGAGTTGATTTATAACTGGTTTTACCAAATCAGACAGTTCATATACGAAAGTACAAAATTCTCATCCCGTTGGTTTTTTGTACCTTATGTAATGTCTCGGTTTGAGTAAGAAAGTTATCATTTTCTTATTGCGGACAACTGAAGAGTAGAGTGATGTCTACGAAACAATTGTATTGTCTATCATGAAAATGATCAACCCTTTTTGAAACAACAAATAAAAATCTAATATGACAATATCATATTAGAATTTGGACTTGAGGTGGAAGAATATTCTAACTAAATATATGAAAATATAGAAAGTCCGAAAAAACAATTTTTGTATTTTTTAATGCAAAAATTAAAATAATTGTTGAAAATAAGCACACCACGGCTAAAATCTCATTCAAATATTTATTTTGATTTGAGTTTAAAATTAGTTGTTTTTACAAAATGTATTGACAACAGACATACATATAAATAGTACCCAAAGGGTACTTTTATGTAATTGTTGCTTTCAAAAAGGAGTTGATTTATAACTGGTTTTACCAAATCAGACAGTTCATATACGAAAGTACAAAATTCTCATTCCGTTGGTTTTTGTACCTTATGTAATGTCTCGGTTTGAGTAAGAAAGTTATCATTTTCTTATTGCGGACAACTGAAGAGTAGAGTGATGTCTACGAAACAATTGTATTGTCTATCATGAAAATGATCAACCCTTTTTGAAACAACAAATAAAAATCTAATATGACAATATCATATTGGAATTTGGACTTGAGGTGGAAGAATATTCTAACTAAATATATGAAAATATAGAAAGTCCGAAAAAACAATTTTTGTATTTTTTAATGCAAAAATTAAAATAATTGTTAAAAAACATTTTAATTCTAAATGTAATTGAAATTTGTAATTGAAATCACTTTCAATTACAATTACTTGTAATTGAACATTTTCAATTACAGTTACATGAAATGTAATTGAGGTTTTTTTAATATCAATTACATTTATTTGCAACTGTAATTGAAATCCCCCAGGTCTGATCTCCAGATATTGTATATCTTTTTTATTTAAAAAAATAATTTTTGTATATTGTTAGATGTGGTCATATATAATATGATCAAAAGTATAAGGTCAATATTTAGATATAATTGTATCCAACTATGTCCACTTTTATAACATTTTATATAATTTTATACAAAAAGATATAATTTGATGTAATTGGATGAGGACAAAATTCGGATACAATTGTATCGAATTGCATAAAATTGTATCAAATTGTACCAAATTGTATACAATTATATACAATTCGATACAATATGATACAATAAGACGTTCTCATTTTTCGGATATAATTATATCTAGTTACATAAAAGATTATATATAATTAAATATAACTTCATATGGCTCCATATCATTGTTTTTTACTTGGGTATTTATAAATCTTGATAAAAAGCAACCAAGCTCCATAATTAATCAAAAAAAATCTATTTTCAAAACAGCACCAGGGGTTTTCATATAATCACATAAGAGGTTCTGAATCGTGTAAGCTCGACTTATGCAAACTTAATGTTCTAAAGAGTTTGCCAGCCCTATAACTTACTAGATTAGATTTAGCTAGATTTACACTTAACCAAAAAATATTAGATTTTAGTTTTCGTATTTACTTGTCAAATTCCATACATATTTTAGATAAAAAAATTTTATTATACGAAGGACAAATCACAATTAAGTTGAAATGTCTCTGTTTCAAAATAGAAGTCGTACATTAAATTTTCGAAAGAAAAAATTCTACACAATTTTCTCACGAAACTCATTATGGTGAAAAATCTTTTTTTTTTACAAAATTTTTATGGAATTTGACAAGCAAATACGAGTAGTTTTCAAAAACTAATAGTTTTTGGTTAATTGTTAATCTAGTAGGTGCAAATTCTAGGGCTTGTAAACTCTTTTGAACATTAAGTTTGCACATGTCGAGTTTACACGATTCAGAAGGTATATAAGAGTTTATTTGAAAACACCTGGTACTTTTTTGAACCTACACAAACATTTTTTTTGAGTCCTTTGCATATAACAATATCACTATTTCGAAAATAGAAAATTGTTTGATGAATTATTGAGTTTGGTTGCTTTTCGTTATTTCACAGGGACGTAACAGTTATAACTTTTATTCAAAAAACTGATTGTTTTACAATTATTTCTTGTTTGAATAGTTTTAATTTTCTGTTTATTTGCTCTGTTTGATTTCTATTTTTAATTCAAACAAAAACAATCCAAAAACGATTTTTTTTTTTCAAAAATAATAAAAGTTATTTTGTGATTTTTTTCTTTATCAAAAAATAACAGTTAAGAATATAAATCAAAAGCCATAGAACCAATGACTTTAACAATTATAATATCCTGATAATGTCAACTAGTGTTAATAAAAGATTGAACAGTGATTTAAAGTGAGTAAATATGTATATTCCAGCAACTTCGGGCATTCAATTAAGGTCAATTTTTGTTTTTATTTTATTATCAAATAAAAAAGTTGGTGCTTAATTTTTTCAAAAAAATCATTCTCTAACTTTTATAAAAAGTTTTAAAATAAAAATCAAAAAACAACAGATATTTATAGAGTAAAATATAAAAATTGAAAAAATTAAAATCTTTGCCAAACTTTGTGATTTTTTTGTGCAATATGATTTAAAAAAAATATAGTGCATTATTGAAATGTTATAATTAAATAAATTTGGGTGGTGACTTTTTCAGAAATATAACAGTTATTTTGGGTCTCTGTTATTTCAAGATTTATAAATATTTACAGAACATTTCTTCAATAATTCAAATAATTTATAGAAATTTTTAAATACTTGAACAGACCTAATTTGATAGGTCCTTACCTGACAACTCTGTTCAAACCTCATTTGACAAAATAAAATCCTCATTTGACAAAATTTCCCACATGCTAGCGACATCTACGGTTTGTTTGATGTCGATGTTGTATCTCTATATTATATGTCTCTGCCTGTATATATGTACCTACATAAGCCATATAAAATTAATCTATATTTCGTCATATGAAATCCAAAAAGCCGTAAGTTACATTTAAAAAAATTTACAGGAGAAGCAAAAAGCTTTTTAAAATTATTTGCGCTTACACTGTTTCGAATTTTGTGAATAAAATCGTCGTGTTTAGTCGTAGAAGTGTAAAATTTTGCAGGAATATGTATTTTGGTACGGTGCATCATAATCGATCAAAAAGTCGATTTTGAAGTTATATAAAAATGTATGTGACGCCATGCTAAAAATATTTTATTGTAATTTTATATATTATCCCACACAAATTAATATACAGTTCAACATCAAATTTAGTTATTGTATCATTTCATATTAAATGTATACAAAAATAGAAGTTTTTGGACATGACCCCTTTCGATTTTTACAAAATTTGGTATGTACATTCTACTAATTGTCATGATATTAAATGTAAAATTACTTTTTTCCAAATTCGTTTTGGTACGCGTTTTATCGCTGTTTTGAGTTGATTTTTTTTTTCAGGACGAAATAAAGGGTGGTCCAACCATAATGCACGATGTTAATTGTGAGTCACACCTAGGGTTTGGGATTTCCCGGACTTTTTTATTTCCCGGGAAACGGGAATGAAAAAATTTAATTCCCGGGATTCCCGGGAATCCCGGTAAATATTTTTGAACAAAATTGTTAATGAAAACCACCTATATAAGTAATTTTTGTTAAAAAAAAAAAACACTATTTCAGTACAAATTCGGTCTGTGTAGTGAGAATTCAAAGTAAAAATATCAGAATGTTGAACATTTTATTTCACATAAATTACTCTAAGCACTGCCAAATGAAGTGCATGATTCCAGCAGAAAGCACCTACTACTGGACTGTCGGAAACAAACCGTTTCATCACACTTGGCCCATTAGATATGGTGGCCACAATGTTATTTTCTAAAGACAAATAAAACTCTTCTAGTCTTATTTCTACAATTCTTCTTATTTCATCAGCATTACATCTTCCTGATATATAAACCAACCCCATGTTATAAAATGAATTATTTCCGTTTATACATATGTTCAAATATCTCTTTTGTGATATTCTTGTCCATTCATCTAAGATTATAGTAAATCTCCTATTGTTAGAAATATTGCTCGATATTTCTTTTATCATGATATCTTTTACATGATTGTAGTAATTTAATATAATGTTCTTTATATCGGTTTCATTTTTTTGCAATGCCAGGTTTTTATTATAAAAACTTTCTCGAATAAACGAAGATCTAGTTATGGTGCGGATTGACTGCGGCTAATTTGGAACCATTTCAGGAAATGTTTGCCCTACCATAAAACCTTTAATGCCTATTCAGCTTACACTTTTTTCTTCGGGTACTTTGCTAATTTTAGCTTGTTGTTGTTTTCTTCAAGAGAAGTTGCATGACCATCAATTTTTTTTTTTTTTTTGTGAACCAAATTTAGATATCGGATAACCAAATTTAGATACCACCGTTAACCATTAGTCTTTTCTTTTCATATTTATTAATGAAAACGTTACTTATAAAATTATTGACCCTTAATATAAAGAAGTATTTTAAATTTAAAGTCGATTTTATTTTTAATCAAACGGTTTTGTTCATTTTGTGTATGAAAATCTTACAAAAGTATTTATATTTTCAAATATTTTGATTGGTTAAAAATAAATTAACCAATCAGAATGCTCCAAAAATAAACCAAGTCAAGGTATACTGCCACCCAATATTTTAACTAAAGTCGACTTTACCTAAATTATACATTTAAAAAATTTAGATACTAAGGGCGATTATTTGTAAGAAACAAAACTTTTTTTATATTTCTTTTAAACATTTTATCAAGTTTTTAGGTTTTACTACTTAAATTTTGAATAAGTTATGCGAAAAATCTTTATTAGTTGAAATGCTCCTAATTACTTGGCAAAGATTTTATTTCTGTGTCAAATAAATGTATTCCCTTTTAAAAGATTTTAACAATGACATTTTTGTTTTGGTATTTAAAATGTTTTTTATGACTAAAATTAAAAAATCCTATTCGAAACAAAAACAATTTAAAAAATTTAATATTTTAAAATTTCCCGTTTTCCCGGGAAAAATATATTATTTTCCCGGGAATTCCCGGCAAACTTTTCCCGGGATTTCCCGGGCGGGAATTCCCGAACCCCAAACCCTAGTCACACCTTAACGTCAAGTTTTTTGCCCAACTTAATTTGACATTTCTTTGTTTCAGTGTTTGCCAAATTCAACCATGGAGAGGTACATAATTGAGCAGCGCGTTAAGTTTGTTGAAGCCTTTTACGAAATGGGCGTTCAAATCAAAATGCATTTCGTGCACTTCTTTGGTCAGCATAATCGACCAAATGTGTCCCTAATAGGGAGAATTGTGCGCAAATTTCACCAAACCGGATCTGTAGGAAATGTGAAAATACCTGTGCATGCTCGCCTAATTCGTTCTGCGGAAAATATTGCTGTTGTTCGCGATAGTGTGGCAGAAGAGCCGTCAACCTCGACTAGTCGTCGTGCTCAACAATTGAATATCTCACGAACATCACTGATGCGAATTTTGAATAAAGATTTGAATTTACACGCTTACAAGGTTCAATTGACTCAAGAGCTGAAGCCTACTGACGATTTCAAGCGTCGACAATACGCCGAATGGTTGGTTGAACAGACAGAAGTGAATGGTGACTTTACAAAGAAAATCATCGATCATGTGATTTGACACCGTTGTAATTCTTTCTTTGAGGATAAATAAAAGAAAAAGTGTACGTCACTAAGCCAAGAACAACTCAAGAGCTAAAGGATGAGATAATTCGGCACATTGACGATATTGAACCTCAATTATGTCTCAGAGTCATTGAAAATATGGACCATCGGATAGAGATATGCCACCGAAGCCGTGGCTAGTATTTGGCAGATATTTTGTTTCACTCATAATTGCCATAGATCCTTCAATCATAATAAAAAATATTAGGATAATTCTCTGAAAATTTATTGTTTTATTTACAATTAACATTTTGGTTGGACCACCCTTTACCATCGGACTGAAGACAAAATCGAATTTACAAATGTAATAATAATAAGAAATATTTCCAAACACACTACAGCGGAACCTGTTCATAGAAGAATCTAAGAACGCCTGAAAAAAATTTTTTTAAAAACTATGATAATAGTTATTATGTGTATTTTCATAAAAAAAACAACTTTACTGAAAGTTAAAAATAACAACCTACTGATTACTTTACAAACAATTGTCATGAAGTTAATGGCAAAAACTTTTAAGTGCACGCATTCAAAAATATCTCTAAAGCTTGCCACAATGTATACTGGGTTGTGAACGCCTTTAGTAAATTTTGTTCCATATTAAAATATTATTTTGCTTTATGAAATTTAGACTTTGGCTCTTTCTCGGTATGGTTGCCTTGTACAGGAAAAATTTTTGGATTGAAAAGTTAGCACTTCTATTTAAATAATTCATCTCCTTTATTTAAAAATTGTAAATATACAGCTTTACTATAAAAAAGAAAAAGTCGATTTTAAATCACAAAAGCCGACTATTATTTTAATTTTCGTACCATACAAAATATTTACCCCTAAATTCATAAACGCTTTGTAAAATTATAGGAGGTTTATTGAACAAATTTTGTATGAAAATGACGTTTTGTAAATCTGCTATAACTTTACAAAGCATTTATGAATTGAGGGTTAAAATATACCTTAAAATTCTGTTTTAAATTTGAAATTTTCAAATTTTGTTTACATTTGGTTTACAAATTTCCTTCTTATTTTTGAATATTTTGTTTTGGTTTTCAATAAAAATGAACAAAATTTTTGAATGTACATATATGTTTGGCATTATTTTAAAGTTCTATTTTAAATATTTGAATAGTACGCTTAAAACAAAACCTTTGTTTTAAAATAAAGTCGACTTTAACAAAAATATACCTTTGAAAACGAGTAAAAAGGTTAAAGTCGGGCATGCCGACTATACAATACCCTACACCACTCTGGTTAAAAGCCAACTAATGTTTGGATCCGAAATTCGAATGGGTTAAAATGGGGCTTGTGTCAAAATTTTCTATAATGTGAGTCAGCGCACCAAATTTCATTAAAATATCTTAATATTTGCGACCTGCAGTTTATAACCAAGCCAATTTTGGGGGGACCCTTATATGGGCACTAGGTCTAAACATCGATCGATGGTCACCAAAATCAATAGGCTTCATCTATGGGCCAACATAGGTCTGTGTACCAAATTTCATCAAAATATCTTAATATTTGCGACCTGCAGCGTATAAACAGTATAATTTTGGTAGGACCCTTATATAGGCACTACGTCTAAACATGGACCGATGTTCACCAAAATCAATAGACTAAGTTATTGGGCCAATATAGATCTGTGTACCAAATTTCATCAAAATATCTTAATATTTGCGACCTGCAGCGTATAAACAGTATAATTTTGGTAGGACCCTTATATGGGCACTAAGTCTAAACATGGACCGATGTTCACCAAAATCAATAGACTACGTTATTGGGCTAACATAGGTCTGTGTACCAAATTTCATCAAAATATCTTAATATTTACGACCTCCAGCGTATAAACAATATAATTTTGGAAGGACCCTTATATGGGCACTAGGTCTAAACATGGACCGATTTCAACCAAAATCATAGGCGTCGTCCTTGGGCCGACATAAGTCGGTGTACCAAGTTTCATCAAAATATCTTAATATTTGCGACCTGTAGAGTGCGCACAAGAATGCATGGACAGACGGACGGACGGACAGACGGAAATCGTTAAATCGAAATAAAAAAAAATTCTAAGCCGATCCGTATACTATAAGGTGGGTCTAGGACCAATATTTTTTGGTGTTACAAACATCAGCACAAACTTATAATACCCTGATTACATAGTGGTGTAGGGTATAAATATTGATAGTGAGGCTGATAGTCTAAAAGCTTCACAGCACTTTTTAAACAATCAGCCTTACTATCAATATTTTTCAAATGTATATTTTTGTTAAAGTCGACTTTATTTTAAAACAAAGGTTTTGTTTTAACCGTACTATACAAATTATTTAAAATAGAACTTTTAAAATAATGCCAAACATATATTGTTTATTTTTATTGAAAACTAAAACAAAATATTCAAAAATCAAAAGGAAATTTTTAAACCAAATGTAAACAAAATTTGAAAATTTGAAATTTAAAACAGAATTTTAAGGTATATTTTAAATATTTTGTATGGTACGAAAATTAAAATAATAGTCGGCTTTGGTGATTTAAAATCGCCTTTTTCTTTTTTATAGTAAAGGTGAATAATTTTTTTTATGGTTTTATTTTATAAACACATTCATCTCTAATTTACACTTAAAGATATCAGTAGTTAAAGTACTGGGTTTTAAAACGGAACTATTTGGGTAAAATGTATTAATTTAATGTTGAATAGTAATACACTTCATTAAAAAATATTTCGTTTTGTGTTGTAAAAACTGTCGGCGTATTACTTTTAAGTATAAGTATTAAAATATGATTATACATTTTTCGCCAAACAACTCTTGGCCAACACAATGAATACTAACTACAATTCAGAAACAATAAATTAAAAACCAAACGTATGTACGAATTGGTTTAAAAAGTGAAATGTGAAAGGAATTGAGAGCAATGAACCCAAATCATTGCTCTATTAAACTAGTAATAATAATGAAATTTTCTGCTAGTTACCAAAAAAAAAAAAAAACCTTTATACGTTTTTATTAATATTCACAAAGTTGCACAAGAATAAAATCTTAAAATAAGGCATACGTACCCAGAAAAATGAAAAAGTTATTGTACAAGTTTTACTTACGTGTGGATTTACGGGATGTAGATTAGATTTCTGACCATTAGAGTCAAGTGTATAAAAAGCTTTAGGTATAAAATGCCCAGCATCTAAAATAAAAGGCAATAAAAGTTAGAATGCTTCAGTTAAATGTTTAAATACCAGGAAATGGTTAAAATCTCAATTTAGATAAATTCAAAAAACAACATAAACATTAGAATTTTTATTTTTTCTTGCTATCATCATTTTCAGTATTATTTTATTAGTATTTTAAGCAAATATAGTGATGATGTAATTCACAAAAATTCCAAAAATATGTATAATTATTTGCTTAAACACCACGAAAAGAATAACGTTAACAATAATAGGGAAAATAAATAAATTATTTAAATAAAGATTCATCATCTTCGTTGTATGATTAGTTAAGAAATTAAGTTTAAACATGATTATTACCAGAGTCAGCAACAACAACAGCTAATACAGCTACCAGACACAAAGTGCATAAAAAAAATTTCATTTTTTATTAATTTTTTGTATTCTTTTTAATTTTTGAAAATGTTAAACCTAAAATTAAACAAAAATCTAAATTATATATTTATTTTAATGGTTTTCACACTTAAGACTTAAGTAACAAACTCGTTTTTTTAGACGCTTCTATTTTAAGAAGATTCTATTGATTACGCGAAACAAACTTACACTATCTACGGTCTAACGTCAACTAAACCTTACCAAAAGTGAGTAAGAATTTTTATACAAACTTCAAGTTTAAGTTTGTGGCAAAATTCTGCGGATAAATATGAAAACAAATAAATAAACGAAAGCAAAGAATGAGCGATCACAGATGTGGCCTTAAAGTTCTACGTCAACATATTGAAGCTTAAAAAAAACTCAGTTTGCGCACTGAATAAATCATACTTGGAAATTTTTCACTACCATTGAAATTTCATTACCATTAATTGACACTTATGCAAATGGAAAATTTTTTATTAATATTTAATGGTTTTGTCCGGGGAAGTTATAATACATAATTTCTTTAGGCATGTCATTGAGTGGATATAGTTATATTTAATTCCCAGTGGAACATAGGGCCGCTAGGTTTCAGTAATCATTTCAACTTCGGGGAGAATAAGTGATTGGCCTATAGCTCTGCTAGGCTGGTGCTGGGGCTGCCAGCTAAGCCACCAGCCTGGTTTGTTGAAAGTCAGTAGCAAACTTAACAAAAATACCTACTTCCCGAGACGTCACTTTATTTTCTTTAAGTGACCATTCGGACATGATAAAGACCGTCGCTCAAATTCGCTTCCATCTCAACAGAGGTGGTCCCCAGGGAGTACCACGAGGAGGCCACTGCCGTAGCAATGTGATCAGCACGCTGACCTACGAATCGACTTGGAGTGACTTACTAAGGATAGTGGGAACACTTTACCTTATGCTTGTCAATGTTAAGGATGACAAGTCTTACTAAGGAACGCTTTAGCAAGTTTGCCTTGCACACTCCCATACTCCCTGAGTGGATATAGTTGAACATATGAAATGATATGGAATGATACGGGAATGATATGGAATGATACGAATAACGAGTGGAATTGGAACACTTAAATGGGAACGAAATTTTATGAATGAATGAATTAATACACTTGACATGGAGCACGATGTGGAACAAGTGCAATTGGAACACTAAACAAAGGAAACGAAACGGAATGGAACAGAGAATGATATTTGCATAATTAGAGTGTGTCAATATGTATTATCGCGTAAATTGATATCAAAAATAAGTCAACCTGTACTTATTTTTTAGGAGTGGATACCTCGTAATCGCTCAAGAACCTAGCCTATTAGTATTATCGGAGTGTGTTAGTACTCCAATTGAACAAAAATGTTGCCATATCTCGCTTAGTTTTCGAGAAACTGGCCATTTTAAAAACTGTCATTGTACAAAATGGTCGATATTTCGAAAACTATACGAAATAGCGCAATACGTACAAAATTTTCCAAAACTGAATACAATTTACAATCCGATAAAACAAATGAGGTATTTCCGGTGGAGTTTTCGAGGGATTTATTTTTGTGAAAACAGTCACAGGGTGACTAATTTATATTTTTGTTAGTTTATATGTTAATAAAAATAAACACACTCCGATAGTAAAACTTTCATAGCCTTTTCATTTGAATCCCTGTGTTTTTTGCTACCTGGCACTAGCTCGTCCATTGGCTAATCTTTTTAACGCTTCTTAATGTGCGGGGGTTTCCTCTTGTGCTAGAAGATTGCAAATATCCAGCTAAACCCTAAAATGGGAGCGACTAACAGCCTTACCCTCTACGGTAACGTAGAGTAGGGTTAATTCCATTCTTGCAAATGATCTAGAGTCTAAGACACTTCTTAATAATCAACAGTATGGCTTCCGCAGAAGTTTTTCCACGGGAGACCGTTTCTTTGGGAGTCTACTGCTCGTTTTGATAAATATTAAATTTGAAAAAAAAAATTTTTGAATTTTTTTACACAATTAATAATTTTTTGTAGTTTTCACTGTAAAATTTTTATTTTTTTCTATTTTGGTACACTCAAAAATTAATTTTTGAAACAATTTAAAATTTTTTTTTAATTTTCTATTAATTTTTAATGAAATTTTATGGAAATATAAAAGTTCTAAATAAATATGTAATTCTTCAAATATTTTTTGTTAAAATACGAAAAAGGTAAATATTACAATTTTGTTTGTATTTAAAAAATTGTAATTTAAAAAACCCATTTTGATCAAATTTTTACTAAATATATTTAGAAACTAAATATTATAGAAAAAGAAAAATCCTGTAAACATTTTAGTTAGAACTAGTAAAAATAAGTTAAAAATTACCTTGCAGAAAAAACTATTTTTTATCTACTAATATGCTGCAAAATTTTTTACGGATTTTATCAAGGTAATTCGTATTAAAAGTTAACTTAAATGTAACCAAAATTTTGTAAATTCAACAGTTTTATTTTTCCTTCTTATCTTACTAGTATTTAGCAAAAAACATTCTGCTAATATCAGCAGTTTTTTTGCAAGGTAATTTTTAATTACATAATTTTTAGTAGCTTTTTCTCCTATTTTTACAGCTTTATTTCTGAGTGTATTATTTTTATAAAAAACAACACTTTAAAAAAATTAACTTTATATATTTTCCAATATGTTATATATTTTTGTTAATAAAAATAGAAAGAAATCAAGATAACAATTTACTGAACAAGACTGCTAAAAGTCAGCTATCAGTTATAACAAGCCATAGCATAGGGCGTAGAGCGTCTGCTTGAAATGCCAACGAGTGTGGGTTCAAACCTCACACGATGCATGACGATTTTTTTTTTTTATTAAATTAAAATAAAAACAAGTGAAAAAGAATTTCCTTTTCATTGGTTCAAATACATAATTTTTTTCAAAAAAGAACAACTTCCCTCCTATGACAAGCCAATGTTAAATTCATCAGTGAAAACCATAAATTTTCACAACTCCCTATTCAACTGTTGTTATGTTTTTACTACTTCTTTTTCCTCACTTTTTCTCCTGGGATTGTGCTGATATTTGTAACACCAAATTGGCTTGTTTACATGCTGCAAGTCGAAAATACGAAGATATTTCCATGAAATTTGGTTTGCTGACTCACAGCGTGCCAAGGACAAAGTCTATCGATTATAGATAGGATCGGTCCATATTTGGACCTATCATCCATATGGGCTATATTTCCGATTTTCTCTTTCTTTATCATTTTATATAAAATTTTGGCACAAGTTCATTTTGTCCCATTTGAATTTCGGATCCAAACATTATTTGGCTTTTAACCAGACTGGTTAGGGTATTATATAGTCGGCATGTCCGACTTTAACTTTCTTAATCCTTTTTGTTTGAAATTGTCCCAAAAGCAACCACTTCTATATCTCCAAAGTGGAACCGGTTGCCGTAGTATCAGTTCTGGAACGAGATCTAGAACTGATTCTACATCACCCACACCTTCCATATTGGAATCCAGGAACTGGTTCCGGAACCAGTTACTTGGAATCGCTTGCATTGGAACCAGTTGAACACTTGGTGTGGTTGGCTACCGAATTTAAAAAATTTTCTTGAGTACTTTTCCTTTACAACCACTGCTGCTGTCTATTCTAACACCGATGATTTCTGTTGCAAATTTTCCCAAAAGCAACCGCTTCTATAGCTCCAAAGTGGAACCGGTTGCCCTAGAACCAGTTCTGGAACTAGTTCTAGCTTATTTGTTTCATATTCAGTATAAGTAGTCCATTATCAATTATTAACCCACAAAGATGGTAAGACGTATCCGGACGTTATCCCGTGAGTCCTATGTTAGATCAAAGAGACTCTATATAAGATTTGTTATTATCGGTTATGTACGCCAGATCGTAAATGTATTTTTCACGATTTTTCAAATATTTTTTCTGTTTTAAAAAAATATTTTTTTCAAATTTACAAAATTTTCACTTTACATTCTTGTTTTCTGTCGATTATCTAGCCAAAAACTATTTAATATCTGAAAACTTGATGACGGCCTTGGGCATTAGAGGGTTAAAACCATTGTCATTAATCAATGGAATCAAATGCTTAAATAATTATCATTAACTAAAAAATGGTAGTGCAAATAATTTCATTACACTTAAAATATTTTGTATGTAAAGACTGCTGCAAACAGGACCACTTACATTTCATTAAATTTAACTTACATTTTCTTTTGTTTTTGGTGGTTAATAAAATGAAACACAAATTAGTGTAAACAACTAACAAAAAGTACTTATATACATTATTTTTGGTTTTTTAGAAACCAAAATGACTGAATAAAATTAATGTTACGAATTCTCAGTGTTTTATCTTGTTTGTTTTTTTAATGACTTACGAATGCAGTTAAAATTTACATTTTTTGTTTAAATAAATGTTATTTTCACAATAACAATAACAAAACTGATATACTCTATACTATACTACTTAAACAACTAAAAAAATCTGAATGCAGAAGTTCCCTGATTAATAACAATGCAATGGTAATAGTACGATTAATTAATTAGTCCACCTATTCTATTAGTCCCATGTATGGAGTAAATCCAAAAATATACAATAAAAAAATTTAATTATTGTAAAATTTTCTGTTTAGTTAAAAAAGTAAGTTGTTGCAAAAATACATACGTATTAGATTCGGGAAGAATATAACAAAAAACAGCTTATTAAAACTGGTTTTAGCTAAAATTGAAAAGAATTGTATTTTGGTTGTTTTTTAAGTCGTCGGTTTAATTTTATTCAAATTTCGAAAGAAAGTGTTTTATTTATATTTAGGCCAGGGATGGGAAAGTTGATACGATCGTACTTTTTTTGATACTATTTGATTCAAAAAAGTACAGTAGTACTCCCGGGTCGCATTTGATACTCTTGCATCGTCATTACTCAAGGCTTAGAAAATGCAAATAATAGTCTGAGCTT
Source organism: Leucophora obtusa (assembly GCA_949987735.1). Classification (NCBI taxonomy): domain Eukaryota; kingdom Metazoa; phylum Arthropoda; class Insecta; order Diptera; family Anthomyiidae; genus Leucophora; species Leucophora obtusa. Next base: position 86,062,191 of record OX465297.1, on the reverse strand, counting down.
TTTGGCATCATGTACAAATCACGATCGTGAACATACTCCGCATTTACTTTATTCCTATCAATAGATATTTGTAAATTCATTTAGCGTAATAAAATATGATAGTCAACTGACTGTTTAAAGGCCTAACCATATTAAGCGAAGTTAAATTAAGTAAAAGAGCCATTCCATACAAATGTTTTGAAGTAGCTTAAGTCAACTTTTGAAAAATTCCATCTCGATTAAGTTACGATTACTGACACATTTGTTGTTGTTTCTCATATAAAGTTTTAATTTAACTGCCGGCTAAATTTTAACTGGATATTCAATAATCGGGCCTAATTTTGTGAATTTCCAATCGAAACTCATGGTACCCAACTTTATCAAATTAAAAACATTTCAAAAATTTTATTGAAATAAAGAAAAACTGAATACAAAATAAAAGCTAGGGGTATGGCACCACCAAAAACAAAAGTTATAACGACGTCGTTATCACTAGATGGCACTTTGTTCAAAAAATTGACAATTTTCTGTTTTTATTTAAATTGAAATAAAAACAAACAAAAAAGCAAAGAAAAAAAGTATTTCTCAAATTTTATTATTTAAATATATTTTGCGCTTGATTTTTTCTTATTTTGCGCAGTTTTCAGCAATTTTTGAGTTTTTAAATATAGGCTCAGCTGATACTACAGTGATACCAAATAGTTGCTCAAGTGATACTAAATTTCAGCGCCCCCTACCGGTGAGTAGTGTAAGTTTTGATCTCCTATCTCTATAATTAATAGTCTCTGATACAGCAAAGCATATAAAAATTTTAAAAAAATGTCAAAAATTTGTACAATAGAAATATGCGAAGATCAGCGAATATGCCAAATTTTGTTGACTTTTTTGGAAAATTAACGTAAAAATAAAAAAACTCAAAAATATTTTAATTTTGTTATTTTAATTAATTTTTGTAGACAATTGTGTAAAAATGTCTCTAAATTAACACAAACATTCATTTGCATAAAATTTGCTGCCCTGGTAATATTTATTCGAGTTGTATCGAAACAGCGATAACAAGCGTAAATCCAGAGTTTATGAATTTTTTGTTATTACAATAACACTGTGGAACAAATTCAGGTTAGCAAAAGTTAGGTCGATTCTGAGAGTGAGGGGTGAAAATAGAGGCTAAATTAGAAGACCCGTATCGCGGCGTTTGTTTATGTTAGTTCGAATTTTTTTTTAATCGACCTTGGAGCTTTGCAGTCAAATGCCGATTTTCAGCATATTGTTTATATGGTTTTTTGGCTATAACTCGTCGACTAATTGATATCTGTAAAAGCCAAATTATTGCTAGAGACTAACATTAACAAACGTTGCGATACGGGTCTTCTAATTTAGCCTCTATTTTCACCCCTCAATCTCAGAATCGACCTAACTTTTGCTATCCTGAATTTTTTCCACAGTGTAATTAAACTTTACTTTGTTTTTCAATTAGTGTAATTGACCTTTTTGAATATAATTTTATTCTATTTATTTAGAAATTTCTAAAACGGGCTTTTAAGGTCTTATTTTCTCAGTGCAAATAAAGCTTAGTTTACTTCATTGTTTTGATCCAACGTTTCACTGGGGATTTTCCATCATCTTAAGGGATAAGTTTTATTAAATCTTTTTGTAAAATTTCACATTTAGCAATTTTAATTAATCATGTTTTTAATACACAACGATATTAAACACAAAACTTAATTTAAATAAAAATAATCAAAGAAAAAAACAAATAAAATAATATCACTGCAGAATCTGAAAACTAAGTATCACATTTGGGATAATATGGGAACTAACAAAAAAAAGTTACTTTACTTATTCCTAACATCCTCTATATTGCAGTCTAGAGGATATTAATTAAAACGACCAAAACATATTTTTTTAGTACTCTTGTGGTCGAAAAAAGTACTCTTCAAACAAATTTTTGATAACGCAATAAAAATCTCATTTCCCATCCCTGATTTAGGCCCTGTGCGACGTACTAAATTTGTTCTAAACTAAATAGAAATTGACAAAAGGGTTTAAAATTTCATTAAAAACAAGGAACAAAGTAAATAAAGTCAATAAATATAGTGAAATATATGAACCACTTATTTTTAAAGTGGCAAGAGTCTCGTTATTTTCAAAATGAGATATGAAAGGTTTTGCATTTTCATATTTTTAAAACTATAATCGTAAATTTTTTTTTAAATATTTTTTTACTCATCTCATCAGAGGACATTGGATTTATTTTGAGAGCTAAAACACATATTTATTGCAAAAATCCATGTTTCTTTCATCTACCACTTTCAAAATAATAAGTTTTCGAAAACTGTCTAACTTAAATACACTACACTCTAATTAAATTCTGTTGAAATTTACCCAACTTATAGTAGGAAACTGAACTCCTACTATAAATTGGGTAAATTTACTCTATGTGCGTAATTGATAAAAAATACGCACATTGTGTTTAAGTTGGTGCACAAATAACTTGTAATTTTATATTGAAAGTGCGTAAAAATTAAATTAAATTTTGAAATTAGTGTGTTAATTTACTAAATTTGTGTGTAAAAAAGCACGTTTCACGTGTAAATGTACGCATAAAATGCGTAAAAATCCACAAAAAATGCTCAAAAATCCACAGAAAGTGCGTAAAAATCCAATAAAATGAAAAAATAAAATTTTTTTAAATAAAATAACAAATTAATTTTTGGTACGTATTTTATTAATAATAATATCCGAGTCCTTTTGGGATCTTAAGGCATTTGTATAAAATTCATATAAAATTTTGTTATAACTATTGAATGGGTGCAATGACTCCTGCTCAACAAAATGCCTTCTTTGAAACGGAGGTAGTAACCGTCAACAATAACGGGAGAAAACGTCTTAAGAGAGATATGGCCTACGCAGGAACAACTGAGTGCAATGACTCCTGCTCAACAAAATGCTTTCTTTGCAAGTTAGGTATTACTCAATGAATACTGACTTTGTTGAGAGGAGTCACTGCACCCAGTTGTTTTGCCTAGGCCGTATCTCTTTTACGGCGTTTTCTCCCGTTATTCTTGACGGTTGCCTCCCTTGCAAAGAAGGCATTTTGTTGAGCAAGAGTCATTGCACCCAGTTGTTCCTGCGTAGGCCGTATCTCTCTTACGGCGTTTTCAATTTTGAAATGAGGTTTAAACTACCACATGCGTTAACAATAATTACCAAAAACAATTTCATGCTTATGTTGCTATTTCCAGACTCTAATGTGTTTGTGGAAATGTTGTAATTCACAAAAAATAATCCGTTTTCGCTTTTTCTTTTTCGTTTTATCATTTATAATTTTTTTTTTAATTTTTTTCAATTTGAAATGTCAGAGTATTTATTACTATTATAGGATAGTATATTTACCAACTTTGTGCGTAAAAATTTTATTTAACAAAACAACAGTAATTTTAGGCACAATGTGTTTATTTATAAACACATAATGTCTAAAAATACTTTGTGTGTGTATTATTGTGTATGGAAGAGTGTATGAAAAAAGTTTACGCATTTTTTGTTTATATTTACCGAATTTTCGTAAAATTAAACAAAATTTTACCCATTTTATAGTAGTAAATTTACAAACATTTTTTAGAGTGTAGTCTGTTAGTTTTGTATTGATTTTTATATCAATTTCATGTTTACCTTTTAAAAGAAATTTTGTAAACTTCCCAGTGTAGAAACGGTAATGACATATCATTATTTTTTGGAGTACCAGTAATGACACCCACTTACCTTCTGCATTATTTTAAAATATATAATAATGAGTTACGGATAATGACTTATTTTTATCATTATTTCAAATACAAAATAATTTTTTAGATTTTTTTGAAAATTTTTTGAAATCTATTTTTAGACTCAATATTTTTTAAACACTGGTAAGGATATATGTAACCACATATTTTTTGATTTTTTGTATGTTGGCGAGTAAGCTTACTTGTGTGCAGCAGGTCAATTGTGTTTTTATCTATTAAATATTACATGTCGATATAGCTCAGCTGGTAGAGCTGTTGACAGGCAATCTGTACACCCAAGTTCGATTCCCGCACCAGCAAATTTTATTAAAAAAAAAAAAATACAATAAAAAATATTTTTTTTTATATAATTTATTTTTTTGAAAATCTATTTTTAGACTCATTATTTTTGTCAGTACTGGTAAGCACATAGGTAACGATATATTTTTTGATTTTTCGGATGCTGGTGTGTAACGACAACTCATTATTTTTCGCGACATCCCCATATAAAGGTAATAAGAAATGTAATAACAAAAGTAAGTAGTTACCATTACCAAGTATGTAGTTACATAACCACATATCTGGTAATGATTTTCTACACTGGGTTATCAACTGAAAACATGGCGCTGCACACAGGTCTAGCGCTCTAAGGTGGGCGGCCAAAACTCATTTACTCACGAAAAACGATTCAAAACTTAACTTTTTGATTACACAGTACAACAGCCAATCTGGGGGGTGAGAAATTCCAAGTCAGGGTGATGGTACTAGGTCAGTATAGTAAAACCCTCAAAGGGTTTGGCGTTCGTATGTGTCATTTTTTTTTATGACCTTTTAAATTTTTTCCTTATCTTGATGTTTTTTCGCTTAGTTGTAACATTTTGGCAAAAACGTAGTTTAACATAACTCGAGAACCACTTGTCCGATTTTGATGAAACAAAAATTTATGAAAAATTTAGAATTACAATTTCTTTAATCGGTTCATATAACGTTTTTCTTTACAAACAACAGTTTTGCCGGTAAAAATAAATTTGTGGAGAAAAAAAAATATTTTTTTGCCTAAAAATTAAAATTTTTTTTTTTTTAATTCATAAAAAATCCAAAACGGAAAAAAGGATCAAGTGTTATTAATTTCATGTAAAGTCACATAACCTATAAACAAAATTTAACGCGTTCTGCTTTTATTTACAATTAAGTGAAGGTATCCCATTTTGACAAGAATATTGATATTTGTTTTTATTCAAAAAAGTGTCATTTATCGCCTTTTTCATAAATTTTCCCCAATAACTCCAGACTTCTGGCCATAAACTATTAAAAAAGTTAAGTAAACATTTTTATAATTTTTTATTTTTATTTTATTTATTTTTATTTATTTTAATAAATATTGCCTAGACTTTTTCGATGGTGGTTGTTCGGGACTAGTGGCATCGCATTCATCGCTATCATCAGTTTCTGAACCACACATAATGTCAATGTGTGACTCCACTGTTGGCCCTTCTGCATCTCCTGAAAATTCTTTATCATCAAGATCATCCTTGTCTTGCCACACTAACTTACTCCACCAGCAAATTTCCGCAATTATTGCACTCGGCGACTTTTTGCCTCTATATCTGTAAGTTTTTGTTTTATTAAAATGAGTTTGAAAAAATAAAAAATCAGTATTACCTCATTTCAAATGGCATAGCAACTTGATGAAAGCGTTCACCTTGTTCATCAGATTCGGTAGCCAATTGTTTGCTGAAGTAGTCCAGATGATGATGTAAATAATGGATTTTCAAGGACATGTGGACACCAATTTCCGAGAATGCTCTTAACATCCTTGCGACAGAAACATCGTAGTTGTTAGAACGATGCTTTCCCAACAAGCCTTCTATTACTTCTTTAATTGCCTGCCATGCATTCAATTCAGCGTCAATCAAAATATTGTTGAATGCGTCACTTTTAATCAGCTTTCGTATATCTGGACCATTTAGTACGCCTGATTGGAAAAAATTAATTTGTTAAGATGGAAAATCATGGGAAATGAATGTGATATTATAACTTACCTTCTTTAATTTTACTTTCGCTGAGTCTCGGGTAAATTAGTTTCAAACACAAGAAAACTTCATCTCTTTTGGCGACAGTTTTGATAAAATTCTTAACAATTCCAAGTTTAATATGCAGTGGAGGCAGCAATATCTTCTCCTTCGGCACTAGAGGCTCACGAATAATATTGGCCGTTTGTAACCTGCTGTGCTCTCTGAGTTTCCATCCGTGGCATGCATATTGGTCACCGGAAAATCGTGTGTCCCAATCGCACAAAAAGCACATATATTTTATATAGCCGCTTTGAAGACCGCAAAGCATTGCTACAACTTTTAAATCGCAGCATATGCGCCACATATGTTTGGCGTAGTTAACAATTTTTAAAATATTTTCCAGTGCATCATATGTTTCTTTCGTTTCTGTACTGTAGGCGATTGGAACTGAAGGTTTTTTATTGGTCTTATGCAGTAAAACCGCCTTCAAGCTGAGTTTTGAACTGTCAATAAATAATCTCCAGTCATCTGCTTCATATTTTATTTCCATTGCGTCCATCAATTTTCCTACATCCGGGCAATATGCAGAAGTTTTTTCATCATTCACAAGGAATAAACTTTGGAGTGTTGCCTGACGACTTCGATAAGCTGTGACTTTCACACCGGGTGCCAACAAATTGTTTGATTTCAAAATGGAAGCCAGCTCTTCCGATTTATGCTGTGTTAATTCCAACTTGGCAACAATTGAATCAAGCTTATTTTGATTTATTAAAATTGGCTCATTGGATACTGATGGCTCATATGGGGAATCATCACGTGCATGATATGTCGGAGCAGTCGTAGAAGAGAAAATATCTGGGCTAGAAGCTTTTGGCACAGGAATGTGGTCCGAATGAGGCAATGGTGTTGCGGCACTTGCAACACCAACGTAATTATACGATCCTTTTTCCTTTTTGCGGCTCCTTTATTCGCACATGCATAGCAATTCAATGGATTGTGACCTTCGCCAGGATTAGTCCAAGTCATTGGGATACCGAATGGCATACTTTCACGTCTTCTATTTTTCCAATCCATTAGACGGTTGTAGCAGCTTTTACACACTATATTTGGTACCCAATTTTCGTTCACTATAACATTTTGGTTGAAGTACATCTCGTATGTTTGAACAAAATCAGTACTGAAATTTCCCCTTTTTTTATGTGTTGAGACATATTGACCACAGCAGTAGCAAAAGCTATTTATATCTGGCTTGCACAGTTCCATATTCTGTTCTCTTTTGTTCACTTTTAAAAAACTGGAGAAAAATCACTTTTACTGTTCGCGTTCGTCGGCACTTGTTGAATGACAAAAATCACAGAACCAGTGTGAGAAAGAGAAGAAGTATAATGACAATGCATGTTTTATGTGAACATTACAGAACCAGTGTTGCCACATCAATATTTCTCTTTTAGTACAGTAGAAAAATATGAGAGAGTTCGGCTTGTGAGTGTCAATGTTTTCTCCAAATAATGTTGTGCATATCTGGAGCAAATTTTTGAAATTCATACATTTACCTAATTGTGAATAAATGAGAAACGCGTGCATCGATTTTCATTATCTATGCCTTTTTTTGCTCATGAGTTATGTGACTTTACGCGAAAGTAATTAGTTTTGGCACTTTTTTCCATTTTGGATTTTTTATGAATTTTTAAAAAAAAATATTTAAATTTTTAGGCAAAAAATACTTTTTTCCCTTCATACAATCATTTTTACCTTTGAAAGTGTTGCACATATAGGAAAACGGTATAGAAACAGATTAGAGAAATTGTAATTCTAAATTTTTCTAAATTTGTTTCATCAAAATCGGACAAGTGGTTCTCGAGTTATGTTAAACTACGTTTTTGCCAAAATGTTACAACTAAGCGAAAAAACATCAAGATAAAGAAAAAATTTAATAGGTCATAAAAAAAAAATGACACATACGAACGCCAAACCCTTTGAGGGTTTTACTATACTGACCTAGTACCATCACCCTGACTTGGAATTTCTCACCCCCAGACAATAATCCCAAAAATGTTCCATAGTGTTATTATAAAACAGGTTTTTAACTGAAATTGATTAAATTTTTACTTTAAAATCATTTTATACACCCAAAAAATTCCTTAGTTGATTATAAGGAATATTTTAAGTACACTCTAAAAAATGTTTGTAAATTTACTACTATAAAATGGGTAAACTTTTGTTTAATTTTACGAAAATTCGGTAAATATAAACAAAAAATGTGTAAACTTTTTTCATACACCCTTCCATACACAATAATACACACACAAAGTATTTTTAGACATTATGTGTTTATAAATAAACACATTGTGCCTAAAATTACTGTTGTTTTGTTAAATAAAATTTTTACGCACAAAGTTGGTAAATATACTATCCTATAATAGTAATAAATACTCTGACATTTCAAATTGGAAAAAATTTAAAAAAAAATTATAAATAATAAAAAGAAAAAGCGAAAACGGATTATTTTTTGTGAAATACAACATTTCCACAAACACATTAGAGTCTGGAAATAGCAACATAAGCATGAAATTATTTTTGGTAATTATTGTTAACGCATGTGGTAGTCTAAACCTCATTTCAAAATTGAAAACGCCGTAAGAGAGATACGGCCTACGCAGGAACAACTGGGTGCAATGACTCCTGCTCAACCAAATGCCTTCTTTGCAAGGGAGGCAGTCAACCAACAACCGTTAAAATAACGGGAGAAAACGCCGAAAGAGAAATGAGAGGCCTAGGCAAAACAACTGGGTACAATGACTCCTGCTCAACAAAGTCAGAATTCATTGAGTACTGCCTAACTTGCAAAGAAAGCATTTTGTTGAGCAGGAGTCATTGCACTCAGTTGTTCCTGCGTAGGCCATATCTCTCTTAAGACGTTTTCTCCCGTTATTGTTTACGGTTACTGCCTCCCTTTCAAAGAAGGCATTTTGTTGAGCAGGAGTCATTGCACCAATTCAATAGTTATAACAAAATTTTATATGAATTTTATACAAATGCCTTAAGATCCCAAAACGACTAATTGGGACATAAACGATTATGAGAGAAGGACTCGGATATTATTATTAATAAAATACGTACCAAAAATTAATTTGTTATTTTATTTAAAAAAACTTTTTGGGTGGTGCTTTAAGTTAGCACAACTGTTGTAAATGTACGCATTTTATTGGATTTTAACGCACTTTTTGTGGATTTTTGCGCATTTTTTTGTGGATTTTTACGCATTTTATGCATGCATTTACACGTGAAACGTGCTTTTTTACACACAAATTTAGTAAATTAACACACTAATTTCAAAATTTCATTTAATTTTTACGCATTTTCAATGTAAAATTACAAATTATTTGTGTACCAACTTAAACACAATGTGCGTTATTTTTTTCAATTACGCACATAGAGTAAATTTACCCAATTTATAGTAGGAGTTCAGTTTCCTACTATAAGTTGGGTAAATTTCAACAGTATATAATTAGAGTGTACAATGACTCCTGCGCAACAAAGTCAGAATTCATTGAGTACTGCCTAACTTGCAAAGAAAGCATTTTGTTGAGCAGGAGTCATTGCACTCAGTTGTTCCTGCGTAGGCCATATCTCTCTTAAGACGTTTTCTCCCGTTATTGTTGATGGTTACTGCCTCCCTTTCAAAGAAGGCATTTTGTTGAGCAGGAGTCATTGCACCCATTCAATAGTTATAACAAAATTTTATATGAATTTTATACAAATGCCTTAAGATCCCAAAACGACTAATTGGGACATAAACGATTATGAGAGAAGGACTCGGATATTATTATTAATAAACTACGTACCAAAAATTAATGTGTTATTTTATTTTAAAAAATTTTTTGGGTGGTGCTTAAAGTTAGCACAACTGTTGTAAATGTACGCATTTTATTGGATTTTAACGCACTTTCTGTGGATTTTTGCGCATTTTTTGTGGATTTTTACGCATTTTATGCGTACATTTACACGTGAAACGTGCTTTTTTACACACAAATTTAGTAAATTAACACACTAATTTCAAAATTTCATTTAATTTTTACGCACTTTCAATGTAAAATTACAAATTATTTGTGTACCAACTTAAACACAATGTGCGTATTTTTTTCAATTACGCACATAGAGTAAATTTACCCAATTTATAGTAGCAGTTCAGTTTCCTACTATAAGTTGGGTAAATTTCAACAGTATATAATTAGAGTCTATCTTATATGTGAAATACCCCTAACAAATATGTAGTTGAATAGATTTAGTTGGTACTAACTAAAATTTTTAAATCTCAGGAATTCAAACAAGAATGTGGCTACTTACAACAATGTGTTAGCTAAATTTAAAACATTTAAAATTGTTGAATACCTACTATTTCCAATTAATAAATGGTTAATCACAAATCTTTTTTTTTTTTATTCATTTTTTGCAAATACGAAATCCATAACATTTTTATGAATAGTGTTAATTTTTGAGTTTTAAAGTACACAACATAATTCCAGAAAATGAAAAACATTAAATTTAGCATTATATTTTTCTGCATTATTCTTTAAATTTAAAACATTTCATAAATTTGAATACTTTCCGCATAAGTAACTCATCGTTTACCATTTAGTTATCTTTATAATGTTGTGTCTTCTTTTATAGATTTTTCTGTTCTGTATTACCTAAAACATATAATATTTCTTTATATGAAATCATGTTCAAATTCCGGAAATAATTAAAAAAATTTAAATGTATTTTAACATAAATAATATATTTGCCTCCTAAATTTTTCAAAATTTAATACAACACAATTTAAAAATAAATTTTAAATTCTTGAGAATTTAATTTTACAGGGTAACAAAAAATAATTTATGTTAACAAAATCCATAGTTGGTAATGATTATAATAGTTATTTTCAATGAATTTCATTTAACCTATGATATTCAGTAACAGGATTGCTGTTGGTACATAACACTTCTTTTTCGAATTTAATACGGCCTGAAAACAAGGCAAAAAAATTTTGAAATTTGACTGTTCACAAATTTTTGATTTAAGTTACATTGAAATTTCGTTAATTTATCTTCGACAACAAGTGCCACAATATCATCACTATCTATCTGATGCGTTAATAAGGGCATCGACAGTAGAAGGATATTGTTTCGATAAACTGGACTTCAGCCTCCGCTGAAAATATTACCTTACCAAAAAATATGTTGATAAAATGCTTATACCAACACTTTTTTTTATTTCTGTAACTACTTTTCCACGTGGTTTCCATCTTCTTGAATTATTTATCTTCGAGGATTTCGTATGAACCTATATTTTCCTTATTTTCTTCATAAAGATTCGATAGAGCATGAAGTTAGACCTCATTAGCCCTTTCGACACCAGATTTCTTTGGGTGTAAATATCAAAAATATATATTCGGGTAAGAGAAAACGCGGTTGATGAACCTTAAAAAAAGAGAAAAGTTAAAAACGTATGTTTTCGTAGCAGCTTTGTAATAGTGCTACGAAAACTATATCTCTTGGAATCGCAGACTTTCGCAGCTAGAACCCTCTAAAATCAAGATCCTAAGCTTTCTCTTTAATTTTTATTTATAGCGCGGAATTACGCGGACTTCAAAATATATGTCAAGAAAACCGAAGCCTCCTTTTAATATTTTGTGTCAAAATCGCATAAGCTTAGCAATCCTTAAAACAGTACATAATCGAAAGCAAATATTACAAAATTTAAGTGTTTATGTAATCTGATCCGCAAAATGGGTCTATACAATTACATCAGATTGTGTTATTTTAGATACAATTCCATATAATATTATACAATTGGATATAATCTGATGTAATTGCATCCCAAAATTGGGCACATCTAACTTTATCGTATTATATCCAATCTGATATAGGATATACTATTTAATACAATTGTATTTCAAGATTTATACCCAAAATAAAATAAATTAAATAATATCTAAAACAACTTAGAAATTTTTATGATAAAGGTTTATATTAAATTATATCTAAAATGACAGAAAATTTCTTTGATTTGGGTTTATATGTGATTATGTATTGGGTTATATCTTATTGTAAATTAAACCTCAATTTATGGGATCAACAATATCTAATTCTATATAATTATGTGTCATTAACATTAACACATTTTTTGGTATATGATTTTATATTTGAAAGATGTTATAATATATGAATACATATGGATGCAAAGCCATTTTATATTACTATATGTTAATGTGTATTTTTGTATTCAAAAATATATTGTTATATATGAACATTTTTACTCGGGATATTAAATATATACCTTGATTAAAATATGCCATGTTAGAGGTACATATCACCAAAATCACAATACAACGACAAAAAAAAAAGAATGCAAACTTGATGACTCAATTAAGAAATTAACAACATGCGCGCAAGCAGTTTACTGTGTTCACTTTTGAAGTTGAAATGTGAATGAAAAATGAATTTTTAAGCAAGATCAAATTTTAGGCCCTATGCTCCTTATAGGAACGATGGGAATATATATACATTAGGGCGGGTCGATTTAATAATCGCTCATGGCTCAGTGAAAATCGTATTCTAGGGATCAAAATAAGAAACCTTGCCGAAGGAACCATACCTCTTAAACTTAATTCTACTACCCCCCAACTGTTGACTTTTGTCCCGTAGGGTCAAGTTTTGAAAAATCACACTTTGACCCATTTAGAGTGCCCCAATCGAGTCCAAATGTATGACCGACCCCCACTAACTTTGGAGGGCCGATCCACCCATGCCAGTGGCACACCCCTTGGAACTCCCTTGGGGGGTTCCCCATACAAACATTTTAAAAAATCACCATTTTTGGCACTTTATTTTATTATTTTTTATTTATTTTTATTATTTTATTTATTTTTTCTCTTTAGAAATTTATTTAGTCAGAACATATGTAAATGAAAAAATTAATTTAACTTAGTAATAGAAAAGAAAATAAAAAAAATTACTGTTTGAAGTCTTTTTTGCTTTCAAGTCTGGGCAATTTCGCACGGCTCTCTAATGTCGTCACCATAACAGCCTCTACATTTTCCGGTATAACTCGTTTGGAAACGCTAGCTAGCAATTGAACGTGTCGTTCTGTTGCAGGTCGTAAAATAGGTTGTGTGGGTTTTTTAAGCCACCACAAGACACAGCTGCATGTCGTAAACTTACTTAAGCTAAATCGGTTACAGGTAGAATTGAGCATAAAATTATCATAAAGGATTTTCCAGAAGTAATAAAAGGCGCACTTGCTTAACAGAATTTGTGGTCAGATTAACGTTTAATTTACATGTAAGTACTTTATGGGCAGTTTTGACAACAAAATCGGCTACAGGTAGAATTGAGCATAAAATTATCATAAAGGATTTTCCAGAAGTAATAAAAGGCGCACTTGCTTAACAGAATTTGTGGTCAGATTAACGTTTAATTTACATGTAAGTACTTTATGGGCAGTTTTGACAACAAAATCGGTTACAGGTAGAATTGAAATTACCATTTCATTCTTATTACCTCGTCTCCTAGACCATATATAACGCAACAGTTTTTGTGAATGCATTAAGTCGTTGTGAAGAACTCGAAGTGTGAAGTGCTAATTTGAGATAAAAAAATATTTAAAAAAAAATCATTCCAAATCAAGAAGTTTACAATGAATCCACCATCCTCTACACCGCAAGATGAAGCAATAACAACATCAACAACTATCGAAAACCCAATGAGTCATATACCCAGGCATGATGTTACTGTTTTTGGTGTGTCTACTGATTTGACTGATCTTAATTTACCAACCCATCTGGATATCTTGAGATATTATTTTTACTTGAGCGAACAAAAAAAGTTGTCCTATAAAGCATTCACTATTCAAGTACAAGATAAGTTGATTGGAATTTGGGAAAAACTTGGTATGGAAATAATGCTGAAAAAAAGTGTATGTAATAAGTTGAATAGATTGCTTGACAAATATCAAGAGCAAATCAAGAGAAGAAACAAACCCCAACAATTTACAGAGTATGTAAAATCTCTGGAAACAATTTTTTTCATTGGAACATGTAAATGCGATTTGAAGGCAGCTCCATGTGCATGCGGTTTGGTTCCCGAACGCCTCAAAGAGTTTATGCACGATCAACATAATCAGAGAAGTCTAACAATGGATGGATTTGCGATGGAAATTGAAGAGCAAGGAGCAACGTCTATGTCATCAATGCCAACATACCAAGATCCCGATGATTCAACATACGCACCGCCACCGGTTCAAGAAGATTTGGATATTAGCACAAGTTCACAATACACACAGAGATACGATTGTTTTAACTTTGCCTTGGTATGTGCCAGATTTGGTGTGCCTGATAGAGTAGCATCAGCAATGGGAACAGCTCTTTTCCAAGATTTTAAAATGAAAGATATCCATGGCAAACCTCTCATCATGGATAAATCGAAAGTTCGCCGAGAAAAAGAGAAATGCAGACAAGAAGTGCTTCGCAAACGGTTAGATGATACCAATTTGTTAGCATTTTCATTCGATGGCAGAAAAGATGATACTTTAACGAGAGATACAATTGATGAGAAGTATCATACTAGAATGGTAAAAGAACCTCATCTTGTTATTTTGAGAGAACCGAATTCTGAATTGATTGGTTACGTAAGACTGGAACATGAAACCGCTGAATACAAAACAACCAAATTAAATGATTTTTTCAACGATAAAAATATATCACTGGATGCATTAATTGGCATATGCACTGACGGTGAGCCAACAAACACTGGCCCAAACGGTGGAATTATACGACGATTCGAATTGCTGTTAAAAAGACCATTGCATTGGTTCGTTTGCCTTCTACACTTCAACGAACTTCCGTTTCGGCATTTGTTTGAAGCTTTGGATAAATCAACCAGCACTGGGCCAAGATCGGCAACCGGAAAATTGAGCCGTCAAATCGAAACTTGTGAAACTCTTCCGGTAAGTTATTGCTATCACTCATTTATTATAATTGTCAACCGTTTTTAATTGTTTTATTTTTATATATTTTCAGGTGGTGGACGGCTTTCAGAAAATTGAGTTGAAAAATATGCCCCCTGCTCCAGAAAAAATTGAATTTTCCACCGATTCCAAGTACTTATACGACATGGCCCATGCAATTTCTAGCGGCGTGGTTTCAGTGGATCTGGCAAACATCAAACCAGGGAAAATTGTACATTCTCGGTGGCTCACCAAGGCCGCTAGACTATTACGATTATATGTGACAACGGAAAATCCAGATGCAAATTTAAGAATACTGGTTGAATTTATTATTACATGTTATGTGCCAATGTACTTCAATATCAAGTATTACAGCTCTGTCGTGTACGGTAGTAGATTATTTTTCAAATTCATTAGTTGGTCAAGATTTCTAGAACCTCGTTTACGCAAAATTGTCAATAAAGTAATTACAGATAATTCATATTATGCGCATTCGGAAAATATCTTGTTATCAATGTTGTTTGATGATAGCAAAGAAAAGCGCGACTGTGCTATCAAGATAATTCTACGCTATCGAACCGATGTTGACGACCCAACGGGACTTAGAGCTTATAAAAAACCAGATATAAACTTTTATTGCACAATTTACACGGAAATGATCAATATGAATGACATAAATGACGTATTTGAACCACCATTCACGCGAAGCATTCCATACGATACTTTGAAAGAATATTTAAATCAAGATGATCCGCCGTTTAATGATCCAAAAATTCCATCACACATACAAGAAACAGAACGACACGTTCAATTGCTAGCTAGCGTTTCCAAACGAGTTATACCGGAAAATGTAGAGGCTGTTATGGCGACGACATTAGAGAGCCGTGCGAAATTGCCCAGACTTGAAAGCAAAAAAGACTTCAAACAGTAATTTTTTATTTTTTCTTTTCTATTACTAAGTTAAATTAATTTTTTCATTTACATATGTTCTGACTAAATAAATTTCTAAGGAGAAAAAATAAATAAAATAATAAAAATAAATAAAATAAATAAAAAATAATAAAATATAGTGCCAAAAATGGTGATTTTTTAAAATGTTTGTATGGGGAACCCCCCAGGGGAGTTCCAGGGGGTGTGCCACTGGCATGGGTGGATCGGCCCTCCAAAGTTAGTGGGGGTCGGTCATACATTTGGACTCGATTGGGGCACTCTAAATGGGTCAAAGTGTGATTTTTCAAAACTTGACCCTACGGGACAAAAGTCAACAGTTGGGGGGTAGTAGAATTCGTTTTAGAGGTATGGTTCCTTCGGCAAAGTTTCTTATTTTGATCCCTAGAATACGATTTTCCCTGAGCCATGGGCGACACAAATCGACCGGGCCTAATATACATATATATAAATTTGTCATAACTCACTTTCGCAAAATCTGAGTTTTGTCCTATGGATAGACCACTGCGCGCTGTTTTGAAGTTATTGTAAATACTTTCTAGTTTTAAGTCTTCTTTCGTTTATTTATATTTTATTAAAATCTTTTTTTTTTGGGAAAAAATTCAATAAATTTTACTTTACTTTTAACATTTTTTAAGAAATCGGTAAATACGCCGAGCAAAAAAAGAGATGCCGAAACAGTAGAAAAAGCACTACAATTGATTACACTGCTCTACAAAAAAAAAATGTGAATGATATTTAGGATAATTGGGGGATGATTACGAATCCGCAACCAGTTTTTTCAAATTGGCTCTAGATTTTGCACTATTCGCGATTTTACTTTTTTCTATTTTTTAACCGATTTAAATTAACTTATTAACTATAGCTCCAGAAAGAAAGCCTTTTACACGGTTTAAGCTTAATTACATGCCCTATTTTTCAAACTTAAGTGTATTAACTTTTGCAAATATACTCGCTCAAAGTCAAAATTTCAAAAATTTTTAAGGTTTTTTTAAAAAAAAAAATTTAAATATAAGACGAAGTCCGATTTTAAATATCAAAGCCAATTAGGAAAGAAAACAGTCCAAAATTTGTACATGTGTCATACTGCGTAAACAAATTATATGTACTTTTAGAGCCTTTTGTAATTAAATTTAAGATTAAAAAAAAAAAAAGTACAATTCCTATATTCTAAAGTAGTTATGCATAATAATTTGAAAACCTTATAAACTGAAATTTGTATGAAAAATATGTTTTATAAACCACTTATAAATGTTAAAAGTGATTATGCATATGACCCCAAAAACATAACTTTGCAAAAGTAAAAACAAGAAATAAATTATATTATGTTATTAATTGTAATAAAATTAACAAAATTTAATTAAATATTTGTTTATTGGATCTTCTTTTATGGAAGTTGTTAACACAATCACGCTGAATGGACCAACAGTAGTCAGCCATCATGTGTCTGTCCCATCTTCCCTGATACCTTTCCTCCATAATCCTTATATCTTGATGGAACCTCTCTCCTTGTTCTTCACTAAAATCTCCAAGGTTATATGAAAATTTATCTATGTGGTTATGCAGGTAGTGTACTTTTATGCTCATATGAGCACCCAGCTTTTCAAAGTGGAACAGCATATTCTTAACCAGCACTGCATAATTGTCAGCTTTGTGGTTACCTAAAAAGTTTTTTACAACCTCGACATAGCTGCACCACGCTGACGCTTCCACATTGTTCATATTATTTGTAAAATTAACATCCTTGATCAGCTTACGAACTTTAGGGCCATCAAATATCCCAGCTTTTAATTTCTCAATACTTAATCCAGGGAAAGACTTACAAATGTATGCGAAGCAATTACCGTGTTTGTCCAAAGCTTTAACGAATTGTTCCATAAGCCCCAACTTAATATGTAACGGCGGTAAAATTATTTTTTCCCTGTCCACCAAGGGAGCGTTAATGATGTTCGCAGTACCTACAACCAAGCTTTTTCTTAAAGGCCAGGTAACTTGTTTCCAATGATCTTACTTCGCTCTACTATCCCACAAGCAGATAAAACAAGGATTTTTTGTATATCCACTTTGCTGCCCAAGCAAGAAGTTCACCATTTTTAGATCAACACAAATATACACCTGATACTGATGATAGCGGAATATTATTGCAGTAAATAAGATCTTCATCTTCGCTGAAAAATGGCAGAAACCCTTCCTCTCTTGTCCGATAAAGTGTTATTTTAGTTCCTGGCTGTAGGCAATCTTTTTCTTTTAGTCTGGATGCTAACAATTCTGAAGCTTGCTTTGAGAGACTAAGGTCACGTATCAAATTGCTGAGTTCTTCTTGAGAGAATCGCTGAGATTTTCGAATATCTACTTCCTACTCACTTTCACTGCTACAAACTGCTTCTATTGCATCTGCATGTGGCACTGATATTGTAATATCATCGCTGTGTGGTAAAGGCCGCTTAGCAGATTCCAAATTGGGATACTCCCACTTCGTCTTCTTGTATCGATTGAATCCATTATATTGAACATACATAAATAGCAATCGTTATGATTTTTTGGTTCCCTCCACAACATAGGCACACCGAACTTCAAACTGGTTTTTTCTCCATTTTTCCATAGTCGTAATGATTCTACGCAGTTTTTGCAAACTTTATGCGGAACCCAAAGCTTCTCTTGATTGGTAATCGATATTCCAAAATACTCCAAGTACACCTGCTTTACATTTTCGGTGATATTTTGCTTTCTCTTTTCTTGAGAGTATTCCCCGCAAATGTAGCAAAATGCATTCGGGCTATTTCGACGACGATATCGCGACGACCTCATTTTGAATGTGAACGGAAATATTGTGATTTAAATATAAAATTTGAAAATCATAACAATTTCGCAACAAGTCAATGAAATGTGATGTTTTTAGAAAAAAAGAATTCAGTAATAGTACAGTAGATTTGTAGTACAGTAAAATATTTTTTTTCTTAATCTAACTTTGATTACAAAAGGTTCTAAAAGTACAAATAATTTGTTTACGCAATAGGACATATATACAAATTTTGGACTATTTTCTTTCCAAATTGGCTTTGATATTTAAAATCGGACTTTGTCTTACATTTAAAATTTTTTTTTTTTAAAAACCTTTAAAATTTTTCAAATTTTGACTTTGAGCGAGAATATTTACAAAAGTTATTGAGATATTGATACACACTTAAGTTTGAAAAATAGGGCATGGAATTAAGCTTAAAATTTGTAAAAAGAGCTGGAGCTATAGTTAATAAATTAAAAAAAAAATGTTTTTAAATCGGTTGAAAAATAGAAATAAGTAAAATCGCGAATTGTGCAAAATCTAGAGCCAATTTGAAAAAAACTGGTTGCGGATTCGAAATCAGCACCCCTTAATTATCCTAAATCCACTGCAAGAATATGCAACTTATACATTTAGTTTTTTTTTTGTATAGCTGTGTTATTTATATGTACCCGAGTAAAAAAAATAATATGATGTCATACGTAATGATATCTAATTTAATATAATTGGAGATATGCTATGATCCGAAAAATGGTGGATAAAATTATATCGGATAAGTTCTAAATATATTAAATCATATAGAATCTTATCCGAATTTTGACCCGATATAATCATATCTAATTTGATGTAGAAAGACATAATTATACAACACATTATATTACAGGCTCAAAACAAAAACTATTAAAAACTACTAAAAAATAACACCCTTAAGTTAAGAATTCAAAATTTAAATAAAACTTTAATGTATAAATTCATAAATGTTTTATAAAATTATAGGAGGTTTACAAAACAAATTTTCCATACAAAATTTGTTTCATAAGCCTCCTATAACTTTACAAAGCATTTACGAATTTACACATAAGTATTTAGAAGAAGTTGTACATAATTGTAACCAAGCATTTTAAGCCTTCTAATATAAACCCGTAAACTGTAATCCTGGTATGTTTATGAGTTTAATGTCAAATTCCATACATAAAAAATATGGCTTGTATTTATACAAGGTTTACAAGGAATTTAGGAGTTATAATGAGTACGCCTTTTATATTTTGAAATCGTACATACATAAATATAACTCAGAAAAACATAGAATTTTTTTTAAATGCGCTATACTTAAACATATCTAAAACTTAGAAAAAAAATTAAATTGAGCTATATAAGACTTTATATGTTTACCGATAAAGCCATTTGTAATTATATATGACGCTGTATTAAAATTGTCATAGCATATGTAACTAAATATGGTATATATTAATATATATGTCGCCATATATAAATATGGTATATATTAATATATATGGCGACATATATATTTATACTGATCTATATATGACATTATATAAGAAATTTGTGGGAAACTCAAAGCTATACATAATTATATCCACAAAGATATAGTGTCACATTTGACTATATATAAAACATATTAGTCCATATTAAATTATATAATTTCCTATATAACTATTTTTACTCGGGTACTTCTTTTTTAACATAAACACTAATGATTTTAACATTGAGCTCTAATAGGAGAGGAGTACTCCCACTTCAACATTTGTTCAGTACTTTTTGAACGAGTGCAAAGGAAGCTCAATTATCAATTATCAATTAAAAGTTTAAAAAATTCTTCGCAAAAAAAATTATATTTTTTTTATTTCACAAAAGTTTTTTATTTTTATTGTGTCGAACTTGTGACCTCATGATTGCTAGTCTAGCGCTCTACCGCTGAGCTATTATTTGATATGAAAGTTGGCTATTATTTGATATGAAAGTATGACTGGCATAAAAACACCACTTTGTTACTACAAGATATTGTTCCTTGTTATCTTCAGTAAATGTACTTATTAAACAATTGTAAAAGGTGCGCTCCAATTCAATGTTGTTTTCAGTACTATTCTTACAGGTGCATAAAAAGCAATTCCTTGTCATTTTTTTATATATGCAATACATAGCAAAGTATCATTTTGAAAAACTTTTGTTTTATTTTTTTTTATTTATGGTAACAAAAATCGAAATTTTTTGATAGTTGTAAATAATAGCTCTGTTCCACATACGATACCGCGGGTACCCGCGGGAACCCAATCTTAGCAAAAAGCGTTTCTATTGTTAAAAATTGGGTAAATCAGAGCGTTGATGAGAGAATAATTTGTTTCTCTTATTACCAGAAGCTACCCGTAGTTTTTTGCGGGTAAAATTGTAAAACTGTCAAATCACTAGTTGTTTATAAATCAGCTGTTTTAAATTTGTAAAAATAATTAAAATATTAATAAAACTTGTAAACAATAATATGGTTAACAAATACCACGTTCTAACATTTTTTTTTATTTATTTCTTATTTTATTTCGATATTTTTTTCTTAAAAATAGCGTTTGTTTATATGAATAACTTTGACGTTAATTTTTGGGCTTGAAATGTGGTTTGGTGCGTTCCAGGTATTGTGAGCAATTTTACCATTTTTTGAGATATTTATTTGTTTACTCTCATTTTACCAGACTTTACCCAGAATTACGTGGAACAAACCTAATATGGAAAAAAGAAATAAAAGGAAACAAAATATATTTATGAAATATATGCGTTTGCTAAAAATATCCTACATACATATGTACATATCCTCCTAAAAACCAGATTCTTGCAAGTAATGGAAGTTTTAAGGCTTCATTAGTCTAATCGTAAAGTAAAAAAACGTATCTGTAATCAATTCAATGTGTTAAATAATATAGAAATATACTTTTATCTTTTTTCTATGCATTGAAACTGTTGTCAAGTAAAATCGTAAAAAAGTTCTGTTAAAAATAGAAATTTTCTATTTTATTACTTGACATTTAATTCTATGCACAAGAAAAAGATAAAAAATACAATATTTTTATTTTTTATACTCTTTTTATTCATTATGAGAATGATACGTTACTTTTTTTACGATACTTCCAAACTAATTTGAGCTTTAGTTTTGCATAACATAATAGACGAAGCAGAGAAGTAAAAATGGTTACCTACATCCCAGCAAAACCTTCGTAATGGGTTTGACCTTTTTCACGCATTGCCTGGCAATTGGTACCAATTTACCCTTGGTTTTACTACGAAACCTAAAGTAATACGTTACTAATATTGTGATATATCAACATTTATGTGGGAGGTATGAAATAATGAGTTACCTATATGGAGATATATCACTACTTATTTATAAAATAATATATTTCCGGTATTGTGTTTTATAATAGCTTATTAATAAGGGTAAAAATAATAAGTTATTGTATAATATAACTACTTATTATGCGAAAGTACGACTTAATAAAAATTTAGAATCTAATTGCAATGCAATTACAATGTTTTCCACGTCCCATATTGGCATAATTAGAAAAGAGTTTAATTATTTCAAACGCAAATTATGAAAAGAAAATTATTACTAAGTGCATCGAGTAAAATTTTGACAATTATTGCAAGTGTCCTATTTCTATGTCCAAGTCAAATATGAACAAAGTAAAGTAATTTTGATGTAAATATTTGCATGTTTTAAATATTGCAAAGTTTTATATATAATCTAAAACTACTTGATTACAGTTTACTATAATAGAAAAGAAATATAATTATTGCTTTATAATTATTAAGAGAAATGCATGAAGATAATTTTGTATGAAGTGTCCGCAATAAGCACATAGGTTTTAAAATTTGCTTGAAGTAAAGTAGATTTCAAATTCTAGCATTTGTATATTAACAAAAATATTTCAAACTTGAATTTTTGTTTTCCTTTTGCTGGAGTATGCTATTGAAATAAAATGTAATACAGGTTGTATTCAAGCCTTGAAACTGGAAAACAGGGCTGGAATTGAACTTGATTGCAACTTGAATTCCAGTGAAATTGTTTATAGGGGTCCTATGTCTATGTCCATAGCTGTATATTTATCATTATTTCAAACAAATGGTAATGTTCTAGATTTTTTTGAACATTTTTTTGAAATCTATTTTTAGACTCAATATTTTTTTCAACACTGTTAAGGATATATGTAACCACATATTTTTTTATTTTTTGTATGTTGGCGACTAAGCTGACTTGTGCGCAGCAGGTCAATTATGTTTTTTCTATCAATATAACATGTCGAGATAGCTCAGATGGTAGAGCTATTACCTGGCTATCTGGAGTCCCAGGTTCGATTCCAGCACGAGCAAATTTAATTTTAAAAAAAATTATAATAAAAAAATATTTTTTTTCTAAAACTTTTTTTTGAAAATCTATTTTTAGAGTCATTACTTTTGTCAATACTGGTAAGCACATAGGTAACGATATATTTTTGACTCATTATTTTCCACGACATCGCCATATAAACGTAATAACAAATGTAATAATAAAAGTAACTACTTACCATTACCAAGTATGTAGTTACATAACCACATATCCGGTAATGATTTTCTACACTGGGATATTAATATAAAAAAGACTATATCGGTACTTATTTAATCAATTATCAGTAAGTGATTACTTTGCAAGCACATACCTATAAGTACTTCTATAACTTATTATCAGTAAGTCATTATTTTTTATTTTAAAGTAATGCAAAAGGTAATGACCTATCGTTACTTGGTAGTCCGTATGGTAATGACCTGTCATTACCATGTTTTTGCTGGGTAAATAAAGGGGTTTTCAATAAGAGCGCTACAAAAATAAAAAAGTTTAAATAAAACAAAAACGGTTTTGGATATCAATGAAATACTTTATTCCTGTGAAAGTACGTTCGATGCCATTATGTATGGAAATCGATCTCTTTTGCATGGCCAACACGTGCACGCTTGCAGAAGTCAAGACGCTGAACCCAATTTTCGACAGTTTTCAAGAATAAATCGGCCGATACTGCTGCAATTTCACGTTCGATATTCGTACAAAGTTCATCAATCGTCGCTGGCTTGTTGACATAGACCATAGATTTGACGTAGCCCCACGCTCAATTGTTGATTTGCTAGAACGATTATGACGACCATAAATTGGACGTAGTGCTCTTAACATTGAGGCCACTGACTCCGAATTTCGGTAGTAAATTTTAATAATTTCGATTCGTTGTTGGCTCGTATATCTTTCCATCATGAAATGGCAAACCTTACTGAAGAGAAATATCAAAAGAGCGGCAAGAAATATGACGTCGTTTGCTGTCCCTGTCTTTCTACTTTTGTAGCGTCCCTGTTGAACAACCCTATATAAGATTTAGAACTTATTTATTAACTTACTTCTAGTTTTAGAAATTAAAAAACAATTTAAAATTAGTGTTTTTAGTTTTTTTATTACAATTCTTTATTATTTGTTTTGCAAAATTTTTCGTATTTTGTATGTAAAATCACAGAAATTATACATTCATGCTTTAAAAGTAAATAATTATGGAGGAAGAAAAATAAATTCTTAGTAATTGAACGCAATTGTAACGCCAGGCGACATTAAGGAACAACAACGCTGGTAAACATTTATTTTGCGACAGAACCTCAACTGGTTGTTTTTGATTTAAAATTTTGCATCGCTAATAAGGTCTTTTAAGACTTTGAAATGAAAGATTACAAAAATTGTGTGTTTTTCAGAAGACAATTCAATTTTTATTCTGATTAAATTTTTAACGAATCAATTCGAAAATTTTATTTGATTGAATGAATTATTTTCTAGTTTATTCAACCAATTGATTATTTTAGTGCACTCAGAGAATAATGTCGATAAAATGAATTGCTATTGCAGTTAAAAAAACTGTGCACTGCAATTACATTTAAATTAACTACAATTGCAGTTATTTTTTTAAATTCAGATTCCATTGCAGTGTACTTTTTTTAACTGCAATTACAATTAATTTTATCGACATTATTCTATGAGTGTACAATCAAACGATGTTTTCTTCTTTCCACTTAACAATTTCACTACCGACTTTTTGTTTGTAGATGTATCCTTATTTTGCCCCCTCCCCCTCCTATCCTCCAAAAATGACGTTCTAAAATCGATTTTTTTAAACTTCTCATACCCGTTTTACCCCTTAAACATTTGAATAGCCAGAAATCCTTTGGTTGGTTTTCTTCTCGTCGTAACACGAAATTATATGTCAAATTTCAATTATCTACCTTCATTATATATATATATGCACATATATATAAGTTCCCGTAGTTCCTACAAGGAATATAGGACCATATCTACCTTCATTAGTTTGGGAGAAACACCAAAACCCCCTTTTCTCGCAGATTATGATATATTCAAAAAATTAAACTTCATTAACAAATACGCAACCATATTGCCATGTTGAACTGCTTATACATATAATCAAAAATTATAAAGTTTTTTTTTCCATTATCAAATTTTATATATTATTCTACAACAATTTAAGAGTCTGTGACTGGTAGTTCTGACTGCATTCCCCCCCCCCCCCCCCCCCATTGTGTTTATTGTTGCAAAGTCATAATAAATTACATTTATTCAAATTTTTCTTTGAAAACTTCAAAAAAAAAATGAAGACCTGATATCCCCAGAATCATAACATTGATAAATAAAATTAGAATTTTTTGAATTTCATCGTTCTTCAGTATGGACATTTTGTGACTTTCAGTCCTAAAAATGTTCTTATGACCGTCACAACTCGTCGTAAGTATAAATAGGCACGCATAAATGGCTTTATTAAATATTAAATCACTGATTCTTCATAAAAAGAATCAAGAATTAGAGAAGAGTTTGCACAAACACAATTTTGTAGAAACTAGAAAAAAAGTTTTACACGTTAAAACTTAATCACAACTAGATTGACTGTCGACCGACGATAGTAAAATTCGTCGTGATCATTGACTAATTACCAAGGACTGTCATTTCCGACGTTTATCAAAACAATAATAATATTTCAAAATAAAGAAACGTCGGCATGAATGACTTCAACGTTTACTAAATAAATTTACATAATCAATCACTTGTAAAAACTTTAATATTGGAATAACAATATAATATTTTTTTTTAATTGAAATTACATGAAAGTTTTAGCAATAACAAATTAATATGTTAACAAATTTTGAAATATATTAACACTTGAAAAATTTTGTGTGAATTTCATTCGTTTATGCGGAACAAAATGTTCTTATTCTCTTTTGTGTTTTCGTAAATTTTATTGTACTGAAAAGTTGGGCAAAAGTGAAGTTTACGGGGTTTCGTCAAAAAAAAATATACATATATATATATGACCACTACTGGAATTAAAAAAGAAAAACCAGAAATTAATTTTGGAAGGGGCTCGGCCCCGGAAGGCCCATGGAGGACAAAAAACGGAGAAAGGTAGTAACATGTAAGTGTGGGTACTCAAATTAAAGGAAATTGTTTCACGATTCTAAAAATGATTTTTTTTATTTTATCCATAACACCGTTGCCCTACCTAGAGCAATTTTTTTATCACTGAAGTGAAAAAAGTGAGAAATTAATATAAGCGAAAATTGTACTCAAATGAACGGAAATTTTCTCACGATTTCAAAAATTTGGTTTTTTTTTAATCCGTCTAACGTGAATCGAATTAGAGTAATTTTTTTTAAATTTTAGACCTTCCAAAAATTGAAAAAAGTTAAATCACATTATTTTAGTTGCTATCGTTGGCAATTAGTTACTATGTTTTGTTCGCTTGGCGAATTATTCACAAATGAATTATGTTTGGTTTTAGCCTTTATATAGGAAAATAGCATAAATAATCGACCTTAATTTTTAGGTGATCGTAAATTTTTTGGGTTATATGAAAATTAAAAAGTTTGATGGGAAATGAAATTTTGATAGTTAAGTTAGCGCCGCAGGAAAAACAATTTATTTTTTTAAATATGTTAGTAAAATGGCACAGCAGACAAAAATTTTTTTTAAATGGGCCCCTCCCGCCCTCTTAAGGGACTAAAATGAGTTTTTTCTTTAATTTTAGAAGCCGTGCGAATTTTTCCGATCATTTGAGTACCATTTTGCCGTACAACAAAATCTCATAATTTTGGGCCTCGCTCTTAAGGGACTAAAAATGGCTCTAGTTAGGGCTACGTATTATGGATAAAAAAAGTAACATTTTTGAAATCGTGAAACAATTTTCTTTAAATTGAGTACCCACACTTACCATATCCCCCGTTTTTTGCCCCCCATTGGCCTCACGGTACCGAGCCCCTCCCAAAATTAATTTCGGTTTTTTTCTTTTTTAATTTCAGAGGGGGTCATATTTTTTTCCTTTTTTTTACGAAACCCTATAAACTGCACTTGCCAAAAGCTGTTATGGTGACCGAACGTCTTGATTAATTTAAAATCAGCTGCAATCGACCGTCGCCGTTTTTTGACGTTTAGAAAAAACGGAAAGCAAACAAGAATACGGTGGCGAAGATCAACTGAAGCAGAAGAGGGATGACTTGGCCGCAACTCAGGATACTTGCGCAAGACAAAAATAGATGGAGGCACTTTGTAAATTCTATTTAAATGATATTATAATGTGTTTTTGCTAGATGCTCGAATGGAGTGACGAAACTTTAATTATATTAAGTTTTCGTTAAATAAATTTAAAAAAATAAAAAACAAGAATACGCTTGTATTTATTTGTATTGCCATAATTCTTCACCAATTCAAATATATATATTTATATATTTATTCCCATCGTTCCAAGTTGGAGCATAGGGCCAATTCAAATGGTTCTCCATTAATTATTTCGTTGTTTTTCATTTTATTGTATTTAATTTGTCTTTTTTGTGGTAAATTATTTATTTTTATTTTTAATTGTATTTTTTCTGTCAAAAAAATAAATTTTCTGTAGACAAAGTGCGAATTTTTGCAGCTGTGATACGAATTTCTACAACTCTGTTCTGATAGGCAACCCTTATTAAAGTAAAACTTTGCCAAGAATTTAACAAAAAATTTGAGTATATCATCATTAAAATAGAATAGATTCTATCACGACGACAAATCGCCGGACAACTTGGCGACATTTTGCTTTCCATACAAAATATATGGAAAAACAATTCTCGTTGTCGTTGTCGACCCAGTTGTGATTAATTACTTATTGTGTTTTCCGCTGTCGCCTGTCGTAACAACTGTGTAAACCCGTACATATGTATGCATGTACTTTTTCAATATTTTATTTGGTTTTTGTTTACAGATTGTTACGTTTAATACAAGATGGTGTCTTATTTTGGATATGTTTACAGAACTAAATGTTTCAATTTGTTTTCCTGTTTTTAAATGCTTAAAGTTGTAGGTTAATACAAAAATGATTTTAGTCGTTCGTTCAACTAATAACAAAACAACAGTGTCCGACCGAACTTACTTATTAAGGCCAAACTTCGACTAATATTACAAAGTTCAGTCGAAACCAAAGCCGAACACTTTAATATTTGAGCGAAAAACTAGATTTTGATTGTTTTTAATAAAAAAGTAATATAAAAGTTAAATATTTAGGATCATGTGCATAATCGCTTTTAAAATTCATAAGTGACTTATAAAACAAATTTTTCCTACGAAATTCATTTTATAAACATGTTATTATAAGATTTTCGAATTGTTATTGATAAGCACTTTACAGATTACTAGATTAATAACAAATATAAAATTAAAGTTGAATTTTTTACTCATAAAATAAAAATAAAATTAATAAATTCAGTTGTTTCTACGCACAATTAAATATCTTAATATTAGAAAGCCGAATACTCGATCGCACATCATATTCCATGCTGAATCCGAAAATGATCTAAAACACAATTTGTGCGAACTTTGAAAATTTACAAAGTTTTTACTTGGTAAATATTAGAAATTTTTTTCCTAACTTCACAAAAAATTCACTGAACCACTATTTTTGGAAATATTTATTTTCGCGTATTAAAAATTTTAGTCGCCCGCTGTGTTTAAACCATTTAAGGGCTCCTATTATTATAATCTCCGTGTTAGGTTTAGTCACCGATTCATTATTTTTGTGTAAAGTTTTACATAACGATCGTAAAATAAAATATATTTCGCACTATATTTTCGTAACTTGAAACTTTGTTAGTACTTTTTTGAAAAATTAAAATATTTTTAAGTATAAAAATATAATTTGCTTACAAGTTGGAAGAGTTTTGTAATTGCTTTTTTTGTATTTGTCAATTAAGGAAAATTATATAATACAGGTAATTGTTACACTAAAAGTTCTAGCCATGCATAAAAGTACATACTTGATTTCTTTCATTAGTAGGGATAATCACCGTTAGATTGAAAAGTTCGTAAATTTAGGACAGGGTTGTATTTGATTTAAGTAATATATCCCAAGTTTTGACATTTCTGATTTCTTAGTTTATTTTCTATAGTTTTGGTTAAGTTTTGTGCTAATTTTTTTAATTTATTCTTATTTTTAGTTTATTTTTTTCTATCTTTGTTACTTATATGTATAAAAAAATTGGTTTTATGAGAGATCTCTTATTTATAAATCACACACATACATTGTTTCTTAATATTTTTTTCACTACATTAATAGTTTGCTTATTTTTTAAAAATTCCTTTATAAAATACAAAATATTCTTTTATTAGTCATCCTTTTACCATTTTCTAGTTTTTTTTTGATAACAACAATTTACCATACTTCACATTTTTTATCGGGATTCATTTTTGAACCAACATTGCATTGGAAAACTTCGGCAAATTCGGGCATATTGGAGAGTGTACCAGCAACTCGTAAACGCGACGGTGAATGTGTATCCTTTTCTAATTGTAAAACGGTCGTCTCATCGGTATCCGTAGAGCACCAAACCTAAAATTAACAAAAATTAATTGGTTTTTTTAGAAGTTAAATTAATATTATACGGCTCTAATGCATAATCTTTTCTTAATTGTGTGTTAAAGTGTGCAATTGGTAATGTATTAATTTTCGTTATTAAACGTTTATTAAATATGTTATGCATCATCGTTAAATAACTGCTCGTTAAATTCTCCTTTTATTGAATGTGTCTCCACTATCAAATAAATTGTTAGTGATTCAAAAAGTTAGTAAACGATTGGCTCATTAATCTTAGGTGAATAATATTGTTTTGAAGATTTTATCAATAAAAATAATTCATAATAAATCAAAACATGATAAAAAAAATTTTTACATAACGTAGAGGTAATAATGGAAAACTAATATTTTAAAGAGAGTTTAATAGTACGAATACTGAATGTATTCGAATGACGATTATGTTTTGATTTAATCAACATCACTATTTTGTTTAGTTTATTTTGTATTTTATTGGTACCTACACCAATTTGAGAAAATTTTATGAAAAAAGGCTTAAATGGTGCAATTGTTCCAGATATTTATAAGTTGTTGGATATAAAATATTGGATTTTACATATTTTTGGGTGCATGATCCTTAAAAAAGTCTTTAAATAGATAAAAACTCAATATTTATGGTTTCAACTGAGACTTTTATTTCCCAAATTCTATGAAATGCTTATTTTAGTCATTACCTTCCCAGGAAAATTTTTTACAATCGGTAGCCAACCACACCCATTCTACAACTGGTTCTACTGCAATCCTATATGGAAGGTGTGGGTGACGTAGAATCAGTTCCAGAACTAGTTCCAGAACTGATTCTAGAGCAACCGGTTCCACTTTGGAGCCATAGAAGGGGTTGCTTTTGGGACAATTTCAAACAAAAAAAATCGGTGTTGGAATCCTTTGGAAAAAAAATACTCTTATCCAACACTTTTTCACAAGTTCTTTTGTTGGTATTAAAAAAAAGTAGAAGTAAAAAATATGAATATTGCCAAAATTGTATATAGAAATATTACAAAATAAAAATCATTTTCGCTCTGGAAGAACTCAAATTCAGAACTTTACCGAAATTATTATACATTACGATATCTATGTAATTATATATTTAAAATGCTATTAATTGAAAACATAATTTGCAGATGCTGTTGACACAAAATGGTTTAATCTTTTTAAGATCTGTAAAAAAAATATTTATAACTAAATGAAGTTGAGTTAAAAAAAATAAAAAAAAATTTTTTTTGTGCCCGAGTTGGGATTCGATAATAGTACCTCAGTCACATATATAATTATGTATGGGGGTATATATATATATATATGTATACATTCCCTCGATTCCTATAAGGAGCATAGGGCCTTAACAAATTTTCGCCATTCTGATTTATCCGGTGCCAGGTTCTTGATTTCACCCCAACTTCTTCTAGACATTGTGACTTCCTTCTTGACCTGTCTACTCCATGTATGTGCTGGACGCCCTCTTCTACGGCTACCTTGGGGGTTCCATTCAATTGCAGTACGGACTATATCATCACGATCTTTTCTGAGAGTGTGACCAATCCAATTCCACTTTCGCCTTCGTACTTCAAGGTCAATTGTTGTTTGTCGTGTGAGTGACCATAACCTTGAGTTAGATATTGTAATGGGCCAGAAAATCCTCAGAATTCTACGCAGACATCTGTTGACAAAGACCTGCATTGCGTTTATGTCAGGAGGTGCTGCATTCCAGGTCTCACATCCATAAAGCATGATAGTCTTAACGTTGGAATTAAATATTCTTATCTTAACATGTCGGGATAATGTTGTTGATCTCCACACGTTACTGTGACGTCCAAAAACCTGTTTTGCTGTTTTTATTCTGTTTGCGATGTCCGCTTTGGATCCACCAGATGTTGTTAGAATACTACCTAAGTAGCAAAAGGAACCCACGTCTTCAATAATATCATCCTGAATTATAAATACTCGCGATACATCGGAATTTATGCGCAACGCTTTCGTTTTATTTATATTTATCCTCAGCCCTGCTGATTTTGCTGAGTTGACAATAGTTTCAAGCTTCGTCATCATGTCTGAGAAACTGTGTGACAACAGACATTCATGCCCCACATTATGCCTCGCCCAAATCTTGTGGCACGCCTCATATCTATATCCAATACGATGTTAAATAGCAGTGGAGACAACACACAGCCTTGCCTTACACCCGTATTTACCGATATGTTTCTACTTAGTTGGTTTTCATGCAGGCGTCCTCATATAAAGCCTTAATGAGGGCTATTATTTTCTTCGGTACCTGTTTACATTCGAGTGCGGACCAAATGACATTATGCGGCAATGTGTCAAAAGCCTTTTCAAAATCAATGAAGATCAGATACAAAGGCGATCACCATTCAACAGATTGCTCCACAATTATCCTAAGGCTATAAACGTGGTATATACAAGATTTATTTGGACGAAATCCGGCTTGTTCTGGGCGCAACTCGGGTGTTAATTTATTCGATAGCCGATGTTATTATATGGGCAATAACTTTATACACCATACTAAGAAGTGTTATACCCCGCCAATTAGTACGTTCAGTTAAATCTCCCTTCTTTGGTATCTTAATAATAATTCCTTCTTTAAGTTCATCAGGCAGCATTTCACTCGACCAAAATGTTCTTATTAGAGGCATAATGAGTTGTGCACTTATGTTAGGGTCAGCTTTCAGTAGCTATGGTGCTATTCCGTCAAAGCCAGGCACTTTGTTGTTCTTCAGCCCTTTGATAGAGTCAATTATCTCGCATAGTGATGGAAAATCAGTAGGAATATCCCCTCTCTCAGTATGTGATTGGCATTTACACAAAGTATTTGACATGGGGTTATCTAGCGACAACATGCCCGAATAATAGTCAGCCCATAGCTCTAACTGATCATCTATTGATGTAATTAGATTACCCCTATCATCATCATCATCACCAGCTTTTTTATGGTTTTATACAGGTCACCATTACGATTAGTTTCGGCTGCTGTTTGTACCTCTCGGGCAAGTTTGTTTGACCAATTTCGTTTGTCCCTTCGTGCGCTATGTTTTACCGCACGGTCTAAGTTTTTGTAGCTTATTTGGAGTGTTGCTTTTAAGTTCCTTCCCAGCAAAAAAAAATCGTCAAAAGAAGAGAAAAAGAAGCAGTGATTTGGATTCGATATTGTGAAAATTTGGATCGGAACCAATGAATTTTACATAGGGTTGTCATAGGGTGGAAGTTTTCTTTTATGATCCTTTTGATGTTCTTTTTAATTGGTGAAAAGGAATTAATTTTTGTTCGTAAAAAATTTAAGCAAATCACTTGGACCTGACAACTTGTCTCAAAATAATTAAAGTTAAGTGCTTAACCACAGTTATAAATGTAAAATTTATATGGAAATATCTGTAGTTAGATAGCTTTGGAAAGACTTAATTACCTTCAAAATCACATTTTCGGAAGTTGTGAAAAAGAACTGCTTTAGAAGCGGAAAATCAGAACTTAATGATACTTTGGAATCAATGAAAAATTGATTCCTTAAGATCACTTGCACGTTTTTTGCTGGGTTGTTTTGGCGGCGTTTAATGATGCTTTGCTTTCCTTTCTTTCCTGTATTAATTGACATGTATCGTCTGATATCCAGTCTTTTCGGTTAGGCTCGATAAAACCAACATGATTTTCAGCGGCAGTTATAAACGTGTTCTTTATCGTATTCCAGTCGGCAGTTTGCACATTGCCTCCCTCATAGGGTTGCCACATGGCCTTGATTGTCAAGTTAATTTAGGTCTTGTCAAGTTTTTTAAGCATTTAAAAAAATAAATTTAACTTGTTTAAAATTATTTAATTTTGAAAAAAAAAATTGTATTTATAATATGCAAAAATTTCTTCGTAAAAGTACCATCGTATGTATCATGGTATGTATTTACCTCTGAACCACAACACAGATTTGTATGTTTTTGACCAACACTAAGTAAATATGCAAAAATATGCAACTACAAATCGATGCCATTTTGTTCTAAATTTGATGATTCGGACAAATATTTAGTCCATATTAGTTTTGGACTATCGACAAAAAACATGCATTTGCATGGAATTCCTTGCCCTATTGATGATATATTATCAAAATAAAATGGCGCTTAAGGTATATCATTGATTTTGAGTGCGTGAGTAGAGATTTACGAAAGACGGTTTTCCTTAAAAATCAGTAAACAATAATTTTACTGGGACAAGAAAAACCTTAAGTGCTATTTTATTTTGATTATATATCATCGATTTAATAAATTTATGAAAAAAACTTTTGGTTTTTTATGTTTCAGATAAAAATATGTTAAAATTTCAAATTGACGATTCGAAAACTATGGAAAGTTTATATATTTTTTTGGCCTAAAGTTTGAAAATTTCAACGACTTCTTGCAGACTTCATCTTTTTCTTCTTATTATACAGGAATAAATGCTACAAAAAAAAATAAAATACTAATCAATTTCGTCAGTTTTGTAATTTTACGTGTTTTTTTTTTTTTTATTTGGTCCATTTAACAGATATGTCCAAACTTCAATGGCTGGTAGCAATACCGAGTTTGTCCCAAAAAATTCCAAAAAAAACCGAATTTTTTTATGAATCTCAATAAAATGGAGAGTGTATTCAAAAATTATAAATTTTTGTATTAAGAACCACCCTACTGCACACATATGCACATTAAATTTTTTTTATTGTCAAGTTTTTTTTTTAATCAAGTTATTTTTTGCGAAGTGTCAAGTTATTAGACTTTTGCGATGTGGCAACCCTACTCCCTCAGCAATAGATTGTTTAAGGGCATCAGTAAAACGTGACGATAAGTCGATTTGTGTTGAATCTCCTTTGCCGTTGTACAACATTTTTCTTAATAGCTGCAATTTTCAAGCGGATACTTGCCAAGAGCAAGTGATGATCACTGAAGATATCAGCTCCCCTTTTGTTACGCACATCAAGCAGAGAGCTTCGCCATTTTCTACTAATCGTAATATGATCAAAATTTGATTAATGGTTGTATGATCTGATAACATTCATGTGCCCTTGTGTATATTTTTATGTGGAAAGATATATCCACCAATAACTAAATAATTTGTTGCACACATCTCTGTAAACATCTCACCGTTTTCTGTTTTTCTTCCGATACCATGCACACCCATCATACATGGGACTAATTAATTAGGTGGACTAATTAATTGATGATTTCATTACCATTGCATTGATATCAATTGTAATGAAATTATTTTCATTACCATTTTTTTAAATAATGGTAATGATTCGAAAATTTAATTTCATTGATTAATGACAATGATTTTAAATTGCATTACCATTGATAATGAATAAATTAAAAAAATTAATTGCCATTGACAGAAAGAAGATTGAATATGCTCATTCAGGCTCATGCTCATTTGAAATTTAATATTACTTTCCATTCCATTGTTATTTGTATCCAGGTAAAGTTTAACGGAATGGAATGGATCCTCCTTAAAAAATTATGTTTTATAACTTCCCCGGCCAAACCCGTTGTTCGTTTTCATTTGTCTGAATTTTTTTGTAAACAAATGGTTTTTAATCAATTGTAATTAGTTTTTTTATACATTAGTGTAATTTCATTACCATTAGTAATGATTTTTCTAATGAAAAATATTTTTCATTTTCATGAAAAAATTCCCATGTATGACGCCCATGATACCTTCCATGTTACTGTTATCAGAACCTATCTGTGCATTGAAATCACCCATTACAATGAGGATATCACCTCGGTTAGTAGATGTAATCGCTCTACCAAGGAGGCTGTAAAATTCTTCCTTCAAACTATATTCGCTGGGATCTGTTGGAGCATAGCATTGAATACACGTTAAGTTTCTAGCTCGTGTTCGAAATCTTGCCGTGATCAATCTATCGGAATACGGTTTCCAGTCCATTAGTGCACCGCGAGTTTCACGTGATAGAAGAAACCCCACACCACTAGATCGTGGTTGGTCGCTTGGCTTACCGGAATATAACATCGTGAGACCATCTTCTGTCGTAACTTCGTCAGCATCAGGCCAACGAATCTCGCTCAAACCAAGAAAACAGAGTCCATAATCAGTTGTTCAAGACGTGAACTCAGTTGTTCAAGACGTGAACTTTCCAACAGCGTTCTAACATTCTAAGTTCCTATTCTTTTCTGGTATTTCATGCTAAAAGTCGTCATCATTAAATCAGTTTTGTTTATATTTATTTCGGTTTCGTTAATCATTTATGTTTAAGATGTGCAGTGGATTAGACTACAGCATCCGATCCTGGTGAGGGCTGCTAGCAACACCTCCAGGAAGGCTATTAACAGTATTTTTATAGCGAGCCGCTTGCTACAAGTCAGACACCCGCTCCAGCCACATCTAACCTGATGAATAGACGCTGATGTGGTTAGTTCCTCCGACTTCGATATTCGACCGCCGTTGACTTCCCACGTTGTGGATTGTTCTTAGCTTCAGTGCTCCCCCTCGACCTTACCGGCTTGGGAGGCCCTACCAGTAGCTACGCTACTGCCGGCTCCGCTCCCAGGGTCCTCGCGCTTACTGAGCGCCCTCATCGCGACAAGGTGACAATCCGTCGCGGGTTATATATGACAATATATAATTACATATTAAAATATTATTATCCCAAGTTGCAGTAAAAATAACTTTCAGGTGCTGTTGGCAGAAAATGGGTTAATTTTTTTAAGATCTGTAAAACAAATATTTACAAGTAAATTAAATTGAGTTAAAAAAGTAAAAAAAAAAATTTTTGTGCCCGAGCTGGGATTCGATAGTAGGGTCTCTCATGTAATATGTGACTATATATAATTATATATTAAACACATAGAAAATATTACTGACGTGAGACCATATATAATCATATTTCAAATTATATTGTTAATCTTGCACCATATATGGAATCATATGTAATTATATCTTATAGTATTTGATAGAATATATAATCATATCAGTAGCTAAGATGCAAAACTCGTTCGTTACACATTAACTAAATTTTGGGAAGAAGCAAACAACTTGTTGCTGTTAATTAAATTAGCCAAATTAGTTGAATGCTTTTAATTCTTAAATGTTATGGCATTCTTGATTAAAAACTCAACAGTTGAAAAATTGAAAATTTTCTCACAAAGCGCCAAAAGAATTGTCAGAATCAATTGTCATCTCGTTTTTTTTAATTTTTGTAACGAACGAGTTTTGCATCTCAGCTACTCATATATAAAAATATCTTACACCATACAACCAACAAATTTTTTAAGAGGGCATACATTATTATATCTCAAAATATATGGCTTATACGCCAACATATGTGATCATGTATTATGTTGTATATGATCATTTATAATTATATATGACAATATATCTGTCATAACTCATTATATGTGGCATATATGGTTCATATCTAGTTTTATAAAAGACAATATATAAAAATATATGGTTATATAAGGTACCACATAAGAAACATATAATTATATATGGCTATTCATGACAATGTATATAATCACATAATTCAAGATAAAACAAGATATTAATATATATTACTATATATAAATTTTTTTGATCGGGCAGTGATTAAAAAAAGTCCTAAATGTTTATCTCTTTTCAATTCAATTATTTTTAAGAACTAAATGCTTTTATTTATAACCCAGTGTAGAAAATCATTACTAGATATGTGGTTATGTAACTACATACTTGGTAATGGTAACTAGTTACTTTTGTTATTAAATTTCTTATTACCTTTATGTGGCGATATCGCGAAAAATAATGACTTATGGTTACACACCATCATACGAAAAATCAAAAAATATATCGTTACATATGTGCTTACCAGTACTGACGAAAATAATGAGTCTAAAAATAGATTTAAAAAAAAATATTTTTTATTGTATTTTTTTTTTAATAAAATTTGCTGGTGCGGGAATCGAACCTGGGTCTACAGATTGCCAGTCAATAGCTCTACCATCTGAGCTATATCGATATGTAATATTTAATAGATAAAAACATAATTGACCTGCTGCAAACAAGTAAGCTTACTCGCCAACATACAAAAAATCAAAAAATATGTGGCTACCCATGTGAAAATCGAAATATATATGAGCATACATGATCATGCATTGGCTCGTATGTGATCATGCATGGGCATACATAGTCATATACGTACATGCATAGTTAGTTCAATGTATGACCATACATGATCTCATATATTTCCATATACCTTTGGATCCGAAATTTGAGGGTATATGGAGGTATATGGCCATATATGATCATATATGAGCATACATGAATCATATGTGAGCATATATGGTCATATATTAACATGTACGGTCATATACCCTCAAATTTCGGATCCAAAGATATATGGAAATATATGAGATCATGTATGGCCATACATTGAACTATGCATGTACGTATATGATAATGTATGCCCACGCATGATCATATACAAGTCAATGTATGATCATGTGTGTTCATATATATTTCGATTTTCACATGGGTACATATATCCTTACCAGTGTTTAAAAATATTGAGTCTAAAAATAGATTTAAAAAAATTTTTAAAAAAATCTAGAAAATTATTTTCTATTTGAAATAATGATAAAAATATAAGTCATTATCAGTAACTCATTATTATATGTTTTATAATAATGCAGAAGGTAAGTGGGTGTCATTACTGGCAGTCCAAAAAATAATGATATGTCATTACCGTTTCTACACTGGGAACCCGAGTAAAAACGTTTGTATATAATAATATATGTATAATGTTATATACCCATTAGAGCGTACCTCAAAAAAAAAGTTCGCCGAACATAGGGGTCGCCTTCTTTAATTTTTCGTTATAGCTTTGGCATTTAAAATCGGATTTAAAGTGTGATACAGCGATTTTTTTGACTCGGAGAGACCAGTGTTTTGTTATAAAGGAAAAATCCAATAAAAAAAATTTTTAAAGGTGACCCCTACGTTAGGCAACCAATATATAAAAAATTTCTACTGGGTTTATCAAAAAACTTCCTTAGCAAAAGTTTAATGATTTTTTGCGAGCTTTAATTTTCTGACATTAGGGTGGTAGCAACTGAGATCTGGTAGGTAACTACTAGAAAGGTATACTTTTTTTTGAAACCTCCTTGCAAAAATACTTCATATTGGAGGGTGTACAGCGCACTTTTTCCCCCCGTAAGGTGGTACGCTCTAATACCCATATATGTTTTCGTACGCCAGTGTATGTAACCGAACATAATAAGTATCAATATATAATTTTTTCTTTCTCAAAGAATTTTAATATGATGTCATATTTAGTTGCATCTTATAACATATCGACCAATATGTATTTGTATATTGCATTTACCGTTAGATACGGTTAATCCAATATTATATGACGTTATCTGTACCTATTTTGTACATAACCTAGAATAATATATATTTTTATATGATGGCATATTAAAAAAAACATCATTTCGTTTTGGATGAAATTGTATATAACCCATTTAGAGTCACACTAGAAAATTTGCCAATCGTCTTTTGGATGTAATTATATATTACATCAAATACTAGACAAATTTCAAATATCATGGGATTTTTGGCAAAACAATTTAAAATTTTTGTCGACAATATAACTATTGAATTCGAATATTTCTGTGTGTTCCTCATATTTTGAAAATTTTCTAAATGGATTTTAAAAATTTTTTTTTGAGGTAATTTTTTCAGAGACTTTAAAAAATAAAATTTTCAATGCAAAGAAATTTTCTATAAATTTTTTATAACACAAGCTTTTAAACTTGGTTAGAAAATTTATATAAACCGTTTAAAGCAACAGTAAAGGTGTTTGTACTTTCGTGTAACATATTCTTTTGTCAAAATCCAAAAAAAAATTTTATAATTTTCATAAAGTTTATTGCTAAAGCTAAAAAATCATTAACTTTTCGAAAGTGACTTAGGTCTGACAAAAACATGCACTCTCAGGACACAACAATACCCAGCAAAAATATGTGTAAGTCATTCAAAACAAACAACTTTTAAATTGGTTACAATGGAGCGATAAGTGTTCTTTTTCTGTTGCGAATGTATGTGCTTTAAAACAACTTTCGAAAATGTATATATAATGCTGTTTTTTTCTTTGTAAATGGATTTGTTTGTAAATTACGAATTTATTAGAGATTCCATTTTTTATCTCTAAAAAAACAAAATAGTTAATTTTATTAACGTACTTTATTAATTTTCGATTATTTACACATTTTTTTAATTATTCGTACAATATTAAAAAAAAATACTTCAATTACAGTTCCCATTGAAAAAGGGAAGGAAATAAAGAATTGGATCCCATTGAATCTCCTGGACTATGACCCAAATATGAATTCTTCTTTTCACTAAATGCAAATATATATGTAATGACTTTTTTTGCTGGGTATAGAATCATTCCAAAGGGAACCGGGACACTTATCGGAAGAAGGTCTCTGGATTTGGACAAAATTCTGTTGTAGATCCTCATGACTATCACGAAATTTACTGTTTTTAAATTTTTGTAAAATTCGTCTATTATATTACAAAAATTTATATTATTCGTCTATTTCGCGTTTTTTCGCTGTTTTTAGTTGATTTTTTTCAGTAAATTCATTAAAAACACATGATGTTCAAATGATTACAACTTTTGAAGGCGTTATCCGATTGTTATTTTTACCTAGTAATGCTTATATAATCTGCTTTCAAAATAAATTGCGAAATTTACGTTTAATATCGTGACACTTAGCAGAATGTATGTACCAAGTTTTGTAAAAATCGAAAGGGGTCATGTCCAAAATCTTACATTTTTGTATCCATTTTATATGGAATGATACTATATGATTTTCTATATGTATGTACCAGTTAAACTATAATTTTATGCCGCTATATAAAATCTGATCAAATGGATCACTAAATCTAAAAAAAGTTGTTATTTTTTATACCTTAGAAAGAAGGAGTCTGTAACAAATCTTAGTTAACAAAATTCAATTAAAAACAATCAAATATGTACCTAATACACATGCTTTATAATCATACTAGCAGAGTTTTAGCCAATTGAATTGTAATTTCCTAAAAAATAGCGATTTTAAAATATGCATGTTCGAAAATATACTTTATTTCTTTTAACCATACCCAGGAAATTTTTTTACAATCGGTAGCCAATCATACCCATTCTACAACTGGTTCCACTGCAACCGATTCCATGGAACTGGTTCCGGAACCAGTTCCTGGGATCCTATATGGAAGGTGTGGGTGACGTAGAATCAGTTCCATAACTAGTTGCAGAACTGATTCTAGAGCAACCGGTTCCACTTTGGAGCTATAGAAGGGGTTGCTTTTGGTTGTGAATGAAAAGTAGCTATTCTACAACCGATTCTTTGGAACAGAAAATTTTCCTGGGATAGTTACTTTATACAAAATTAATTTAAAACAAAAAAGCTATAAAATTTGTATTTCAGATTGAATTCTCTGAAAATTTTGATATAAAAGCTGTGATTTGTTTATGAAATTAATTAATGGAAATATAAACTACCAACATGCGTTAAAATTTTGCCAATCCGATTAATGGACTTTTCAAGAACTGCAAAATAGAACAATGAGTGAAGTTTTCACTTTAATTGCAAGGATATCCTATATCCTTCAATTACTCGAAATCAATTAATATTGTTCTTAAATCTCAAAGTCCATATTCTAAGCCAATAAGCAATTTTAAAGAAAAAGTTTGTTTTTTGTTAAAATATGAATGTGCGAATATTTAAAAAACTGGACCTAATTTGAAAACTTGGTGTGATATTCATCCTAAAATATATCAGTTTTTGTAGGTCGCATTTCCGATGCATTTTGAGTGTTGTACTGTGTAATTTTTAAAAACCCATTTGTTAGATTTTACACAATTTATTGTTAAAATATAATATTTTCATACATATTTCCACTACTGCCAGATAGATAGTGTGCCCGCAAATAGACCTTCCATTTCATAAAATGGACCATATCTCGAAAACTAAGCGAGATAGAGCAGAACGGACAAAATGATTGCCGAAGCCACATATTTCAGAAAATTTTACGACTCAGTATAATTATAAATAAAACTGCAGTTTTAATAATTTTCTACTTAAATTTAGTAGATTTGTTAAATTTAACAAAAAATCCCTACGGGAAATGGATCAGTCACAGAGTTGGTCGCGTGACTGGAACTTTGTGGGAGTTACCGGTCCTCGATTCGGTTTTTTTATATGAAAGTAACTGGCAACTTTAACATGGGCTTGTCATAGGAGGTGGCAATTTC
This sequence comes from Leucophora obtusa, assembly GCA_949987735.1. Classification (NCBI taxonomy): domain Eukaryota; kingdom Metazoa; phylum Arthropoda; class Insecta; order Diptera; family Anthomyiidae; genus Leucophora; species Leucophora obtusa. Next base: position 86,020,495 of record OX465297.1, on the reverse strand, counting down.
CTCCTTTTGAGCTACTTGTGACTTGTCGTAAAGCTTGTCGATTATAACATATCACACTAGTGGTTTAAGAGAGTATGCAATATAACAAGTTCAAATTATCTAATACGGAAGTAGTCTCATGTTAGACATTTTGTGATATGTACCGAAACTAGTGCGTAATAAAATAACACGTGACTGGTTTAAGCGCACATATCACAGAACTAAAGAAAAATATTTGTTAAAAAAACTAGTCACACATTAGTCAATTTGTGTGTTGTTGCTGAACTAGTACAAAATAATAGTTTCGTGACGTATCACTATAGTGCTCTAAGTTAACAAGTCACAGGACTAACTGAAACTAATTAACGTGTAACATGTCACTTATTATTCACCATGTGTCATAATAAGTACGGGTGCTGGAATAACCCAGAAGGATCCAGCCACTGAACTTACGTAAAACGACAAGTCACCGAATCTGTTTTTAAGACATCACAGTCACAAAAAATTATTTAAAAATTAATTTTTTTTTTTTTTCAAATAAATACCAAAAACAAAAGTATTAGGGGTTTTAATATAAACTCGTAAATTCCATGTAAACCTTGTATATATTTTTCATGTATGGAGTTTGATATTAAACTCATAAACATACCAAGTTTACGCGTTTATATGAAAACCCTTATTAACTCGTGATTATAATTCAATTTAGTTAAGTTTATAAGCTATACATATAATTTTATTTTATTTATTATTTTAATTTTTGCATTAAAAATACAAAACTTATTTTAGTTTTTAGTTTGGTTTATTTATTGTTTCAATAGCTATCACAACAAGAATAAATCTTATAAATTACAGTGATAGCAAATCAAATTTTCATATTAATATAAGTCATTCAATAACATTTATAAATAGATTTTTATATATTTAGTTAGAATATTGTTCTACCTCAAGTCCAACTTCGAATACGATATAGTAATATTAAATTTTATTTGTTGTTTCAAAATATTATATTCGAATTTGGACTTGAGGTAGAACAATATTCTAACAAATATATGAAAGTATACATATAAATTTTAACTTAAAAGTTTAGATATACTAGTTACACTATATACCACTACTTCGACAGGGTAAAATAAGTTTATACTGCTGTTTGTAACACCAAAAAATATTGAACCTAGACCAACCTATTAGTGTACCAATTTACTCAGAATCGCGTTTTGATTCGATTTGGCAATGTCCGTCATCCGTCAGTCTATCTATCTGTCCATGTACCCTTGTGCGCACGCAACAAGTCGTATATATATACGGACCAAATTTCATCAAAATGGAATGACGTTTATCGGTCCCTAAAAATTTAAAGTTTCTTTTCAGGATTTCTGCATAAATTCTGAACAATTTTATATACGTTACGATTATGAAATACAATTTTTTATACTTCATTTGCAGAAAGAAGTTTATTTATAAATTGATTAAAGTATTTTTAATCGTTAAATTGTCTCTATATGAAAAACTTTTTCTGTATTCCATGACCAAGAATCAAACCGGCAACTCTCTACACAGGCTACGACCCGTTGCATCATCTCTTGACGAGACACACCATGGTCGACATATCGCTGAGTGTGGCTAATTGAAGTTTTGTCAATCATAACCTACACAATGAATGTTTTGTAATCGGGAGAATCAAAATTAACTAATACATGAGCAATTAATTTCTCATTTAGAAAATTCCTATCGTTATCTCCTTTTCACAGGTTATTATCACATTATGATGATTTCTTTCGCCAAAATTGGATCATATGGATGTGAACTACATGTGGTTCCAACAGAGGCGCTACGTGAAACATAGCTGCAGTGACCTGGACATTCTGCACGACCAATTTGAGAGCATGGTTATCTCAAACAGAAGCGACTTGGACTAGTCACGGAAATCGTGCGGTTGGACCGCTTTAGACTTGTTCTTGTGAGGCTCCATCAAGTCGCATGTCTATACCAATAAGTCACAAACAACCGATGTCTGCATAACCCGTGCCCTTGCTCAAATTTAATTAAGCATATCGGATATGCGCTCCCTGGCGAGGCCGCGGCGTCCATTTAATTGGTGTCATATTCCACACATAATGTCATTCATAGGCCTTTCAAACAAAACACAAAATCCATTGCTATCTCAAACACAAAATCCCTCTTCCCAATCTCAATGTTGAAGGCAAAACTCTTTCACATCAACAATCAAAGAGTGTCTCCAAAGCAGTCTCCCAACAGAGAACTCCGATTTTGCCGAAATTTTCGTCTTATGCAGTTTTTTTGGATTGTGTCTTTCTTATAAAAGAAAAATTATTCAGTTTCTCAATTTTATTTACGATTTGAGGCCTTTAGAATTCGAGTGATTTTTTTTTCACGCAAAAACAACATTTGGAAATCGGTTCAGTAGTTTTTTTTCTTAAGTGATGTGATCGTTTTTGCAACATGCTAGGGATTCTATAAAAAACTGACGATTATCTTCGATGTTAAATTTCTAACATTTTAAAGATGGTACTTACAAAAATGTTGAAATAAGTGATGCAAAATTGCTGTCTTTCATCAATTTTTTTACAATATTTTTAAAATTTTATGTAATATGCTAGTTATTAAACTTCGAAAAGTGTACGATAATCGTCTTATCGTATTTTAGAATATGGGCACAGATTTTAAGTAAAACCCTGTTAAGTTTACATATAAAAAAATATGTACGAAATTTACAAAGACCATTTCCGAATTCAACCCTAAACTGGTTTTCGGGTCATTTTGGGCTTTTTGTGCTAGTTTTTAGTTATTTCTATAAAATTGATAATAGCATATTTAAAAAAAAAAAGCTGTTCCATTAATCTATTTAAAAAAACATAATTTTAATCTTCTCTGTAATTAATTTTTGCAAATATAGATGTGATGAACCTATTTTAGTCGAATGGGTAATTTTGACCCCTTGGTGATTTAAGCTTCTCTAGTGATTTTTTTGGAATACTTTCCTCTATTTTATAATGGTAATATCGGTATTATAAAACATTTTCTTTTGATTTATTCTGTTAACACTTTTACGAATATTTAAATCAAATTTCACCAACGATTAGAGAAAATAACCGTCAATGAAAATATCCAATAAAATATTATGTCATCATTTCTGTGGCCACAAAGTTAAGTACATTATGTGAACTTTGTAACAGTCACGGGATAGGGTTTTACGGTATCGATTGTCATTTTTTCATACACATATAATTATACTGCACCTGTTCTATGTTATATCACTACTTCAACTGTAACGGTACTAATAACTTTTGTCAATTTGATGTTATGATACTTTTTCTCCAGTTATATGATATATCCAAAATGAACCAGTTAATGTTTGGCCTCCATTTCATTAGTCACGAGGTTGAATATTTTGCTGCAATTACCACTTTTTGATGCACCGAAATTTTGGTTTACATCAGTTTTGTAACATATCCCCTATTCACCTGTCACAGATTTGTCACTTTGGATCAATCGACCCTTCATTTCCCGCAGGGATGTTTTAAAATCAACAAATTTTATTTTAAGCCAAAAAACAGGAATAAATTTTGTTAAAATAACATATTTTCCTGTTCAGTCAACAGAAATATTATTTTGAGTGTACAGTTTGCATTAGTGTCAATGTTGCATGAAAAATACTAATGAAAAATGCATATGATTTTTTTGGAATCACTAAACTTTAGATGATACTTGTCAAAATTTAATGACAATTCGTTAGGGGGTTATTTTGTAATACGCTACGCCTTGCGTTGCGTTGTTTTCCATACAAATTGTTTTTGTAACAATAACAATTTACACATAAATCAACAACAATTTACTCATAAATTTACAAAATAACCCACTTCATTTGTTAAGAAGTTACAGTTGTTTTAGTGACGCTACTTTTGCGATTTTGAAAACAATGGATTCAAAGCAACTTCGTGTGTTGATTTATCATTGATTTTTGATGGGAAAAACACCACTCATGCCAAAGCTTGGCTTTATAAATGTTATTCGGACTCTGCTTCATCGAGATAAATGGTAGAAAAGTGCGTTGCTGACTTTAACCGTAGTTGTACAAACACCGATGGCGCCGAAAGCTCTGGTCGCCCAAAAGAGGTTGTGATACCGAAAAACATAAAAAAAAATCGTTTTGGCAGACCGTAGTTGCAGGAGATAACTGATACCTTAAGAGCAATTTGTCCATGAGAAAGCTGTTTTCGAAATGGCTGCCGCGTTTGCTCACAGTGCACCAAAAACAACAACGTGTCATTGATTCTGAGAGCTGTTTCGGCGAGATAAAAAGGAATTTTTGTGTCGGTATGTAACTTGGATCTGCCATTTCACTCTAGAAGAAGCCAAAGACGCAACAGTCAGCTGGTAAAGATTACCTTAAAAAAAGCCAGACCATCAACAGCGATCGCTACATGGCCCAACTGGTGCGTTTGAAGGAGGAAATCGCAAAAAAACCCCATATGAAGAAATAAAAAGTGCGCCGTGTCACAAGTCGTTGGCTATCATGGCCAAATTGCACGAATTACACTTTCAATTGCTTCCGCACCCACTGTATTCGCCAGATTTGGCTCACAGCGATTTTACCTGCTCGCTGGAAAGAGACTTGGTTCGAATGAAGAGGTGATTGTCGAAAGAGAGGCCTATTCTGAGGCCAAAGATAAATCATTCTATAAAAAAGGCATCGAAATGTTAGAAAGACTTTGGAGAGATTGTATCGCTCTTGAAGAAGACTATGTTGATTAATAAATGCAAAAAAAAAAAAATTGTTGGTTATCCTACGGACTTTTCAGCCGATGTGTTAAATACACAGGAATATCAAGTTTGGTACAAAATTGAAAAATTTGATAAATATGAAATTTATAAAAACGGTAATTTTAAACTTCCTTGCATTGCTAGTAAAATGTCCTTGAACACCCAGCGACATAATTATGATCAAATCAAATTCTAATTAATGTAGATTCATTAACTTTAAATAAACTTAATGATAAGTAAATATTCAAAAAGTGAAGTAAAAAGTTATAAAAAGGGGTTTCAACTAAAATATTAAAACCGCGATTTCTCAAAAACGTTCTTTCTTGCCAAATTTGGATTCAGACCACAAAGTTTATTAGACTAGAGGGTTTTTAGGCTGTTGTATAGCCTATCAAAAAGATAACGTTTAATCTACTTTAAACAAAATTATACTTAATCAGAGATGGGCTCGTGACATGAGTTGATCGTACATGTTTCGTGCGTAAATTCTGTTTTTAAAGACACCAAGTTTTTTTTTGCAATTCTAACAGTATTTTTTTAAAATCCAAAATTGAAAATAAGCATGGAGGAAGATTAGTCAAATGATTTATAAATTGTAAAAAATCGACCTTTCACTTATAAAGAAAAAAATATTTTATTGAACTTGTGGAAATATTTATCAATAGTACAATCATAGATTATATAGATATCTTCAGCTTCTTCTTTTGTAAACAAGCATATTTTTTCACACACATTCAAATATTTTTCTGTAGGTATAGGACGCACATCCAACACATTCGCATGAGATACCTCCACTGACAGCGAACGTAAAGGAGTAAGATTTATATGTAATATATGAGTATCACTTACTAGCTCGTGTAAAAATGCTTAGAAAAAGTAATATTCTAAAAATTGATACAAAAGACACAAATTTTAGATCTCAACGGATCGAATCAGTTACAATTGTATACATGTAATTATGTCTGGTAGCAAATATAACCATCTGTTTCTTAACTTACCCTTGCAAATGAAACAAAAAATAATTGCTTATGTGTTAGATTTAATCCCGGCAATTTTAAGACATCTGCCTCCTTTATCATCGATGTCTTAAGGAATGCATGATAAGCGGCTTTAAGACCACCATTATCGGCGATATTTTCACCCAATGTCTGTTTACCATTCAAATGGCGACCATTGATAACATACGAACTGTACTGTTTCGAAAAGCATTCAGTTTTTTCATTAAAACGTTCAATACTTTTATTATCCCACCAACGATTTATGTTGCCGAATTTATCAAACTCCCGTCCTTGATCATCGAAAGCATGCGTCAGTTCGTGCCCCATTACTACACCCATAGCGCCGAAATTTAAACTTTTTGGATTGTGTATATCGAAGAAGGGTGATTGTAAAATACCCGCAGGGAAAACAATTTGATTTTTAGAAGGTGTATAGTATGCATTCACCATATGGGGCACCATACCCCAATTGGTTTTATTAACCGGTTGATCTAGTTTTTCTAAATTCTTTTTCAAATTAAACATATTCGATTGTATGTTGTTTTCAAAATATGCATTGGCTGTAACATTTAAGTCGGCATATTTTTTATCCAATTCCTCTTGATCCAAAATATAGTCAGGAAAGCCAATCATATCCGAAATGGCATTAGCCTTATCAATAGCACGTTCTCTTGTTCGCTTATCCATCCAGGTGAGATTGTGTATGTTGTATTTAAAAGCTTCTCGAATTTCATTAATCATCTCTTCGGCTGCCGGTTTAGATTCACCATGGAAAGCATTTCGTACGAATATGGCACCAACAGCAAAGCCCACCACATTACCAGTATCTGCAACACAAAAACGCCAAACTTCTTCGCCACCATCAGAACCCATTAGAGCTTTACGTACACCCTTGTAGGCATCACGAAAAGATCTAGAAAGACAGGGAGATAGTACGCGCACAGCTTGCCAAACTAAATAATTGTTAAGGGTGCTGTAAAATAAAAACATTAAATTTAGCATTTAAATTGCCCTTAAATTTATGTAACTACTAACTTACTTTCTTCCCTCCACTGTCTTTTCCATTTCCAAAATTATCACCGATAGTTTCTTTAAGAATTCCGGAGCATATACCACTACAACTTCTTTCTGAGTAACACGACGATTGACCAACTGCATCGCATAGTCTAAATGTTGTGTCCAATTTATGAAGGGAGCCAAACTATCTAATTCGGATAATTTCATAGGATGATACATGGCCTCCTCGTTGCGTCTCTCCTCTAAAGGTATGGTAATATTGGCTATTTTTGTTTCAAAATTCATAATTTCTTCCATTTGACGGCGAGCATCAGTTTCATTGGCACCCAGCAGAACACAAACTTTGGTCATATATTCAATATATTCCTTCAAGACTTTCCGATGGATTTCCGTGCGATTTTCATAATATTCCGGGGTAGGTAAAGTAAGACCCCCCTGATCGATTTGTATGACATGACGCGTAGAATTCTTATCATCCTCACCAATAGCCCAACCAAATAAGCAATTGATGTTGTATCTGAAAAAGCGTTACATACGAAAGTAAGAGAAATTTATTTGTTATTCAAAATGTGAATGCATTCTGACCTATTCTGTAATTTCTTTAACGTATACGCCAAGTTCCATTTTCCAATATTAAAGCCTGTATGTGTAACATTCCATCCACCAATTTTCCATAACAAATCTACCATCGGTTTGGCTCCCAATTTCTCTAATTCATCGTTACGATCCAGGCACGATTCATAATAGATTTTGGCCTTTTTCTCGGCTTCAGATTTGAAAGTTTTCATTGGTTTTTCCAATACATTTTTTATAATCAATTGATTTCTTTGTTCTATATTGCTAAAAGTACCCCAGGAAGATTTTCCATCTGGTATAGGATTATTCTTAATCCATTGATTGCTATACAAAGGTAACAAGATTTTTATAGTCATATTAAATAAAATGGATTTATACATTAATATACCAGGAATAAGCATAAAAATCATCACATGGATTTATAGTTCTATCAATAGAATTTAGTATATCATTTGAAGCAAATATGCAATGCTCATTTAAACATGGCATCTCAGGATCTGTAATTGGAATAGAGATTTATATTCTTTAAAAAATCATAAATAAAACATTTCTTAAAACTCACTATCTTTGTGGGGTTCCACATGAAGAATACGGGTAGTTTTATCTGACTCATTTTGAAAGATGAGTATTAACAAGCCCATTATAATGAGGGACAATAGGATAGTTGTAATCATTAGCCATTTCTCGGCTCGATTTCGTGAGCGCCAATTTAAAGTTGCCTATAAAAACACAAATTAATATTGAAGACAAAATCAAAAAAAAAAACTGAAGATATCAGTCAATAATTAAAATAATATAAATATTTTGGGAAAAGCCGACCCAAGTAAAAAAGTTTTGATATAGTTATATATTATCATATGAAATTTTGTATAATTACACATTGGAAGACATAATTACATAAAACTATATATAATTTCATAATATCTTAAATACATAACTATATATTGCTTTATATAGCACTATATATAGTGCAACATATTACAATATCCAATAACATATTAGACTACATATAGTTACATATGCCACATATAATTATGTGCAATTGTATCGAATTGTATACCATTATATCTAGTTGAATATGATTATGCTATATTTGATACATTTGGATGAGGAAAAAATCAGGATATAATTGTATCGAAGCATATCTTATTCCATCAAATTAGATCTAATTGTATCAAAGGATGTCTACTATGATCTAATACGATTTAATTTGATACAATTAGATGTTCTCATATTTCGGATATAATTATATATAATATCAAAAGTCAAACAATTTTTTTAGTAGGGAAATTATAAATCTGTTATTAGGTTTATCTTCTTTTCTACTTCGAAGTGTAGAACTTTTCATTTTAACTCTATTGTTGTCAACTAGGTTTTGCATTTATTAAGAAAAACTGGACTTTTAATTTAAATATATTTATTTCCTTTTTTGTTAATATAATGGCTGATTTTCAAATATTTCGCAGTTGAAATAACATATTCATCAATTTTGTATTCAATATCTGATATTGCTCTATCTTCTGATGTAACCATTTTTCCAAAATTTAGAAGAAATTCAAAATGTTCAATAACAAAGGGGTTACAATTTAAGTTTCATAAGAGAGCAGTAATATTTACTTATGAGATCCCATATCTTGCAATGGAATATGCTGTCAAATAATCCACAAAATGGAGATTCATTATATGGTCAACACATGACCCATTCATCGATCATTTGCAAGACAAGACAATGAATATCCCGCATTTTCTGCAACGCGGAATAGCAATAGGCACAATAAATTTTTAAATGGGTAGGACAACCTCAATGGAACATAACTGGAAGTCACTACACAAATCTAAAAACCGTTTAAAGAAGCACTAACAGAGATGGTGACAGGATTGATATTAAGTATTGGCTAAATATAACGCTGTGATATATCATAATAACTGGTGGCTAGTTGTAGCCAAAATAGAACAAATGCTTTGTGTTATGTAAATTTAAATTTCTTAAGAAGACCTTCCAAGCATTTATCTATATAAATTTTTTGACCATTTCACAGTACGTTTTTTGCCTCTACGATCTCACGTACAAACAATGTGTCAAATTAGGTTTTCTTTGGAAAATTTACTTTTTTGCCCGAAAATATAATTTATACTCTTTCCCCTTTGCATACAATATTCAATTTTAACCATAATTATTTAACCATAATTTTAACACGGTATGGAATCTGACCATGAATCGAGTACTTGTTTAATTTGACGATATAGGCTGCAAGATAGATGCTTATGCTGACGAGGTCGGAGCTCATGGAGTCCCTACTGAATATACCTTTAAGTGGAATGAAAGTAGTGGGCTGAGTGTCAATATCGGATCTTGTTTCCTTCACTAGGAACAGTATCACGGGACTCGCATTGCCTAGGATGAATGGAGTTGAGCTTACACTTTTCGCAAGTGCCAGTTACTGGGGAATTATTCTTGATGAAGGGTTACTGTGGAATCCAAACACTCAGACTAGACCCAGCAAAAAATACTGCATACCCAGAAGCAGTTTGGGAAGGCATTATTTAATCACCGTGCGCATCCTTAACTAATTGCAGAAGACATGATTTTTGTTCGCGATGTCACACTTGGTATGTCGCTTTTCCGCAGGTGAAATGGAAATGAAATACATTGAGATCGCTTTAAAGTAGCCTTAAAAATTAATTTTCTGTAATTAACTCATCAAAATCCGTTACTGAAGGGATGTTCTTTAAACAAAAAATAGTTTTGTCCACTTTTTAAAACAAATTTTCATTATTTTGATTGGCTAAAAAAATAATCTGAAAAAATAGAACCTCCCTCTGGAATTCAAATAGATCGCTTTAAAGTAGCCTTCAGATTTTTTAAAATTATTTTTTCTGTTATTAACTCATCAAAACGCGTTACTAAACAAATTTTCATTATTTCGATTGGCGAAAAGGTAAAACAAATCTGACAGCAAAAATGCACTTTGTTGGGCGTTCTTCAAAAAAATATGACCCACTCTAGGATTAAAAAAGAATTTTTTTGTATTTGCTTCTAAAGGCTAACGAACTTTTTTAGGAACGCCCGACAAAGTCCATTCTGACTGTCCTCGTAACAGATCGTAAGTCAGAAGCATTGTACTGTTAATAATAAATCGTATAATTAACAAAAGAAATCTCTGCATTCTTTACTGCTTCAAAAGTATGCAGTTAAGAAAGCAGAACAAATTAAAATAGATTTGCTTTTTAGCTTTCTTTAATTAATTTCTTGTACGCATGAAGTTAAAGTGCTATTTTAGAAGCATTCTAGTTACAGCTTACCAAATCGAAGCTATTTTTCGCTGGGGAGTGTCAAAGACCGCTGTTGCTATTGTATGCTGCAAGAGGAACATAGATGTCAATTTTCTTTTTAATGCAGTCCATACTGATGTATCGTACCACTTCGACGAAGGCTGTATTCTCCATAACCCCAAAAATATGCCGCTATGAAAATAAATATGGTCTGATAAAAAAAATCACCAAAAAAGTTTTGTTTAGAGGTTGCACATCGCAATTGAAGTTTCGAAATTGTACTTGTTCTATTATTTTTAACTAGCGGGCAAAGCCCGCTACGTTGTTAGCGTACCTTAAAGCTTATTTAATTCGAATTTATGTAAAGGTAGACATGGCAATTCAAGTAAATTTACAAATTCAGTTGGAAAATTTACTACTGATTTCTTCCACCAATGCTTAGTTACCTGCGGTTTAAATATAAGAATATATAAATTCCATTTTTTTCTCAGGTTTTTTCTCTTTTAGAAAACTTTTTAGTATGTTTCAATGCTACATAAGTTTCATATTCCTTGGATTAAGTGTTTGAACAGGTAATTAAAAGAAATTCTAAATATATATAATCCTGCCTCAATCGCATGCGAAATTTCAAGTACCAAACTCCGGCAGTTTGAGTCATTCAAATTCCATTCCATTTCCCCCAGTTATGTAATGTTTCAATTTCACTCGTTCCCCATTCGATTCCATTTCGTTTAACAATTTTAGTGTTCCAATGCAACTTCTTCCCAGATTCCATTTTGTTCACCATTCCATTGAATTTCGTTTCCATTATCTGTTATTCCAATTTCCCTCGTTCCCCGTTTCATTCCATTTCGTACCTACTATCTTGTGTATCGATATTGATATTAGCGTTTCTCTTTCCATTCCTTTTTTTTGCACTTGCTCTGTTGCATTCCTATTATAACTGTAGTGTTTCAATTCCAGTCGTTTCCCATTCTATGCCATCTTCCTCCCCATGTGTTATATTGTGTTATATTCCATTTCGTCCCCTTTTCATTCCATTTCCATTGTCTATAATTCAAATTCCACTCGTTCAAAGCTCATATCCATTTCGTTCCACTTGTGTAGTGTTTCAGTTCCACTCGTTTTCCATTTAGTTTCTAAAATTTAGATTTCCATATACACTCGTTCTTTAAATTTTAGGTTTCTAGCCTAAGAAACACAATTTTTACCACGTTTCTGTCCAAAGTCCCAAAAAATACCTTGTCGGCAAGAGAGACCATACTCCAAGGAAAACTTATTATAAATTACTGGTTTCTAGCCAAAGGGTTCGGTTAGGCCATCAAGGGGAGAATTATTCTGTTTTTACCCCTCCCGGTAGGAATTTCCAAAAATTCCGTCTTAGAGGACGTCTGCGTTGGAGGAGGAACCTACTACATACAGAATTTTAGGTCTCTATTTGCAGCAGTTTGGCCAGCCCGTCAAGGGGGAGATTTTTTTCCCGTTTTACCCCTCCCGGTATGAACTTCCAAAAATACCATCTTAGCGAACGTCTACGTTGGAGGAGGAACCCAAATACCGAATTTGAGCTCCATAGTTTCAGCAGTTTGGCCAGGCCGTCAAGGGGGAGACTTTTCCTGTTTTTGACCCTACTTCTAGAAATTTGCAAAAATCTCGTCCTAGCGGATATCTGCAATAAAGGAGGACCCTTAATTCCAAATTTCAACCCCCAGCTGCTTGGGCAGGTCTTTAAGGTGCACTTTTCCCATCATTAACCCCCATTTTTGCAATGTCCCTGTACAAAATTCCAAAAAGCACCTTCCCGTTTCAGATTTCTAGCCAAAGGTTGTTTTGACAGGCCGTCAAAGGAGAGACTTTTACTATTTGTGTAATCTAGACAGGGAATTTCAGCTTCCTAGTTCCAGCAGTTTGGGCAAGCCGTTATAGGGGACATTTTTCCTTTTTTTTGCCCCTCCCGGTTGGAATTATACTGGAGGAGGAAGCTAAGTACCGAATTTCAGCTTCCTAGGCTGTTAAGAGGCCATTTTCCTTTATTGAGCCCTCATTTTATAACGACCTTGTCCAAAATTCTAAAAAGTATCTTTCTAATAAGTTAGCCCATACTCCAGGGACCCACATTTTCAATTTCAGGTTTCTAGCCAAAGGAGTTTTTACAGGCCACCAAGGGGGTTATTTTCTTCTTTTTGCCCCCTCTCTTTAGGAATTTACAAAAATTCTATCTTCGCGGCTGTCTACGATGGATGAGGAACATTCATACCAAGTTTCATCTTCGTTGTCTCAACCGTTTGGGATTGGGCAGGCCGTCAAAGAGGAGACCTTTCCCCTCCCGATAGAAATTTCGAAAAATTCCGTCTAAGCGGATGCCTACAGAGGAGGAGGGACTTACATACCGAATTTCAGCTACATAGTTCCAGCAGTTTGGGCAGGCCGTCAAGGGGGAGACATTTACCTTTTGGGGTTTCCTGTAGATATGTCCAAAAATCAAAACTTTGTGGATGTCTACGACAGTGGATGAACCTTTATACCAAATTTCAACTTCCTACCTCTAGCGGTTAAGTGGGCACTTTTCCAATTTTTAACCCCCATTTTTACAACGTCCATATCCAAAATCCCAAAAATTACATTCCAGATAAGTTATCCCCTTCTCCAACAAACAAATATTTTAATTAGGTTTCTAGCCACAGGGGTTTGTAAGACCGTCTAGGGGGAGACTTTTCCCCTTTTTGTCCGTTCCGGTAGGAATTTCTAAAAATCCCGTCTTAGCGGACGTCTATGCCAAATATCCAGAAACCTTGTCTTAGTGGAGATATCCGTGGGGAAGGAAAAAAAGTACTTTTTTGAAATTCTATTTTTTTTAAATGGTATTTTTGTTAAATGGTACTTTTTGGAAAAAGTGACATTTTTGGAAAAATATAGTTTTTTTGGACAAAGTACTTTTCTGGGAAAAGATATTTTTTTTGAAAAAGGTACTTTTTGGAAAAACGTATTTTTTGGAAAAGGTACTTTTTTTTGAAAAAAAAATACTTTTTTTTGGAAAAATGTATTTTTTTTTGCAAAAATATACTTTTTGGAAAAAGGTACTTTTTTGGAAAAGGGTACTTTTTTGGAACAAAGTACTTTTTTGAAAAAGGTACTTTTTTCTGAAAAAGGTACTTTTTTTTGGAAAACGGTACTTTTTTTGGAAAACGGTACTTTTTTGAAAAAATTGCTTTTTTGGAAAAAGATACTTTTTTTGGCAAAAGGTACTTTTTTTTTGGAAAAAGGTACTTTTTGGAAAAAGGTACTGTTTTTGTCCCCTTTTTGACCCTCCCGAAAAGAATTTCCATAAATGCCGCCCCAGCAGACGTCTACACAGGTGGAGGAACCTACATACCAAATTTCAACTTCATAGCTCCAGCAGTTTGGACAGGCAGTCAAGGGGGAGACTTTTTCCCTTTTTGAGCGTCCCTGTAAAAATTTACAAAAATCCCGTCTTAGTGGATGTCTACGGTAGTGGAGGAATCTTTATACCAAATTTCAACTTCCTACCTCCAGCGGTTTGGGCAGGCCGTCAAGGAGGGCTCTTTTCCTATTTTTAACCCCCATTTTTACAACGTCCCTGTCCAAAATTCTGAAAAGTACTTTCCATATAAGTTAGCCCATACTCCAAGGAACACATGATTTAAATTTTAGGTTTCTAGCCAAAAAGGTTTTTTGTTTTGACAGGCCGCTAAGGGCGAGACTATTCCCCTTTTTGCCCGTTCCGGTAGGAATTTCCAAAAATCCCTTCATAGCGTTTTAGGTGTACATTACGAATATGAAATCAAAATTGATATCGGAGTCGCGGATTTCGCGAAATTTGAAAATTTCATACAAAAAAATTTTCAATTTTGATCAGTATGTTTCCTTATATTTATCTATGGAATGTCCTATTACCCAATCAGAAATCGGCAGTGGTACAAAAAATCAAGCACTGTACATTTAAGATCTGGTCAGTATATGGCCTTTGCAAACTTGCCTTAGTCGCCATGCGTTTTAGGGTTCCCCATAACGCATCGCATGGGCCCTTACCGTGGGACGTCGCAAAAAAGTGCCACTCGACCTTGCAGTTTTGTTCTTCTTCAATTATGCAAAGATTGTAAAAATTTTTTTATTCTTGTACTGAGAAGCCGCGCCGTCTGAGAAAAACGTTACTTTGTCGATTGCATCGAATTTTGATCTTAAGAATTCAAACAGTTTCATTTGAAATAAATAAACGGACACATAATTATGAGCTAAACTCTCCGCGACAACAACAAGGCTTACGGTCTGTAGTTCGTTATCTTCGTTTTTGAAATAAATGCAAAAAGGATGCACCGTGCACTGGTCGTTTGCCCAGTGATAAGCCTGAATTTCATCCTGAACAAGAAAAGTGTAATTCTCGACAAAGTCGCTTATCACAATGAATTCATTTTGGGCTAATTTCTCCTTACTTTCCTTTAGAAATTTCGATTGCATCTCGGATATGAAATGGTTCGCCTTCAGTTCATTCAACTTGAATCCGAATTCCTCGATGAATTCCGGAATCTGCTTTACCACGGTCTCAAGGGAACATCTGCCGCTGCTAATTATCCACTGTTTGAAATGCACCTCCTGAATTAACAGCTGTTCAAACTTTTCCGCCAAATATTGCTCTAGCTCGTCAATCTTCGGACAATTGTCGCATTTGGACAGATGACAATTTTCCGTGGGGTATGCGCACAACGACTTCGACAGGAGGTCCCTATATGTTTCAATTTCACCGTGAAATACTTTCAATTTCTTGCATGGAAAGAACATTAATTTGATGTTTTGATGAAACATGCAAACGCAGACTAAATGCGTTCCGTGCCTGTCTAATGCCAGCACGCATTCTTTTGGTCGTAGGATGGCAAACTTAGAAAATCCCACTTTTTCTGCTGGGTATTTCTCTTTGAACTGATGGTATGCTTCGGATAGATTACATAATAATAATCTGCGCTGCTTGTGTACTTTTTCTCCATCTTCACGTGTGATAACATAGTCACGTGTACCTGGGCAGGCGCGGCTGTTGTCATCATTGCAGTAAAAATCTTGAATCAATTTCACCGTTGCTTCGCTGAGGGTCCTTGAGCCAAATTTCTTGGTGGGAGTCGCCAATATGCCCTTCTGTCGAACTAATTCTTTGCTTCTTCTCGCGATGTAAAAAGATGTTTGAAACTGTTCAGAAATCTTGCGTATAGACCATGATTGAGGCAGCACAGATAAAATGAGATATTTCTCCGGAAAAGTGGTCGCTAAATTGAATTTTCTTTTCAACTGCTCAATCATTTGTTTGCCGTCATCAACGTCATCTGCTTGACTGCATTCGTTATCAGAGCCTTCATCAAATATTGTCGCGATTGCACTCATAACCTTGCCTTTTTTCTCTTTCCTGTATTTTTCACTTCGCAACTTTCTTTTTGTAATAGGCGATTCACCTAAAGTGGTAATAGCCTCATTCAAAGGACTCAAAGACATATTGACCATCGGAATGTCTGCCTCACTATCAGATGAAACATTTTGTTCAATTGTCATTTCACTCTCGGATTGTGGTTGCATTTGTTTCAATGCATTTGCTTGTTGAGACAAATCGATTTTACACTTGGGGCAAATGAATTCTGCTTCTTCACCGTATTGTATATTTAATTCATTCATGTATCGCTTCGAAACACCAGTTAATTTTAATACTTTTATCTTTTTCGAACGATGTCCACTCTTGTTAAACGGATTGCAGCAAAATTTATTCATTTTACTTTAAATTGTCTTTACAGCTTCACTCTTTACTTTACAAAAAAACACTTTAACACTTTCACGTTTAGTATTCAACTAAAATTTGACTCAGAGTGTGTGAAGTATTTATATTTATTTTTTGGTAAAAAATAGGTAAAAAAAAATAAGCGATATTTGCTTTTCTTTAATAGGAAAATTTGCGTGAACTACTGGTCATAAAATATTTTTTAAAGAGGGACTTAATTGGTTACTGCCAATAAGCCGACCACAGGTCATAAAATGTTTTGTAAATTTTTTAAATTACCAGGTAATAAATATTTCGCCATATTTATGGAAAATCCGTGTTTTATGACTTGTTTCTGCACGTGTCATTTTAGGCGAAATATTTATTACCTGGTAATTTTAAAAATTTACAAAACATTTTATGACCTGTAGCCTCAGTCGGGTTTGGTGTGCCATTACATGCCACTGCTGCTATTATCCATGGATTTATGGCCGATCTTGTGAAGGCAGGCAGACCATATTCACTACACATTCAACTTGGGGCTCTTAAAAAAAATTGATTTTTTCTTCATAAATGTATTTTTAACTGTAAAATAATTTTTAAAATGTATTTTTAATAATAAAATAAAATAATGTTAAATAATTACAAATAATTCAATTATAAAAAATATAAAAACAATGAGAACAAGGTGGTCTCTTAAATGCTCCTCTCCTGTCCAAACAAGGAGTCGGGGCCCATTTTTTTATTGCTGATTCTAAAAGCAAAAATTATGAGGAATCCAAAAAAAAAAAATTAGCCGGAAAATTTAGGAGCTTCTGTGGAAAATCGGAAAATTTAATTTTCATGGGAAAATTTAATTTTCATGGGAAAAAAGGTAAATTTCTGAGAAAAATTAGGAAAATTTTATTTTTCAATTAAAGCCTGATTCAATACCTTTCCAACGAGCTATCACTCGTTGCGATCGCTTTAGTAGTTTTTTTTTTAAAACAACTTTCAATGAGGTCCCTTATGAAGAATTCTTCAATTTTGTCACATGACAGTGGTGTACACCACCACTAAACCAGTCACTATAAAAAAAAAAAAATATGTAGGTACATTATTTTTTGCTGGGCAATCGATTGAGACTATTTATTTTAAAATCGGAGAGGGGTCGTCCAAAAATTTGCCAATTTTGATCGTTTTCATATGGAATTGCTCATGTACTTTTTTGGTCCTGCCGTGATTTGAACCCAGGCCGTCAGATTGGCAGAATATTGCTCTACCCACTGAGCTAACGAGACATATAATACTTTATGGATAAACACATAAATGAGTGTTAACTACTGAACAACTACTAGCTGTGCTAAAATGCTAGCACTGGCAAACAATTTTTTGGAACTAACCCATCAAAATCTTTCATTACCAAATAAGTGGTTATATAATAGAAATTCATAGCTCCGCACAACTTATTTTTTGGCGTCTAAGCTCATTATTTTTGCTTGGCGTGGTCGTTTTTATAAGTAGTCACGCTTACCCGCTCGCTTACGAAAAAATGAGAAATAAGTAGTTATGAGATTTTGAATAATAAGTGGTTGCACACATGCTTACAAAAAGTTGAATTATAAGTGGTTATCCGATTGCTTACTTGATTCTTAAAAATAAGGAGTTAAGCAAATACTATTAGCTTAAGAAAATATATTCAGAAAAATTCAAGTTTTTTCTAATGTGTAATTTTAGGACTCGTCATAAAAATTTAAACATAAAACATATTTACATATAATAAATAAAAATGTATAAAATTTAACTGTGTAAAAAGTATTTATTTAAAATATTACGAGTAAGTCATTATTTTATATTTAGAAACAATGAATACAATAGGCCGTTATTAGGAAGTCATTATTTTTGGTAATGCAGATAGTAATGAGGTGTCATTACCAATATTTTGCTGGGAATATGCCAACGTTGGGAAAGCAAAAAAAACGTTGGT
Source organism: Leucophora obtusa (assembly GCA_949987735.1). Classification (NCBI taxonomy): domain Eukaryota; kingdom Metazoa; phylum Arthropoda; class Insecta; order Diptera; family Anthomyiidae; genus Leucophora; species Leucophora obtusa. The sequence goes on along the minus strand of OX465297.1, from coordinate 86,002,152 downwards.
CTTAAAGGAGCTTTCCCACAAACAAAAAAATTGATTTTATAAAACCAAAAAAATTTTAAATTAAAAAAAATCAAAACAAAATTTTGCTTGCAACCGGATTTGAACTCGGAACCTCCTGACTACAAACCTTTTTTAACGAAGCGTCAGCATTTTTATAAAATCATTGCTCTACCAGTGAATTGGTTTTTGTACCACTGGTAGCATTGGCTAGGTAGCACTGGATAACCACTGGTTGCAAACCTTGGCATATCACTCTAAGACCATTCTTTGCCAGTGGTTTTTTTATAAACCACCGAAATTTTTGTAAAACAAATACTGGAAAAACACTTTTTGCAAACGCTGGGAAAGCGTGCCAAATTAGTGTTCTCCCAGTCATTTATTGTCAACACCGTGGTTACCCAGTGGTATGCCTGGGTGCTTAATTTTTTGTAACACTGGCGATTTCTGATTGGGTACTTTTTGTATAAATTACTCTAGAGATAAACTACTAATTCTTAAAAGATAACTTTTTCTGCTACCTCTATATAAAAGCGGATTTAGCTGAAACTTGGCACAGAGAGTTTTTAGATATTAAAGAATAGGGGAAACATTGTGGAGATCGCGAATTCCAACTTTCATGTTTTTGGGACCACTCTAGTGGGCATACAGGTCGTTTGGACGTGCTGGTATACTGGGCCTAAAAGGGAACGCCTCAGTGTGTGTTGATTATTGTACACAGATGAGAATGGTCATAGAGACTCCAACTACCTATGGGAGCACTCGAGATTTATACTGATGTTTGCGAGAGGGATGGGGAAGTAGGTGTGGCGTATATGTGAGCGGGTATGGCTATCAACTCTCCTTTAGGCTGCCGGATCAGTGCAGTATTTTACATGCCGAGGTAATAGCCATACAGAGGCCTATGTCTTGGATAAGATGTCAAGGGATATCCTCCGATAATAACTTTGTCTTCCCGCAGCCAACAGGCCATAATGTCCCTAGTAGGTGTGTTTACCACATCGAAGATTGTCCAGGAATGTCGGGTATCTGTGGACGAGATGGTGAGACATTCGAGATTGACACCCATCTGGGTGCCGGACATGCGGACCGTTACGGCAACAATGTTTCGGATGAACTGACTGGGGTGGGACTATGCTTCACGGAATACCGCTCGCAGTGAGAAAGTGGCAGATTACGGGGTATTTTCTGCAGCTTGCCATGACCAGGTGGACTAATGAGCTAACCTTCTTAATGACAAGGAAGGTATAGCCGTACTGGGACAGTTATTGGGCTACCCCTTTTCAATTTGCGCAAGCTGCTAGCGACGGGGAAGGGACATGGTGCATTTGGTGTACATGCACGGAGAATGGGACTTCTTTATAATGACTTCTGTAGAAGCTGCACGACTCGCTCCATCTGCTGAACCGGTGCGAGGCGTTCGCAAACAGAAGGACTGCTCTTTTTTTCATGCGGTTCTGAATGACCTGACGGATAGAATAATCGGCTTGTATTGGAATTTCTGATGCAACGTAAACTTGCCACTCCGTGCCACGCAATGCTATGTTTCATATTATTTCGATTATTCGCCTAATAGTAGCTTCGGCTGCTTACATAGTGCAACCAAGAAGCATATATAACTAGGAGATACAATCGCTATCGGATCGCACATCGGACTGGATATCGGACATCGGACGGAAAATTATGACCTTATCAGACAAAGCCATAATGTTCGCTGACAACTCTGACAATGCAATAATTTCCTGTCCGATCCGATGTGCGATCCGATAGCGATTGTATATCCTACTTATACATTAATGCTTCTTGGTACAACCCGACCTCCTGCTACCGATGTTAGGAAGACCAAACCTATGAACATATTATACTTCCCACATTTCATAATACAATAAGAATACTCTTATCCTGAGATCGACTTTGGGAAGCCATTTCATAGCAGGAAGGATTGGGACAGGGCAACAGCATTTGACACCTACATAGGTATACACCAACAACTAAAAGCGGAATTGTGGTGTATACCCAGGCGATTTTTTCCTGCAGAAAATCAGTTTAGTTCAAGAATCTTTAGTAATTGAAAGCTCACATATTCTAAAAACGTTTTTGTTAGACTGTATATATCCTAAAATCAAACACTAGTTCGTAGTTTTTAAAAACATTTGGTTTTTGATTCAAAATTTGTACGGAATTTGATAGGTAAATACAAATTTTAATATTTAAATTTAATAACAAACTTTTCGTGTAGAAAAACTTTAGATTTTTCTGATTTTCTCAGATTTTATTTAGGAAAAGATCAGATTTTGATATATCTTGGACTTTTTTTTCGTCGGAATATGGGGACCTTAAATTGTTTATTTGAATTACATGTGTATTTTGGAAATCTTTTTGTCTTACTTTGAAATATCCTTGTGGCTGCGCCAAATTTAACACACAAAAATTTCACCAAAACATTCTAAAATCATAAATATTAGAGGCTATTTTCTTTTGACGATACAGTCTCTTTCTGAACATTCTTTTATGACATAAGGAAAAATTGTTTCAAACTAAAAAAAAAAAATTCTTCTGCTTTAACCTCTTGTTCTGTACAATTTGATATGCAAATTTCAGTGTTCTACTTTACATACACTTATTTTAATAATTCCAATATCTTTTAGATATATGTATATTTTAATGATAAAAAAGAATACAATTTAATGGAAATCTAATTCTCCATAAATGTTATAGTGCAGTGTAGTATTGTATATTAGGGTGGCAATGAAATACATGGGCAATTATTTTTCTCGGAATTTTAAAGCAACCCGAGCGGATTATTGTACCACTTAATCTTATTCATGTGGGGAACATTTGGACCAAATCGGATAACTCTCCGTCAGACCTTAGGGTTAATCATTACAATTTGTAATAAATTACACATGCAATTACACAATTACATGTTATTATAATTGAAAAAACCTCAATTACATATTATTTGTAATTGTGATCTAAAAAGGAACAATTACATGTAATGTGTAATTGAAAATTATTAATTACAAAAATGTCAATTACAATTACATTTCTTCGGGAAAAGAAATAATGACAAAAAGCACAGGTTATGGGTCAACCCAACATGACATATTCCTTTTATACTTACACAGAAAGAATTTACAAAATTCTAATTAAATTTTTAAACACCTTTCTCATACCAAATTTATAAATACAAAAAAAATTTTTTTAAAAATGCACCAACAAAGAAATTTGTAAATCCAAAAAAAAATTATTTTTTTTTTGTAACTTTGAATTTCTATTATGAAAGATAACAACCCGAGTAAAAATAGTTATATAGGAAATTATATAATTTAATATGGACTAATATGTTTATATATAGTCAAATGTGACACTATATCTTTGTGGATATAATTATGTATAGCTTTGAGTTTCCCACAAATTTCTTATATAATGTCATATATAGATCAGTATAAATATATATGTCGCCATATATATTAATATATACCATATTTAGTTACATATGCTATGACAATTTTAATACAGCGTCATATATAATTAAAAATTGGCTTTACCGGTAAACATATAAAGTCTTATTTATATAGCTCAATGTTCATTTTTTTTTCTAAGTTTTAGATATGTTTAAGTATAGCGCATGTAAAAAAAATTCTATGTTTTTCTGAGTTATATTTATGTATGTACGATTTCAAAATATAAAAGGCGTACTCATTATAACTCCTAAATTCCTTGTAAACCTTGTATAAATACAAGCCATATTTTTTATGTATGGAATTTGACATTAAACTCATAAACATACCAGGATTACAGTTTACGGGTAGAATACAAGTTTATATTAGAAGGCTTAAAATGCTTGGTTACAATTATGTACAACTTCTTCTAAATACTTATGTTTAAATTCATAAATGCTTTGTAAAGTTATAGGAGGCTTATGAAACAAATTTTGTATGGAAAATTTGTTTTGTAAACCTCCTATTATTTTATAAAACATTTATGAATTTATACATTAAAGTTTTATTTAAATTTTGAATTCTTAACTTAAGGGTGTTATTTTTTAGTAGTTTTTAATAGTTTTTGTTTTGAGCCTGTAATATAATGCGTTGTATAATTATGTCTTTCTACATCAAATTAGATATGATTATATCGGGTCAAAATCCGGATAAGATTCTATATGATTTAATATATTTAGAACTTATCCGATATAATTTTATCCACCATTTTTCGGATCATAGCATATCTCTAATTATATTAAATTAGATATCATTACATATGACATCATATTATTTTTTTTACTCGGGAATTTACAAACGAGTTACAAATATTTCAAACAAAAATATTGTTCGAAATAAAATATCAATTCAAAAGAAAATGTGATTACTTCTACAAATTCCCATTGTTGGTGCCTACTCTTTTTTCTGTGTAGCCACGCCTATCCCACCTATCCCAGTCAATTTTTTCTGCAAAATTAAAAAAAAATAATTACATGTAATTGTAATTGAAAAAATGTCAATTACAATTACATTTTTTCCGAAAAGAAATAATGACAAAAAGCACAAGTTAGGGGCCAACCCAACATGAAGTATTCCTTTTATACTTACTTGAAATTTGTAACTGAAATCACTTCCAATTACAATTACTTGTAATTTGTAATTGAAAATTTTCAATTACAAATTACAAGTAATTGTAATTGAAATGTAATTGAAATCTCCAGGTCTGCTCTATGTCGTGCACCTTTGAGGTAAAAATTTCGGCATTTTGTAAAAAATCCAAAAAAATAATATTTTAAAAACACATCGGCTGAAAATCCGTAGGATGACACATAGGTGGCGCAACTAATGAAAAATCCAAATGACTTTTTGCAACTACCAACCCTCAGATGAGATCTGTCAAAATTTGATGACAATTCGTTCATTAGTAAAAAAGTTACAGCTGTTTTAATGACGCTACTTTTGCTATTTTAAAAACAATGGATTCAAAGCAATTTCGTGTGAGAAAAATACCTTTCAAGCCAAAGCTTGGCTTATTAAGTGTTATTCGGACTCTGCTCCATCGATAAAATCGGTAGAAAAATGGTTTTCTGACTTTAAACGTGGTCGTACAAACACCGATAATGACAAACGCTCTGGTCGGCCAAAAGAGGTGGTGATACCGGAAAACATCAAAAAAGTTCACAAAATTGTTTTGGCTGACCGTAAAGTGATATTGCAGGAGATAGCTGATACCTTGAAGATATCGAAGGAATGCGTCGGCTTTATTTTGCATGAACATTTGTCCATGAGAAAGCTGTTTTCGAAATGGGTGCCGCGTTTGCTCACAGTGCACCAAAAATAACAACGTGTCGATGATTCTGAGAGCTGTGTGGAGCTGTTTCTGCGAGATAAAAAGGACTTTTTGCGTCGGTATGTAACAATGAACGAAACCTGGATCTACCACTTCACTCCAGAGTCGACAGCAACTGGCGAACCTCACCCAAAAACGAAACAGACAGCTGGTAAAGTTATGTCATCATTATTTTGGGATGCGGCTGGAATTTTTTATATTGATTACCTTGAAAAAGGCCAGACCATCAATAGTCATCGCTACATGGCGCAACTAGTACGTTTGAAGGAGGAAATCGCAAAAAATGATCTCATATGAAGTATAAAAATATTCTTTTTCCACGACAATGCGCCGTGTCACAAGTCGTTGGGTACCATGGCCAAATTGCACGAATTACACTTTCAATTGCTTCCGCATCCAGATTTGGCTTCTAGCGATTTTACCCTGTTTTCAGACTTAAAAAATTGCTCGCTGGAAAGAGATTTGGTTCGAATGAAGAGGTGATTGCCGAAACAGAGGCCTATTTTGAGGCCAAAGATAAATCATTCTATAAAAAAGCTATCGAAATATTAAAAAGGCGTGGGAGAGATTGTATCGCTCTTGAAGGAGACTATGTTGATGACTAAAGCCGAATTTTGCCAAAAAAAAAAAATTGTTGTTTTATTGGTTATCCTACGGACTTCTCAGCCGATGTGTTACTTTTTAATATTATGTCTTGCGGAACATCGTTTCTAATAAAATTAAGTATACCGATCACGAATACAAAAACACTTTTTTAATCGCTGAAACTTGAAATTTTATCCAAATTCACAAAATTTTACCAAAAATCACGATATATTGAAAATTCTTTGAGCGTTGTCAAAATTGGTATTTCATATTGGTATTCAGCATACTAAATTTTATTAGAAACGATGTGTCAAAAAACAAAAGACAAATCGAAAGTTGAATTTTCACTGCCACCCTAATGTACATATATGTATATAATATTGGCTTACCCTTGCAGTGTGATAACGTATCTGCATACCCGTACTGCTACTGGGCTCGTTCAACTGTACGCCACCAATCGAACTACTATCTTCTTCCGAGAATTCAGTCTGTTTATAACGGGTCATCTAAAAGGTACACAAACAAAAATTAATATTACAATTGAATCAAATACAAAACATATGTATGTATGTCGACATTCGTTGGTATCCAATCCATCCAACCAACATCACCATATTTTTTATTTCATTTCACATACATCATTTTGACGTCGAAAGAAATTATAAACAAACATGTCTTAAATTAGTTAAGAACTACAACACTTTTATTTTATGATGATAGTATACTATATGCAGAATTGAATATAGAAAACTTTAGGTAAGAAGTAGTAAATTGAAATTAATTATATGGAAATTAAAATGTTGTTTCGCAATTCAACTAAACTACAAGTAAAATGACATACGATGAACTTTCTGTTACAACACACTAATCGTACGAGTATGTTTTGACTAGAAATTGCTCACACTTTTCGAACGTTCAAAGGCCAGAGAAATACTGAAAAAATAAAATGTTTCATATAATGTTATGCAAAAAATGTATACAGAACAAATAAATACAAAACAACACCATATAACGAAAGATCACAGATATATTTTTTTCGCATTCGATAGGCCGGGAAGGCAGCAAAATAACAACAACAAATATAAACAGAAAGGAACAATAGTAATGACCCCCATATAAACAAAGCACCCACCACCCCCATACAAAAACTCATACATATATCGTGGTGTGTTTACACTAAAGTGCTGTGATGGCCAAACTGGTTTAACTATTGGTGCCACATATTTTGTGAAAAGGCACAGTAGAAATAAAATTGTAAGTACCAGTGAAAATTAAATCTTCGAGTTATTTTTAACACGCTCATAATAACGAAAACTAAATAGTAACTCTGTTTTCAAAAAAATTAATCAGCTTATCCCCATTAACACAATGTCCTATTAGATATTAACTTGCACTTTATCTGATACATTTGTTGTTGTTTACCACATACAATTTAAATTTAACTTTAGATTAAATTTTTATCAGACATTGTGTTATCCGGCCTTAATATGTGTAAAATACTTAACAAGAGCGTGTAATTACCAAGAGCAGAGAAATTAAAATAACAGTAAAGGTATATTAAGAATTGCGGTATTTCCTTTATTTCGTTAACGGTGTTTTAAGGTTATTGATATTTCATTTATTTTGGTTTCAGTATTTTAAGAATACAGGTATTTCGGTAACGGTATTTATGGAAAACGATATTTCGGTAACGGCATTTAAAGGTTAACGGAAGTCAGTTGAAAGGGTTTTGAATTGATAATGGTTTTTTTTCGCGGTATTGCCTGCCAACACTCGTTAAAAATTTGTGCCAAATATGCATTGTTTACATTATTCCACAAGTTATTGGAGCCCTCAAAAAAGTTAGTCTGATAGCCAAATAATGTAGAATTTCAGAATTTTCAGCATTTGATTTTGAAAATAAATTATGCTTCATTAAATCTATTGTAAAACCGCCAACCAATCACATATCCCAAATATAAAGAAAATTACATGTTATATTCCATTAGTATATCCTACAACAACTATTCTATTGGGAAACAATTACACACTTCTGAATCAAGAGTTATTTATTTTTTTCTAAAGATTTCGAATTACATCTATTCATTCATCCTGACAATATATTTTTATTACACAATAAGAACATTATGATTGTAAAAGAATTTTTTAGTACACTCAAAAAAATAAGTTAGTAGAAAAATTAGTAAAACGTCTTGTATATCAAGTGTACTAGTTTTCAGCAATTTTTTTTGCTGAAATTCCGTTTTCAGCAAAAATTTTAGTTATATTTTTTTAGCATTAAACTAATTTTTAACTAATGTTTTACTAATTTATTTTGCTACAAAAATTGTGCTAATAACCGCATTCATAGCGTGGACGACAACCAGATAGACAAGATGTAGATGTCGCAGCTTGTCTGGAAACTGAAATGACAAAAAAACAACTCTACACATATTCTATATTTAAATTTTCAGCAAATAAATTAACTAAAGTAAAATTTCGGTACAAGTTTTTTGAGTTTTTTTCAGTCTACTAATATTCAGCAAAAAGTTTAGTGATTTTAGCAAGGAATTTTTTCATTTGCAGTCGACTAAGTGTTAGCAAAACTTTTGCTGAAGATTACAATTTTTTGGTAAAAATCAGCTCGTTGATTTTCAGCAAACCTTTTGCTGAAATTACCAACTTTTTTGGAAGCACGCTCCTGACTAAAAATTTGCTGACACAGCAACATTTTTTTTGAAAATAAAATTATTATAACCAAAAAGAGCGCACAGCATATCGACGGAGTTAATTCTTGAGTTTTTTTCAATTCTTTCGTTCTTTACACTCAAAATGATATGTCTGTTGGCTGAACAGAAAAATTTGTTGCTTTAACAAAATTTATTCCTGTTATTTGACTTAAAATAAAATTTGTTGTTTTAAGAATTTTTTGTTGAATTGAACAAATCTAAATTTAAGTAAAAAATGAGTACAGTTTTATTTGTAATTATACTGAGTAGTATAATTTTTTCAAAATTTAGGGTTTCGGGACCCTCCCCGGGCCTAGTCAATATCATCCAAGGTTGGTTACCGTTATCGTTATAATACCGTTATCGCTAAAATACCGTTTCAAATCGAATACCGTTATCGTTATCGATACCTCTAAAAAAATTCCAAATACCGTTATCGTTACCGATACCGTTATTTTTATGGGTAGTTACCGGTATTTTACCGGTATTTATTATTTTATATAAAAATTAAAATTTTTTTATTTTTATTTTATAATCTTGAGTGTTTTTTTTACAAAAAAAATTTATATGTAGATAATAATATTACTTATTAAAACTACCAGTATTGAATTTATAGCTTAAAATCTGTATTTTCAGTACTTAAAATTAAAAATATGCCATGTTTTTACTTGTTTCTATATGTTTTTAACATAATTTTTAATACCGGTATGTACCGGTATTGCTGTTTCGGTAACGGTATCCCGTTACCGAAACAGTCTTAAATACCGTTACCCTTACCGTTATTCGTTTCGGTAACCAACCTTGATATCATCTAAGGGCATGCAAGAACACTCTTAAAGAGCAACCACTTTGTCCGTTTTGCTCTATCTCGCTTAGTTTTAGAGATATGGGCCATTTTATGAAGTGGACAATTTTTATTAAAAATTTTCGAGGCCTTGGACCCCACCAAGGTCCATTTTTGGACAGAGATAACCTTTTCCCCAGGGGTATTGTGCGGTTAGGTGTAGTCGAAATTTTCGTCAATTTTGCTCTATCTCTCTTAATTTGACAGTAATGAAAATATTATATTTTAACAATAAATTGTATAAAATTTAACGAATGGATTCTTAAAAACTAGTTATAAATAATTTTAAGAATTAACACTCAAAATTAGTTAAAGTACTGAGGATTTTTAGTATTGTGTTAAATGAAGCTAACTAAAATCTTTGTTTATATCAGTGTTTTAACTAAAAAATTTTTAAATATTAGTCAAATCGATTTGAAACCCGTTAGACAGATTTTTTTACTGATGTATTATTTTAAGTGTAGAAACAAACAGGAGTAACATGTTCATAAAATGAAATTTGTATGAAAAATTAGTTTTAACCAAGGTTGGTTACCGTTATCGTTATAATACCGTTATCGCTAAAATACCGTTTCAAATTGAATACCGTTACCGTTATCGATACCTCTAAAAAAATTTATAAATACCGTTATCGTTACCGATACCGTTATTTTTATGGGTAGTTACCGGTATTTTACCGGTATTTATTATTTTATATAAAAATTACAATTTTTTTATTTTTTATTTTATAATCTTGAGTGTTTTTTTACAAAAAATTTATAGGTAATAATTTTACTTATTACAACTACCAGTATTGAATTTATAGCTTAAAATCTGTATTTTCAGTACTTAAAATTAAAAATATGCCATGTTTTTACTTGTTTTTATATGTTTTTAACATAATTTTTAATACCGGTACGTACCGGTATTGCTGTTTTGATAACGGTATACCGTTACCGAAACAGTCTTAAATACCGTTACCTTTACCGTTACCTAAACAAACGAAATCTGATAGTGTTACCGTTACCCTTACCGTTATTCGTTTCGGTAACCAACCTTGGTTTTAACAAATCCTAGGACAGGTCCCTGAACTTTGTTTTTTATGACAGTTCAGTAACCTGCCCTAAGATTTGTATTGTGACATGTCACAAGGGGTCAATTTCCCCCTCCTATGACAACGTCATGTAAAAGTGACCACTCTATTTCATATAAAGGGGCAGTTCGGTGACAGTTTGTTAAAATTTCCCGTAGGGTGCATACTGAGGTATGTAGTTTTCAGTTAGTACCTGTTTTAAATAAAAAATAAAAACTATAAACACATGCTTGCAATTGATTATTAAAAAAAAAAAACTCTGTAACTCGAAATCTCCGTAAGTCGAAGTTTTTTTGGGATAATGATGATTCGAGTTATGGAAGTTCGACTGTAGTTGAATTGACTTAGTTGACAGTAACTAAGGATTTTAAATATCAATATTTCAACTACAAATTTAGTTACTTCCAATAATTTCCTAGTTGAAATTTTCTAAATTTTGTAAATAGTAAAATACAATCATCCAAAAATTTAAATGGATATAATCAGCTAAAAATTTTGTGATTTGAAATGATTTTATCTTGGCGTTCGGCAAAAAGAAATAAAAATTTTTTTTTTGAAACCTTCTTGCAAAAATACATCATATTGGAGGGTGTACGGCGAACTTTTTTTTTGCCTTAAGGTGGTACGCTCTAATGCACTAGCATAAGTAGGGGGCATCACCTGAGTGTTAGTCTATCGTAAAAAAAATAGAAATAGTGAGTAAAAATGTGAGGACACTCGGAAATTCGCATACAAAATAAAACATTTTGTACAAACAAACAATCGAAATAAAAATGACTAGAACATGGCATTATAGTTCACGGTTCATTTCAATCAATTTTATTTTTGAACTAGTGTGTTCTTCTAGTTCACTCGTTCATTCGAGAAATTTTTTCAGTTGTTCATACACTAATATAAAAGTCTATCAAAAATTTTTGCTGAAAAAATAGCTGAATCCAGCAGAATCTGTTTGCTAAACATTAGAAAGATATAAACATCAAGAAAAAATCAGTTAATATTACAAAATTTCAGCAATATTTTAGTCAATCGAAAATGACAATTTACCCTGCTAAAATCAGCTAAAAATTTCCTGGAAATTAGTCGACTAAACCATCACAAATAATTTTAAATTTTTAGTTTTTTTTTTATTTTCTTTATTTTTAATAAAAATCTACACTGCAGAAAGCAGTCTACTACTTTCCAGAATATATTTATTTTTATTGTAGCAGGAGAGACCGTTATTTGTATTCAACTCAATTAAATTTAAAGATAAATTAACTTTCGAATAAAAATGCAACTGTTAAATATAACAATTCTTTACTGCATTTTGTCTACTAAAATTTCGTATATTTAACAGTTGCATTTTTGCTGTACGTATCTTACTAATATTTAGCAAAAAGGATTTACTAATTTCAAAAGCTTTCTGTGCAGGTCCCCTTTTAACTAATTTTGAGTACCTTTTTTTTGCGATTTTTTCAGGATTTTTCTATCAGTAAATATAAGATTATATTATGTCAGTGGTTTGTTTGATAATACCGAATAAAATAAAAGAACCGAAAAGAACAGTTAAAATTAACTTATTCGTGAACGCGAAAGAGTTCCTAACTCTAAAAATGTGCAACATTCTTGGGCTTTCGCAACACACAGATATTTCAGGATCCAGAAAACTGAGCTAACTTTGCAAAATCCTCTGGAATTTTACTTTCATTTCGCGTTGTAACCATCGGCTTTGAAATTATTGTTGCACTTTGTAATTAGTCTAAGATCATATTGGAATAACGCACTCCATTGGAAATCAAAAAAATAATTATGTAATTTACTTTTAATATTTAAGCTTTCCGATAATCTATAAAATTGTAATAAAACCTTTTAAAGCTAATATCGAACAAGGAAGCCGGACAAATAAATTAAAAATTTGTCCAAAAAGTGTTAAGATAAAATTTAAATGTTAAAATCAAGTAACAAAACTATGAGATACAGTGAGGGTATTCACAGTTCATGCTATTTTAAGTAGTAAATTAGCATTTATCGTAAATTGGACAACTTTCTATGGGTTATATTTCAAAAATCGTGCTAACTTTAGCACTTAAACTGTGAATTCCTTCAGTATTTAAATTTCTTAAACCATTTTCTATCAATATATCTTTAAAGACACGTCTACCTATCCTTCTAACAAGTTTTGTCAGAAATTCGCTTGGAATCCATGCTTGGAAAAAAATGAGTAAAACAACATACTCCATATCGCAAATGAACCCAAAATTTTTGAAAATTGAAATCACCTAGAAATCAAATTACACTTGAAATATATAACTTACCCAGGAAAATTTTTTACAATCGGTGGCCAACTACACCCATTCTACAACTGGTTCCACTGCAACCAGTTTCTGGGATCCTATATGGAAGGTGTGGGTAACGTAGAATCAGTTCCAGAACTGAGTCTAGAGTAACCGGTTCCACTTTGGAGCTATAGAAGGGGTGGCTTTTAGGACAATTTCAAACAAAAAGAATCGGTGTTAGAATCGACAGTAGAAGGGGTTGTGAATGAAAAGTAGCTATTCTACAACCGATTCTTTGGAACAGAAAATTTTTCTGGGTAGTTTACAACTTAGAAAATGCGTTAAGAATTAAATTTTCTTTTATGGTTATTACTAGGCCATCCAAAAAGAAGCCAGAGCATGATTTTTATTTTAAAATAAAAAGATAGAACAAATTTATTTTAAATTAAAAAATCTTTTTTGTTAAAATAAACTTTCTATTTTTTCAAACCGAATTCTAATAGTACAAATGTGACGATTTCCTTAAAAATAAAACGATTTCCTTTGGCAAGAATGAAATCCGGATAGGGACATGTCTTCAACATATTATTTTGCACAATTTATTTTTTAGATAAGTTTTGGGATATGAGCACATTTAATTCCTTTAATGCAATTAAATTATTTCCCGATGAAAATAAATTTAAGAATGTCAAAACTTTGTCTGATTCCTGAAGTTCCAAGGAATGTAGCATTGTTTTAAATAATAAAATTAAATTTTATGAGGATTTTAATGAAAAATAATGAAAATTAAGGGCTTATTTTCGCATATTAACTGCTTATTTTACTGTTTTTCCGTACTTTTTTTAAGAGCTAAAAACATTGCTTTTAGAGCTTTTTTTGGTTGCCCTACCCAGGAAAATTTTCTGTTCCAAAGAATCGGTTGTACAATAGCTACCCAGGAAAATTTTCTGTTCCAAAGAATCGGTTGTACAATAGCTACTTTTCATTCACAACCCCTTCTACTGTCGATTCTAACACCGATTCTTTTTGTTTGAAATTGTCCCAAAAGCAACCCCTTCTATGGCTCCAAAGTGGAACCGGTTGCTCTAGAATCAGTTCTGGAACTAGTTCTGGAACTGATTCTACGTCACCCACACCTTCCATATAGGATCCCAGGAACTAGTTCCGGAACCAGTTCCATGGAATCGGTTGCAGTGGAACCAGTTGTAGAATGGGTGTGGTTGGCTACCGATTGTAAAAAATTTTCATGGGTACTTTTCATTCACAACCCCTTCTACTGTCGATTCTAACACCGATTCTTTTTGTTTGAAATTGTCCCAAAAGCAACCCCTTCTATGGCTCCAAAGTGGAACCGGTTGCTCTAGAATCAGTTCTGTAACTTGTTCTGGAACTGATTCTACGTCACCCACACCTTCCATATGGGATCCCAGGAACTGGTTCTGGAACCAGTTCCATGGAATCGGTTGCAGTGGAACCAGTTGTAGAATGGGTGTGGTTGGCTACCCTTAAGCACACTTAACCTAAAATAACGAGTTTTTTAAAGGTTATACATTTTTTCCTGTGTACATAGTTTTATAAGCTTCCCCAGTAAACAAGAAAAAAAAACGAAAAAAACGGGTAAAATTAAACAAAAAATTTTTGAAAATGTTAACCATTTCTTTACCAAGGTCAAAGGTGAAATTTTTGAAATTTTTCGATTTTTCCTGGAAGTAGGTATATCAAAACAATATGTTGTTTATTGCGGAATTTGATAAAAGTTGTCCAAATATCTCTGTTAACACCAAATTTTATACATAGTAATAAAACATTAGAAATTAACCCTTATAGGCACATAGGGGCAAAATGACCCCAAATTTTTGAAATGTAAAAAAGTGTCATTTGACATAAAAATCTATATAAAAACTTTTAATTAAGCATTTTCCAGAAAAAAATCAAAATTAACCTGTTTAAGAGCATGGTGTCAAAATGACCAATTTTTTAGGTTAAATAACGCTGATTGGCAAGAAATTCAATGTGGTGGAAACAATATGTTCTAAATAGGGCAATATGGATACCAAAACTTTTCTTTTAACAAATAAATCATCGCTAAGTGGATATAGTTTAGAATTTTGCAAATTTATTACATACGCGCCTCTAAAAAACCTTTCATATGATACCCATATTGAGTACACTCAAAAAAATAAGTTAGAAAAATTAGTAAAACGTCTTGTATATCAAGTTTACTTATTTTCAGAAATTTTTTGCTGAAATTCCGTTTTCAGCAAAAGTTTTAGTTATATTTTTTTTACCACTAAACTAATTTTGGACTAATGTTTTACTAATTTATTTTGCTAAAGAGATTGTGCTGATAACCGCAATAATAGCGTGGACGACAACCAGATAGACAATATGTAGATATCGCAGCTTGTCTGGATTAGGGATGCCAAACGGGAAATCTCGAATTCCGAAATCCCGGGATTTTCGGTATTGGCAAAATTCCGAATCCCGGGATTATTTCTCAAAAATCCCGGGATTTTCTAATTTATTAATATTAATATGAATGCAAATAAACAAAGTGAGCAATTTTAGATTACCGACATTTTTCTTAAATTTTATCATATTTACAAGAAATGTATTCAAAGAAATTGGTAAAAATAGAAATTAAGTAGATTATTAGAGTAAATTATGCAAAGACTCTGCGGAAAGATTTGAAAATTTGGTAAACATTATTAAGTTTTTGAGTAATTCATGCGAAAAATCAAGTTTGTTTGTTATTTTACCGGTTTATTCTTCCAAGCGAAATTCGACTCCTGAAACCTCTTTTTGGCTGGGACTGTAAGTTTGAATTCTTACATGTAAACATTTGATAACGATAACTAAATAACTTTGTTTCTGTATTTACACGATTCAGTGGGCAAGGTTGTCGCAACGAATCTGTTTAAAAAACTGCTTACAAAATACTGGGCCCAAGTGTACTTAAGTGCAGGCCTTCATATATTATCCCAGTCAGAAAAATACAAACGGGAAAGCGATGGCAAGGTACTTTAGCAGGTGGTACAAGTACTGGAAAAAATTCCTTTCCCATTTCCAAAATGATAATTAGACAAAAGGGCCGGCTGTTCAAAAAGCGCCGGAAAAGTACTGGAGAAACAAAATTTTTAACGTTGGCAAAACCAATAAATGGGTGGTCTGCAATTATATTTTCCAAAATAAAATTTAAAAAAAGTTCATATGTATCTTTTTTAGTCTTGCCGTGATATGAACCCAGGCCGTCATATTGGCAGACGACAGCTCTTCCCACTGGACAACTACTGGCTGTACTAAGATGCTAGCACTCCCAAAATGTTTTTGGGGAAAAAATTTAAATTCAAAAAAAAATTGTTTTCCTTGCAACCTTGAACTCGGAACCTTCTCACTACAAACTTTTTTTAACGAAGCGTCATTTTTATAAAATTATTCCTCTACCAGTGAATTAATTTTTGTACCGCTGTAATTTTTGACTACACTCATAAAAAAGTTAGTACAAAAGTGTGTTAAACGCGTTTTGATTTAAGTAAACTAATTTTTCTGTTATTTTCTATAAAAAAATCCGTACCAATAGGTCAAAATTCTGCTAAAATAACAGGAAATACTACATGTATTTGCACCAGCACAATTTTGACCTATTTGTACGGACTGTTTTTATGTGTGTAGCACTGAATAACCACTTGTTGCAAAAGTTGGCATACCACTCTAAGCCCATTCATTGCCACCGAAATTTTTGTAAAACAAATACTAGCAAAACGTTTTTTGCAAACGCTGACAAAGCGTTCTGCCAGTCATTTATTTTTAACACCGCGGTTACCCAGTGGTATGCTTGATTTTTTGTATCACTGGCAATTTCTGACTGGGATGTTTCAATATTCATAAAATGTACCACATTATTAATTAATAACCATTAAATAATTGTAAAACGCTTTATTCTATAAAAAAAATTATTTACATAACATAAAATTTTTATAAATAAAGGAGAATTTAAATCCCGGCACGAAATATCCCGAAATCCCGATATTTTTAAATATCAATCCCGATTGGCATCCCTTGTCTGGATGTAGTACAGACAACGGAAATGATAATTAAAAAACAGTTCTACCCAATTTCTATATTTAAATTTTCAGCAAATAAATTAACTAAAGTAAAATTTATCTACAAATTTTTTGAGTTTTTTTCAGTCTACTAATATTCAGCAAAAAGTTTAGTGATTTTAGCAAGGATTTTTTTCATTTGCAAACGACTAAGTGTTAGCAAAACTTTTGCTAAGATTACTATTTTTTGTGGTAAAAATCAGCTCGCTGATTTTCAGCAAACACTTTTGCTGAAATTACCAATTTTTTTGCAAGCACGCTCCTGACTAAAAATTTGCTGACACAGCAACATTTTTTGCTGACTTTACTGACTTTTTTTTTTGAGTGTATGTTGACTTTAGCTAAGATGCAAATTTCTTACAAAAACTAAAAAAAATACCTTTTTTTAAAAATGGTCCAGCTGGTGAGATCTCATTGCTGGACCCGAAATATTTTGGGAATTATCATAAAACAAACCAAGGTTTATTTTGAACAGGCACTTTTTTACTTTTTTTCGTGAGTCGGTCTTATAAACATATTTTTAAACTTTTTTACCAACTATTCATTACGTTTTCATATTTCCTTAACATACTTTTTTAAGGGGGTAATTTTGTAAAACACCTCGGTGAAGTGTTGCGTTATTTCTATAGAAATTGTTTGTGTTACAAAAACAATTTACATTGAAAGTTCCCTTCACTTCACCCAAGTGTTTCACGAAATGAGGTACTAAGTATTTTACTTTTTATTTTTTCTTTAAGTAGAGTTGTAGTTTTGTGATAAACATTTGTCAAAAGTTTCCTTTTTTTTTAAAAAAAAATTGCGACCCCCTCTGGAATTAAAAATTTTTTTTATATGGTGTTAAGGGGGCGGGGGTCCCTGAGACCCGCTAGGTCTAAAAAACCGATACACGCCCAAAATTCCACGTGTGACTACTCAAATTAAAGGAAATTTTCTCCCGACTACAAATATGCATTTTGTTTCAAGAATTCGCGCTAAGTCCATTATAGTAAATTTTAGGTAGTAAAAAAGGAAAAAGTTAGTGTTTTCGGGAATTAAAAAGGAAAATTTTTTCTATTTGGTGTTAAGGGGACCGAGGACGCTGGGACCCGCTAGGTCTAAAAAAAGCCGAAACACGGTTAAAATTTCAAGTGTGACTAGTTAAATTAAATGAAAATTTCCCAGGATTCCAAATATGTATTTTGTTTCAAAATCCGGAAAATAAAAATCCCGCTAGGTACATTTTGGTAAATTTTAGGTGTTGAAATATACGAGGGGTACTATTTATATTTCGGGAACTGGCAACACTAATGTCAATAGCTAAAATCTGGCAAAACCATAATAAAATTTGACATTTTTTAGCATAAACGTACTCACAAGGTTTTGATGTACAAGTGCTATATGTTTTGTTTACAGTAAGTTAATAAAATCAATTTGGCCAAAAAATGGAAATTTCAAGAGAAAGTTTTCGTTGGATTACACTGCATGACACTCAAAAAATTAACGGAGATCTGACCATCAGTTCTATATATTTCGGACATGCTGATTATAATGGCGTACTTTATTTTTCGATCAATGGTACAGATCTTCGCTAAATGTCTTTAAAGTTTTTTATATAAAAAATTTTTCAAATTTAATTTATATGAATTTTTTGTGTTAAAATGCGATGTGCTAATATTGATATTTATACCACTACTTACCGTTTTATATACACTCACAATATATTTTCCATAACCGATTAGGTTTATTTTAAAAGTAATAGGTAAAGTTTGTTTTCAATTGAAGAATCAATTAAAATACATTGAAACATATTGTTTAACTTTTTTTGTCTGTCAATAAAAACAAACTACTAAAAAATATGTATCGTATGTAGGAGTTGTTATTTTCAGTGAAATATTCTATTTTTAGATTTTAGAAAAAGTAATTTAAATAATTTCGTTGTTTTCTGCTTCAAAACAAAAAATTCAAATATTTTCGGTTTTATTTTTTGTTAAAATAGTTTTATTTCAATTCAAATTACAAGAAATTCTTTACTCATACACACAAACACAGCCAATAAAAATATGAACATTTGTGTTGTGTATGGTGTAGTGTTTTGAAAATTAAACAACAAAAAAAACGTTCAAATATGAAAAAACAAACTACAAAATCGTTTTTTTTTACGTTTTGTCAGTTAATAATTAATGAATGTTTTAACAAACTTTTCAATTATTTTTATTTCTTTTATGGATTGTTTAAACAATGTTTGAAAATAAATAGCAAAATCGTGTAAATATAATGAAAAATCTGTAGTCCTTTTTTGAATTATGTTTTCAATTAATTTACTATGTATTTTAGGTTGTTTTTAACGATTAAATATTGTGAGTGTAGGTTTTTATGGTTCTCTGCTATTTCAGCGACTTTAGTCGCCGAATGTACAATCGACCTCAATAAATGTAATGCCTTAATAAGGAAGCAATTAAAATGAAAATATTTCAATAAAAAAATGCATCCTTCTTTAGCGGCCTATACGTTAAAATCGCGACTTTAAAAACTTTATATGGCAGTATAGCTTTCCAAGATGTCCCCAACGTCCAACTTTTAGTATAAAATAAAATAAATAAAAAATAAAAATATGGGGTCACCTTAAAAACTTTTCTTGCAAAATTTCAAGCAAAACAGTTTCCATTTGCAAAAGTTATCGCAATAAATACTAAAGACACTTTCGTATCTTAAAACGAGTAAAAAGGTTAAAGTCGGGCATGCCGACTATACAATACCCTACACCAGTCTGGTTAAAAGCCAACTAATGTTTGGATCCGAAATTCGAATGGGTTAAAATGGGACTTGTGTCAAAATTCTCTATAATGTGAGTCAACGAACCAAATTTCATTAAAATATCTTAATATTTGCGACCTGCAGTTTGTAACCAAGCCAATTTTGGGGGGACCCTTATATGGCCACTAGGTCTAAACATGGACCGGTGTTAACCAAAATCAATAGGCTTCGTCTTTGCGCTGATATAGGTCGGTGTACCAAATTTCATCAAAATATCTTAATATTTGCGACCTGCAGCGTATAAACAATATAATTTTGAGGGGACCCTTATATGGGCACTAGGTCTAAACATGGACCGCTGTTAACTAAAATCAATAGGCTTCGTCCTTGAGCTGATATAGGTCGGTGTACCAAAGTTCATCAAAATATCTTAATATTTGCGACCTGCAGCGTATAAACAATATAATTTTGAGGGGACCCTTATATGGGCACTAGGTCTAAACATTGACCCGTGTTAACCAAAATCAATAGCTTTCTTCCTTGGGCTGACATAGGTCGGTGTACCAAATTTCATCAAAATAGCTTAATATTTGCGACCTGCAGCGTATAAACAATATAATTTTGGTAGGACCCTTATATGGGCATTAGGTCTAAACATGGACCGATGTTCACCAAAATCAATAGGATTCGTCCTTGGGCCAACATAGGTATGTGTACCAAATTTCATCAAAATATCTTAATATTTGGGACCTGCAGCGTATAAACAATATAATTTTGGGAGGATCCTTATATGGGCACTAGGTCTAAACATGGACCGATTTTAACCAAAATCAATAAGCTTAGTCCTTGGGCCGACATAAGTCGGTGTACCAAGTTTCATCAAAATATCTTGATATTTGCGACCTGTAGAGTGCGCACAAGAATGCATGGACAGACAGACAGACGGACGGACGGACAGACGGACATCGTTCAATCGAATTAAATTCTGAGCCGATCGGTATACTATAAGGTGGGTCTAGGACCAATATTTTTTGGTGTTACAAACATCAGCACAAACTTATAATACCCTGACTACATAGTGGTGTAGGGTATAATGAGGGGTGCCCGAAAAAGAAAACAAATATTTTAGCCGAGTCACATTTTTGTTGTAAATATTTTAGCGGAGTCAGAAATTTATATCTTTTTTCCGTCCAAAATGCAACTCTGAAAATATCGAATAGTAGTTTTAAGTATCGAGTACCCAAAAAAAAAGAAAAATACTCGATACTCAGTACCCACTACTCATATTTTTACCAGCACTGCTACATATGGCTATATAAAGCCTCATACATTTTTTTTAATCGGCTCGAAAATTATTTCGCTGAAAATACATTTTTTTACATTTTCATCACAAACATTTTTAATTGCATTTTTTCCGAAAAAATAATATCAATTTTGAAACTTTAATTAACACCGAAAAAGATTTTAAGTAAGTTCATACGGTTTTCTTTCCAAGGGCCAAAGATTGTACAGTGCACATGTAGCACATGTAAAAAAAATAAACAAAATAAAAAAGGCCGAGAATATTTGAATAAATTTACTCTAATTTGTAGATGTTGAAATGTTTTGTTAAGTGTGTCTAGGTAAACAAATAGCATGAGAATGTTATGATTGTATCGTATTAAGTGTTTTCTTCTCCATATTTTTGAATTAAAATTTATAATATGAATGAGCAAAATTTGCTCAGTAGAGAGTATGAAAATAAAACGTGAAAGATAAATTTCATTTTATCTCTTTCATAATATTGTAGTACATAACATTTTTTTCCATATCTAATCTATTCAAATAAAATTTATTTGCAAATATTTACACAAAAATTCAAACATATGTGAAAAGAAAATAACAATTGTTTAATAATTCACCAATTTATTAATAAATAGAATTGCTCTTTTCATTATAAGAAAGCTGGAAAATCTTAACTTTTCATCACTTCACATTTCTATTTCGACATCTCTATAAAGTGTCTCACCTTAGCCGACATAATTTACTTTCATGTATACTTTTAGCTTGTGAAAAAAATTCGTTTTCAAGTTTTTCTAATAAAATTTTCTTAACTTTTCCTGTTGTTTTTACATTAATTTAACATATTTTTTGTAAATTTATATTTTAGTTAAGGTTTTTGCTATATTTTTTGTTAAAACGTTAACTTTACTATTAATTTAAAACATTTTTTTTTAATTATATTTTACGAAAGGAAAAATTTTGATTACCGTATTTATCTATTCAACAATTTCAATTGATATCCTACCACCACAATTTATTAAATGCAAAATCCTTTACTAATATGTACGTATGAAGTAAGTATATCCTCTCGCAGGTTGTTGAAATGCGCATGACTCTTAAACGAGTGTAGCGTTGCCAACCACATAAGTAAAACTAGAAAACAAACCGTTAAATTTAAAAACTTTAATTCATCTATTTTTTTTTATTAATTATTTAATTAAATTATTTAATTAGGGCAGGCAGCAGAAAACGTTTTATTGTTTGTTTTTATTAACAATAAATATCACTAAAGTTCAAAGTGTTTTTATTTCTAAATCGAAAACAAAAAATTTCAAATGTACTTTAAAATAAAAATATCCCTCAAGTTGAAATTCCAAAAACATCTTTAGGTATAAATCAGGCACCAGAAAACGTTTTTTTTTTTTTTGTTTTTATCAAAAATAAATATTACTAAAGTACAAAATGTTTTTATTTCTCAATCGAAAACAAAAGTTTCAAATGTACTTTAAAACAAAAATATCCCTCAAGTTGAAATTCCAAAAATATCTTTAGGTATAAATATCAAAGATAAAAAAATTGATAAAAAAATAAAACTTTTTAAAACGTTTTAAAACTTTTTTTTTTTGTTTTTCATCTTTGTACTAGGTACAAAAATATGAATTGAATTTTAAAATTTTTGTTTTATTTTTATGGTGGAGATACTATTCTGGTTTTGGGTTTCAAATCTGTAGAAAATCATATAATACCCTGGAGTGCACTCCTAAAATGTTTGCCAATTGACTAGCATTTTGCATTAATATTATTAATTTTCGGAATGAAATCGCTGTATAAGTTTTCTAATTAAATTTTTGCACCATGAAACCTTTTTCGCATTCCGCCATTAATTCGCAATTTTTTAAGTGCAGATTTTTAAAATTCATAACCTAGGGACCATAATACCCATATCTCATACAAAAGTTTGGTAATTAGTTTGCAAAAAAGTTTGCAAAAAGAAATATTTTTGCATTAATGTATTCTTTTGCAGAATATAAATTGCTGATTAGGTTTCTTAGTTATTTTTTTATATCATAAAGGCTTTTTTCGCATTCCGCTATTATTTTGCAATTTTTTCAGTGCGGTTTTTTTTAATTTTTAACCTTAGGACTATAATTCCCATATTTTATGCCGAAGTTTGGTGGTTAAGTAGTATCCAAAAATTTCAGGAAAAAAATTTTGCAAAAAGGAAATTTTTCCATCAACATATTCGTTTTCAGAATGTAAATCGCTGACTGAGTTTTTTAATTTATTTTTAGTACCATAAAGCTTTTTTTCGCGTTCCGCCATTATTTTTCAATTTCTTAAGTGCGGATTTTTAAAATTCATAATCTAGGAACTATAATACCGAATATCTCATATCAAAGTTTGGTGGTTATTTTGCAAAAAAAAATCGAATAAAAAATGTTCATAAAAGAAAAGTTTTTGCATCAATATATTCGTTTGCAGAATGTAAATTGCTGATTAGGTTTTTTAATTAATTTTTTTACCATAAAGCTTTTTTCGCGTTCCGCCATTATTTTGCAAATTTTTAAGCGCGGTTTTTTAAATTCACAATCTAGGGTCTATAAGCCTATATCCTATACCAAAATGATCTGTTTAGATTGCAAAAACAAAAAAAAATCGGGAAAAAATTTTTTTGCAAAAATAATAATTTTGCATCAATATATGTGACCTTCTCCGAGAAAAGGGACCTAGGGATAGTCCCTAGTTTTTTAAGGGAAAATAGGCTGAATAAAGGCTGAAAATAAGTTTCATAATAAAATAAACGCCTTTGTTGGAATTTGAAATTGGGTTTTGATCGTGTTTCGAAGAGCCATTTTATCTGAAATAGAGCCCGAAGCACATTTTTCAACTAGTTTCTTACGTACTTAAATAATTGATGGCGCCCAATAATTTAACTTTTTTTTAACAAAATGAAATAACCACCAAAAATGGAATAACCCCCAAAAAAATTAAAAGGCAATAATGTTCAAACTGTTTTAATTTTATTTCATTGGGGATTTTTTCATAATGAAATAATCTCAATATTTAAAGATTAAATAATAAACCCCAAAAATTAAATTACTATCGAACATTTTTAAATCATTTCTTGGACGTTATTTAATTTTTCCCTTTGGGATTTTTTCATGCGGGTTATCCTTAGCGCTGATAAATATGTACATCTGCGATGATATTTTTAAGAGAAATTTTCCAAATTTTAAAAATTTTTAAAAAAGGACTTTTAAATAACAATCAAAATTAAGTTGGCACGCGATAATTTTTACAAAAAAAATTTGTCCGTTTCTGGCACGCAGCGAAAAAAGTCTTGCCGCCCCTGCCCTAGATTATCAATATATCTTAATATTTGCGACCTGTAGAGTGCGCACAAGAAAATGCTTTTATATCGATTTTCATGTCAAATGACAATTTTTTACATTTCAAAAATTTTGGGTCATTTTGACCACATGTGCCTATAAGGGTTAACTTCTAACTTTTTATTACTATGTATAAAATTTGGTGTTAGCAGAGTTATTTGGACAACTTTCACCAAATTCCACAAGAAACAACACATTGTTTTGATATACATACTTCCAGGAAAAATCGAAAAATTTCTCCTCTGACCTTGGTAAAGAAAGGGTTAGCGTTGTCGAAATTTAACAAAATTTTCGGAAAACAATCGCCTCTATCAGTATTAAAAGAAATCTGAGGTGATTTTATTACAGCTAGCTAAAAACACAAAAAATAATACTATTATTTAAATTATTGGCCAAAATCACACTTTTCTCCAAAGTTTTCAAATTTAAAACTCCGTCACTATTAAGTTAAAAGAGGGATATATGTATTTTCCAGTAGAATTATTCTCTTAGGTGTATTTAATAAACTCCTATGCGTTGACTACTTTTTTTATATTTTGTTGAACAAAATTTTAAAAAACTCAAAACTAGAGATTTGCAAATTTATAAAATTATAAATTTAGGTTGTCATAACCCAAGAGAGACAAAAATTTATATCTGAATATTTGTCGATCTTAGAAATGAAACTAGAGCACAACATTGTAGATTTGTTGAAAAGATATTTTATTTTTTACGATTTTCATAATTTATCTCATTTGAACCCTACACTGATAATAATCCATGCATAAAATTACGAAAAAATGTCAAAATAACAAAAAATTTTGTAAAATATACGAAAAATGGTTTATTTTACAAAAGTTTTTGTTGTTTTGACATTAATTTCGTATTTTTATGCATGGATTATTATGTGTGTACAATGGTCTGAGGAAATTGCAATTACGAAAATATTTTCTAACCGATTTTGAAATTTTATACATTACCAGAAAGCCCAATTCAGTCTAGATTATGATTTTATTTACATTTTATAAAAATACGTTTACTAATGAGCCAGTATTTTGAAAGAAAGCCAAAAAAGTGATTTTTTCGCCTTGTAAATCGTATTTCAAACTTCAGGGCTGAAGCGGCATGTGTTTTCGTTATCCGGTCACCTTGATTTTTTGCATGGTATATTTTTATACCCAATGGCACATTTCTAGGGGGGGAGACGGCCTTAAATCGCAAGTTGAAAAATAAGGTCCACCCAAAGGTACATACGCTAGGGCAACAAATGATACTTAGGGACACGGTTTTGGATATAACTCAGAGGCGAATCGAGATACCACCTTCAATTTTTCACACAAATGTATAAGAGAGTTTATATTTTTTAAGAATTTTAAAAAATGCGAATTTCGAGCAATGGTAATTTGAACTCAAGACCTCAAGAAATGGCCTTTAACCCTTCCATGAAAAAATCGATATGCATACCATTTTAAAGGGTACATTCTTAATAAATATTATCAAAACGAATTTTATAACTTGAATCGTTTTTAAGTTATTGTCGATTTTGTAATCATACTTTAGTCAAATTTTACCGTTTTTTCAATATTCGTGACGTCATTTTTCGGAAACCGAAAAGGTCCGGACCCCAAAATTTATGCATCGTTGATCTCTTTTAGTGTACCACTGTTATGACGAATTTCATTCAAATCGGAGATGGTAAATCCGAATGGTGTGTTGAGTTGATATGTTTTCACTAGGGTTTTTCTTTTCCCGGACTTTTTCATTTCCCGGGACAGCGGCATTTTTTTTATAATTTCCCGGGATCCCGGGAATTCCCGCTCGTTAGAAAATAAATATATCCGGCGTATGTTGTACCTGAAAAACTCGATTTCTATTAAAACAACTTACGACAAAGTTCGTCTTTTGGTTGTAGTCATGAGAAAATCTACTTAATATATTCTGAAATAAGGACTTATTATAAAATATCCATGTCTTCTACTTTTTCGAGATTAATTCTTTTAACAGATTAAATCGCGAATTATCTATTCTTTCAGGATATATTGGAATTGTTAATGGGTGCAAACTTGTATCGGACCAGCTTTAGAGCCATAACTAATATCGATTTTTTGCTTAAATATGGAATCCAAAAGTTTATATTTCTAGATATTAGGGGTTTTCATATAAACTCGTAAATTCCTTGTAAACCTTGCATAAATACAAACCATATTTTTTATGTATGAAGTTTGGCATTAAACTCATAAACATACCATATTTACACCGTTTACGAGCAGAATACGAGTTTATATGAAAACTCCTATTTTGTCCTTATGCAGTTTTTCAGAAATATTCGTCTAGAATTATTTTTATAAAAAAGTTTAAAAGTGAGTATTTTTCACACAAATTTTTAGGCAAATCGTCTAAATATTTTTATAAAAATAGACACTAAAATATTAAATATTTTTTAATTTTAGTTGGTATTTTTTGGACAGAAACTTTTTGTGCCACAACTACTTAAAAAAATGATTTAATTTTCATTGTTGAATTTTAAATTAATATATAAAAAATCCAAAGAAATTTGAAAAAGCATCTGATGCATTATTTTAAAAATAATAGTAAGATTTAAGAGCAGGGAGAAGTTTCAACTCAGTGACGCTGAAAAATAAAATTCAAATTATTTTGATTTTTTTTTTAATTTATGACCTAAAGCCAAACAATACTACAAATATAACAACACCAGAGGCCAACAATATTTAATCTAACAAATAAATAAAATTTAAAAAATACAACTGAAATAAAGGAATAGCAATTGAAATTTAAATGAAATTATTTCAAGTAAAAAAAACTCAAAACACATTAATTGAGAATACTAAAATATTTAATTATATTTTTTGGAGGTATTTGGAACTGAAATACTGATATTGAAATGTTGTATACATATATTGCTTTATTTGAACAAAGATCATCATTAAAAAAACGAAAATTTTCGAGTTACGAGTATTTTTGTTGGTATTTAAACTTGATAATGACTAATAAAATTTGTTTTCGGTTTAACTAAACCAAATTTAACTGACATCTCAAAAAACTAGGCCTAAATAATTTTTTTATACCTACTAATTCATTTTATTAAATTTTAAATCGAATTTTTTAATTTTAAATATATTTTATTTAAGTTATTTTCAAAACAATCAATGTTTTTAATTTAAATAAAGCTTCCAAAAATTTAATATACTTGCTAAAACTTCTGTAAAAGAATAAAAAAAATCCCGGGAAATCCCGCACAAAATTCCCGGGACTGCGGGATTGAAAAAAGGGCGGGATAAACCCTAGCTTTCACCCATATATTAAGTCCTATACCAAAATTAGCTGGTTAGATTGCAAAAAAAAAATTTGAAAATTTTGCAAAAAGGAATAGTTTTGCATCAATATATTTGCTTGCAGAATGTTAATCGTTAAATGTTAATTAATTAACCATAAAGCCTTTTTTCGCGTTCCGCCATTATTTTGCAATTTTTTAAGTACAGTTTTTGTGGTTATTTGCTCACAAATCCT
Source organism: Leucophora obtusa (assembly GCA_949987735.1). Classification (NCBI taxonomy): domain Eukaryota; kingdom Metazoa; phylum Arthropoda; class Insecta; order Diptera; family Anthomyiidae; genus Leucophora; species Leucophora obtusa. Next base: position 85,974,362 of record OX465297.1, on the reverse strand, counting down.
ATGGTTTTGATGACCATAGTTTCTCTTTTGCACAAAATTATTCAGCCTATCATGTTTTGTAGGAGTCTTTTCGGCGGAAATTTTTATTACTTTTTAACAAGGCAAAGGTAAAGTTCATTGGATGCAGAAATGTATCCATATGAATGTTGTTTTAAGAATTTTTACAAAATTTATAATTGTAATCAGAAAAAAACAAAATAAAACGTTTTATTTTGTTTTTTCCTCAATACAAAATAAAACGTTTTATTTTGTTTTTTCCTCAATACAAAAATAAAAATAATTCTCAACTTTCCTGAAAATATCAGTACCCAGAGATGGGCTAAAATCATTACCATTACATTTTCATTACCATTACTTGATGTAATGGTAATGGAGCTTTTTTTATCATTACCATTTTTTGAAGAAATGGTAATGTTTTTTTTTTTCATTACCATTGCGTTAAAAAATGGTAATGAATATTTTTTTTAATTTTCATTTGTTTTGAAAATTAAAATGAACCTTTTTTTAATTTTCATTACTTTTACCTAATGTTTACATAGTAATTAAACACCCATTTGTTTTTCATTACAATCCGTTTTTGTCGAAGTTTTTTATTTAAAAAAAATGAGGTTTACAAATTACTAAAAGCATTTTTTAGTTCATAATCTGGGGCCTATGGTATGCATATTTGATACCAAGTTTTGGTGTCTAGTTGCAAAAAAAAAATCGCGAAAAAAATTGCATAAAGGAAAATTCTGGCATCAATATAATTTGTTTGCAGAACATTAATAGCTGATTAAGTTTTTTAATTCAATTCTAGTACCATAGTCTTTTTTCGCGATCCGCCATTATTTTGCAATTTTGTAAGTGCGGTTTTTTTTTAATTTATAATCTAAGGATTATAATACTCATTTCGTACAACAAAGTTTGGTGGCTAGTTGAAAAAAAAAACAAAAATTGGGAAAAAAAAATCGCAAACAAAAAAAATCCAAAAAGGAAAATTTTTGCATTAATATATTTGCTTGCAGAATGTAAATCGCTGATTAAGTGTTTTAATTCAATTCTTTTACCATAAAGTCTTTTTTCGCGTCCCGCCATTATTTTGGAGTTTTTTAATTGCGGTTTCTTAAAATTTGTAATCTAGGGACTATAATGCCCGTTTCATACAACAAAGTTCAGGAGCTAGTTAAAAAAAAAACCGCGAAAAAAATCGCGAAAAAAAAAATTACAAAAAGGAAAATTCTTACATCAATAGATTTGTTTGCAGGATGTAAATCGCTGAATAAGTGGTTTAATGAAATATTTTTACCATAAAGCCTTTTTTCGCGGCCAGCCATTATTTTGGAGTTTTTTAAGTGCGGTTTATTAAAATTTGTAATCTAGGGACTATAATGCCCATTTCATACAAGAAAGTTTGGGAGCTAGTTAAAAAAAAAACCGCGAAAAAAATCGCGAAAAAAAATTTACAAAAAGGAAAATTCTTACATCAATAGATTTGTTTGCAGAATGTTAATCACTGATTAGGTTTTTTAATTCAGTTTTTGTACCATAAAGTCTTTTTTCGCGTTTCACCATTTTTTTCAATTTCTTAAGTGCGGTTTTTTCAAATTTATAATCTAGGGACTATAATGCCTATTTCATATAACAAAGTTTGGTGGTTAGTTGCAAAAAAAAAAAAATCGCGAAAAAAAATTGCCAAAACGAAACTTTTTGCATCAGTATATTTGTTTGAAGAATGTTAATCGCTGATTAAATTTTTTAATTGAATTTTTCTGCCATAAAGTCTTTTTTCGCGTTCCGCCATAATTTTGCTATTTTTTAAGTGCGGTTTTTTTTTAAATTTATAATCTAGAGACATACATCAAAGTTAGGTGGCTAGTTGCCAAAAAAAATTGCGAAAAAAAATTTACATAAAGGTAAATTTTTTAGTGTAGAACAAAGAACGAAACGTTCTTTACATCATTATGTTAAGTAATGGTAATGAAATTTCATTTGTCTACCTAGTGTAGAAAAAATGAAAATGATTTTTTGTTTTTACTACCATTGCGTATTGTAATGAAAATTATAAAAACGTTTCATTACATGTAAAGAAAACAAATGAAATTAACATTTTTTTCATTGCAATTACATTTTGTAATGGTAATGAATTTTTTTTTAATTTTCATTTTATAGATTTAATGGTAATGAAAACCCGCAATGGTCATTACAAAGTAATTAATTACTCCCATCTCTGTCAGTACCGATATTTTTTAAATTTTGTTTTCGAAAAGAAAACAAAAAATAAGAAAATTGTTGAAAACAAAATATCCATCAAGAAAAATAAATTTATTTGTACACAAGTGATTTTTTTTATTGAGGGAAAAAACAAAATAAAACGTTTTAAAAGTATTAATATCGGGTGCCTGCTTTAGGGTCTTATATGGTTAAATAAAGCTACTAACTAAATAATAAACTTTTATATAAAATTCAAGTTAATTATTACCAGGGCAGCGACTTTCATGCACTTAAAAATCGAAAATATGCGCTTAAAATATGCAGTATAAAATGCAAAATATGCACTTAAATGCAAATATGCACTATAAACCCTAAAAAAATGCACTAATAATCCAAAAATAAACGCTTCAAACCAAAAAATGCACTTTAAATTTATCGATTTTTTAAAATCATATTTATTACTCGGGAGCGTTGGGTTGAAAATTATATATATATATATATATATTCGTTCCTTTTACTCCTGCAAGGAGCATAGGGCCGGGTTGAAAATTAAATCCAATATAAATGTCTAAGTAGATGATAACTTGATGTTTTCCTTCTAGTTAAGTGCTGCGTTAAGATTTGCAAATTCTTCTTTTTCTTTATTTTTTATTAAATGTTAATTTTAATTTTTTAAAAAACATGAAGAAAATATGCAATTTAATGAAAAAATATGCACTAAACATCATAAAATATGCAAAAAAAATATGCACCTGAAAGCAAAATATAGAAAAATATGCATTTATAATAAAATATGCAACAACAAATCGATGCCATTTTGTGGCAAATTCTTTGATTCGGAAAAGTATTTGGTCAAAATCATTTTTGGATTAATGACTACAAACATGCATTTGCATGAAAGTCTCTGCCCTGATTATTTCAATATATAACACTGTACGACAAATTTAAACTTTTGGCCTCACCCATGATCAAACTGAATAGATTCTGAAAATATTGCAAATAAAAATACACATATCTCCCAGTTTTTCTAGATCAGCTCATTTAGGTTTTATACGAGCAATTCAATTTTTAATTTGAATCCAGCAGTCTATCACTTGGGGAAGTTACGATTACACCCACACCAGTTGATCGAGATGGCAGATTTTTTGCTAGAATACTTGGTATCAGATATAATGTGTAAAAAATTAGGAAAATAGGTCCACGGGTTCAAAGATTATGACGATATTTCTTAAATTTTGATACTATTTCATATATTATGCTCCATTCTGCCACAAATTCATGCAGAGGGTACGATAACGTAACTCAAAATTGTAACGGGTTGCCGAAATATAAAACTAAGACCGTTGTAAAATAATTTTGCAACCCTACAGATAAAAGAAAATTTGTTAACTTCTCAAGTAATTCGAATTTAAATTTTTATTACTGACACTTTAGAAAACATTGTTTTCTATTGTTGTTTATACATGAGTGTATGTCACTACATTGCTAGATCTGTCAAAACAACAGAGTAGTATATTAGAAGATGACAAAGCAAATTGTGGTAAATTTTTTGTTGTTTTTCTTGTTTTTTCTTTGATATTTTAAATGTTTAATAACGCTCCTAGACGAGAACAAGAAATTCTCATTGAGTTTGTAATTTAACTTAACAAATATTTCCAGAAAATCTAAAAATGTCGTCCCCTGATTATTTCCTTAGGCAAGAATGAAATCCGGCTAGGGACATGCCTATAACGGATTATTTTTCACAATTCGTTAAATGCGTTTGGGATTTTAGCACGTTTAATTCCTTTAATGCAATTAATGTATATCCCGATAAAAATAAAATTAAAAAAACAAAGTTGTTAGAATTTAAATTGAAAAAATATAGGGTTGTTCAACAGGGACGCTACAAAAGTAGAAAGACAGGGACAGCGAACGACGCCATATTTCTTGCCGCTCTTTTGAAATTTCTCTACAGTAAGGTTTGCCATTTCATGGTGGAAAGATATACGAGCCAACAACGAGTCGAAATTATTAAAATTTACTACCGAAATTCGGAGTCAGTGGCCTCAACGTTAAGAGCGCTACGTCCAATTTATGGTCGTCATAATCGTCCTAGCAGATCAACAATTGAGTGTGGGGCTACGTCAAATCTATGGTCTATGCCAACAAGCCAGCGACGATTGATGAACTTCGTACGAATATCGAACGTGAAATTGCAGCAGTATCGGCCGATTTATGCTTGAAAACCGTCGAAAATTGGGTTCAGTGTCTGGACTTCTGCAAGCGTGCCCGTGGTGGCCATGCAAAAGAGATCGATTTCCATACATAATGGCATCGAACGTACTTTCACAGGAATAAAGAATTTCATTGATATCCAAAACCGTTTTTGTTTTATTTAAACTTTTTTACTTTTGTAGCGCTCTTATTGAAAAACCCTTTACAACATTTGAGAATAGCACGATACAATATTACGTATGTTTAGTGTCCTATATTTGAGTGTGCTAACATATAGAAAACCCAGTAGAAAATCTTTGTGAAAGTCAAATAAAAATGTTGGTTTTTAATTTTTATTTAAAAAAGAAAAATTGTTTTTTTTTTTAAATAAAAATTAAAAACCAACATTTTGCCAACACTCACAGTACGGAGTAAATGTTTTTGCCTCTTCTTGTATTAACAAAGATGAAGGGTAAAAATAAAATTTGTATTTAATTTATACCGATCCCAACAAACAATTCGTTCCGTTTACGCACCGTTTTCGGTCCGTCATAATCGGAATCCAACTCCGTATACGCACCGTTTTCTGGATCCGTATACGGACCAGAAAACGGAACATAAGGAACATCGAAACTGATTCGAATCCGTTGAAAATCCGTCACTGACGGACCGTTTACGGACCGGTATGTCGTGTTAAAAACGGAGAAGTCCGTTTAAAGTCCGTCAATGACGGACCGTTTACGGACCGTTCTGTCATGTAAAAACGGACTAGTCCGCTGAAAGTCCGTCAATGCCGGACCGTTTCCGGACCGTTATGTCGTGTAATAACGGAGTATTTCCTTGACCGTATCCTACCGATTTTTTCAATAAAAAAAGACAATATGTTTATTATTTTCAATACAAAGTACTTTTTTTTCTTTTTTATAAATTCAATACAATATTTAGCACATCCAGCTCGGTTTACCGATATATCCAGCGCTTAGGGACCAGGAGTAAAATCCAACATCTATATGGAAAAGAGACAATAAATTAGTTATGGTTTAATTGAATGTGTACACGATGCAAATTCTCACATGTTATACACAAAACATTGTGAAACATTAACTTTCATAAATCTTACCTTGTTACTTGATGTTGTTTGATTAATAGTGTGATAGAAAGAATTCCCTCTATTGCATATTCTCCATATATTCCCATTATAATAATATTTTCACCGACTTTACAAAAATATAATGTTTTATTTTGTAAACAAACTGAAACCGATGAAATCCGTATTTAAAGGTACGGAAACGGATACACCAATACGGAGTTAAAACGTATTGTGTTCGAAAATCCATTTATACGGTCCGTTAATGTTCCGTATACGTACAAGCATTGACGGATACGTACATTACGGACAGTTTACGTGCCGTAAAAGCCGGATTCATGAATCCGTACCTGCCGTAGAGTCCGTAAAAATGTTTCTTGGGATGGTATGAAATACAAAAACAGAAAACTTTTATAATATTTCTATTGTTGGTTATGCTTTGCAGAAGACTTCGAAAACATATTTTATTGTTTGCTCCATTCTCATTTTGTTGATGTAGCAGACTACATTTAATATGAGATTTTGATGCTTCAATTTGCATTGCACTACGCCACCACTTTCTAAAGAAAACTGATTAAGGGGACCTGGAAAATCCCCGAAACGATCGTCTTTTCATTCCTGAAAGTGTAGAGGTTTTTTGAAAGCAAAAACTCTGTAAAGTATTCGTTAGGAGAGTATCCTGATGAAGAAAAATAGCAGTTTTTGAAAAAAGTACTTATTATGTCAACTCATAATAAGGAAATTGGCCTCGAACTGAATTAATAAATGTCTAATTAGTCAAATAAAAATTTTAACAACTCTGTTTTTTGTTGGGATGATACAAGGATACAACAAATAGCACACCCCTTGTGAACAACTTAAATGTATATTTTTTTTCTAATATTAAAATAATTTAAAATTATCTTAACCCTTCAATGCTCTTTCCTCTGATTACGATAATATTTAAACTATATATTTGGCGTTGAAAATCTACTATGGAACATACATGGGAATTTTTCATTACCATTGAAATTTCATTACCATTAGTTGCCACTAATGTCATTGAAAAAAATTTCATTATCATTTAATGATAATGAAATATTTTGCATAAGAAAAAAAATTACTAATGATAATGAAATCACACTAATGTAAAAAAACTAATTACAATTGATTAAAAAACCATTTGTTTACGAAAATCCTTATATATAAAATAAGCTACAATCAGGGATGGAAAAGCCCTCAAGCGAACCAAAAATATAAACATTTCTCTAAAAAGCTAAAAAGCGGAATGCGAAAAAACGCTTTGTGGTATAAAACATGAATTAAAAAACTTAGTCAGCGATTTTCATTCTGCAAAAAAATATACTGGTGAAAATATTTTCCTTTTTGCAAAATTTTTATTTCGCTATTTCTTTGCAATTTAACCACACGCAAAAAATTAGCGTATGTTATATTATACAAACATGCTTGGTAAAAACGATTTCCTACAGAAAAAAATAGTTTTCATTAGCTTAGTTTAAATCAAACCCTTAAATTTTTATATAAATTACCTAAAAACATAATTTTTTATTGGTACATTATAAATTCTTTTGTACGTTATGTTAAATCACTTTCTTTTTTTGTCTATTTAAAAAATTGTCAATATTTAGTTATATTATGGGATAATAATAAAAAAATGTATGTATGAGACCCAAAATAAACTTAGGAAGTTTTGCAATTTATTTGTTGCCAGATGTTTATTTAAAACATTTTGGGTTTTTTTTTTATTCTACTAATATTTTGCAAAATTTGTTGCTGATTCTAGCAGAGTAAATTTTTATTTCAATTAACTAAAATTTAGCTCAACTATAACTAGAATTCTGTATATTTAACAGCTATATTTTTGCTAATCTTATATTACTATTATTAAGCAAAGAAAATGTGCTTATTTCAGCAGTTTTTTATGCTAGGTAATTTTGAACTAATTTAGAAAGCTTTAGCAAAGCCATACCGCTTTCAACGGGATTATACAGCTTTTTAAAGGCTTGTGCCGCCTTGAATTTATTACAGCCTTATCCCAAATTTTTAATATGGTATTCAACTTTTGAATAAAGTTTTCATAATTTAATTTTTCTAGAGTTCTCAGCCAGCAAACGAGCCCAAAAATAAATCTCAAAAGTGCTCAAAATATATTATTAAACTTTCACTTGTATTAAAGTGGCACATCCAAAAGAGCTTTCTTTTTCGATTCAATAATAAGTGTGTTTGCGTACCCGAAAATTTGTACAAATTCGTACAAATTTTTACTGGAAGGTGTTTGTTTACACAATTACCCAGCGGTAAAAATACGCATTATTTAATCGCTGATGTCAGTAACATTTAGTAGCAATCAGTGATGATATTATCGCTTATATTTCTACTTAGATTTACATTGTAGTGTCATAGGCTGCTTAATCGGTGCGCTCTCGCTTAAAATGTAAGCAATGATGTCAGTAAGTGCCGTTTCAATTGCACTTACGTTATAAGTGGAGTTCTAAGCGAGCTTGATGGCACGTGAATAAATTCAGGCAAATGAGAATGTAATGCACGTCGATGACCGTCCGATTTGCACTTGTAAGGCAAGGTTATGAGGTGGTGCCACTTATCCTTATGATTTTGTAATTGAAAGTCTAATGCACGTTTATTTAAATGTATCATTTATTTATTTTTAAAAAAATACGATTTATATTAACACATTGAAAAAAATACTTAAATAAAAATAAATATAAACAAATTAAATAAAAATAAATTAAACTTATTATTAAAGCACCGTAAGTTGTTTTTCACGTTGAAAAATTTCACTCGAACTTAAAAGGCAATTTATTGCAAATTTAGATTATAAAAATGAAAATTTTTGTAATTGTATAACAAAGACACAATCACAATAAACACAAAATTTTACTTTTCCCAAGAAAAATAATAGTCTTGTACATTAAATTCGCGTGAAAACAAACTCTACATAGTTTTCACGTGAAACTCATTGTCGTGAAAAATCATTTTTTTATCGAGTATAACAATTTTTTTACGTGAAATAGAAACAATTTACTGTGCTTAACTTATAACACTTATTATTAACTTATAATAATTATTTTTGCACAAATTTCAACAACCATTTTGTTGCACGATCAACTTTGAACTAACATCAATAATAGTGATACGTATTTCTTGTTTTTTATGTTTTTTCAAAAGCCAATATAACGGAATTTTTTATTTCTTTGCATTTTTTGTGCATATACACACTAACTAACTCTCCGCTTATACTGTAATCGGAGTTATAATTAGTGGACGATATTTTTTAGATTACACACGTATAACATTCTAAGGACTTCAATCGCTCGCTTAGAATGTCGTACTGATCCCAGTGTAGAAACGGTAATGACATATCATTATGTTTTGGACTACCAGTAATGACACCCACTTACCTTCTGCATTATTTTAAAATATATAATAATGAGTTTTTTATATAATTTATTTTTTCAAAATCTATTTTTAGACTCATTATTTTTGTCAGTACTGGTAAGCACATAGGTAACGATATATTTTTTGATTTTTCGTATGCTGGTGTGTAACCATAACTCATTATTTTTCGCGACATCGCCATATAAAGGTAATAAGAAATGTAATAACAAAAGTAACTAGTTACCATTACGAAGTATGTAGTTACATAACCACATATCTGGTAATGATTTTCTACACTGGGATGTCATTGATTATAATCTAGGTACTTCGTTTCATTTACCGCTGGGTACTCAGTAAGGAGAGAGGAAAAATAGAGAGTAAAGTGACAGTTCAATACCAGAGAACTTACAGGTTTTTACTGGATGAATTTTTGCTAGTAAGAATTTGTAAGAAAAAAAAAACATGATTGAAAAAACAAATAAATAATTTTTAAATAACACTATGCGACAGTCAAAATCGGGATGGGATGAAACCAACGGGAGATGTTATATCGGTCAAAAACAAGTTATACGTGTCCCGGCGTTTCGCTGGGTCACGCCTAGGAATCGAGATATATCTTTTTTTTGACATAAAGGAATTGTAATTTTTAATTTTTTTAAAATTGTTTGAGCAAAATCGGACTAGTGGTTCTCGAGTTATGTCAAAAAAAAGATATATCTCGATTCCTAGGCGTGACCCAGCGAAACGCCGGGACACGTATAACTTGTTTTTGACCGATATAACATTTCCCGTTGGTTTCATCCCATCCCGATTTTGACTGTCGCATAGTGTTATTATTCAGCGACTTATCGCTAAATTTTTAAGGAAAACTTAAAAGTTAGAAAAATTTGGCGACATATCGATAATTTTTTAAAAAAGTTTTAAGAAGTTTGAAAAATATAGCTATTTTTGTGAAATTTTTCAACAAAACCTGAAACGTCCGTGAAATTTAGCGATTTATCGCTAACTTTTTTAAGTTTTTTATAATTTAGATATTTTCTAGTGATTTTTTATTTTGATTTAGCGATATTTTTAGAAAATAAGTTGGCAGCATCATTTTATTAATTCTTAAGGCACGTTTACACGCGAGATAAAACTGATAGAGATAGAGCCAAATACACCTCTAAATGGCTCTATTGTGAATGATTTAAGCATATGAGGGGTGTTTTTTGCTCTATCCCTAGAACTTTTATCTCGCTTGTCAATGTGCCTTTACAATTTTTCTGTTTGCGTACATATTTAGATATATTTCTTTTTGAGAGTACATATTTAGATATATTTCTTTTGAGATCCGGGCTTAGGAATCCAAAATACTAACAAAAATTTTAGCAGAAGGCTGTACAAAAAATTTATTTTTGTCGAGTAATGTATTAATCGGTGCGGCCCTCCGTAATTTTGTGAAGACCTAAATTTGGCCCGCCAAGCCATTTATGTGCCCATACCTGATATATAGGTAAAATATACGCAAAAAATAAAAAGGAGTAGTTACCAATATTTTACCTACTAGTATTTGTTAATTTATATAAAAATGCCATTTTTTACTTTTTATTTTATAATCTAGAGTTTTCTTTAACAAAAAAAAATTATAGGTAATAATTTTACTAATTAAAAATACCAGCATCGAATTCATAGTACACGCAAAGTATGTTATATCCCAGCAAAATATTGATAATGACACCTCATTACTATCTGCATTATCAAAAATGATATATCATTACATTTTGCATTATTTTATAATATAAAATAATGACTTCCTAATAACGCCCTATTGTAGTAATTGTTTTTAAATATAAAATAATGACTTACTCGTAATAGTTTAAATAAGTATTGTTTACACAGTTAAATTTCATACATTTTTATTTATTATATGTATATATATATTTGTTCCTTTTACTCCTGCAAGGAGCATATTATATGTAAATATGTTTTATATTTTAATTTTTATGACGAGTTCTAAAATCACACACTTGAAAAACTTAAATTTTTGTGAATGTATTTCTTTAAGCTAATAGTATTTGTGCAACTCCTTATTTTTAAGAATCAAGTAAGCAATCGGTTAACCACTTATAATTCAACTTTTTGTAAGCAGGTGTGTAACCACTTATTATTCAAAATCTCATAACTACTTACTTCTCATTTTTTCGTAAGCGAGCGGGTAAGCGAGACTACTTATAAAAACAACTACGCCAAACAAAAATAATGAGTTTAGACACCAAAAAATAAGTTGTATAACCACTTATTTGGTAATGAAAGATTTTGCTGGGATTATACAAACATGATTGGTAAAAACGATTTCCTACAGAAAAAAATAGTTTTCATTAGCTTAGTTTAAATCAAACTCTTAAATTTTTATATAAATTACCTAAAAACATAATTTTTTATTGGTACATTATAAATTCTTTTGTTCATTATGTTAAATCACTTTCTCTTCTTATCTATTTAAAAAATTGTCAATATTTAGTTATATTATGGGAAAAAAACAAAAAAAATTATGTATAAGACCCAAAATAAACTTAGGAAGTTTTGCAATTCATTTATTTGTTGCCAGATGTTTGTCAAATGTGTATAATTCCTAAAAATAGCATTAAAATTGCCAAAGTTGAAAATTGTTTAAAAAAAATAAAGAAGATAAAACAATATGGCGAATAGTAGATGCCAAAAACGAAAAAAGTTGGAGAAATGTAATGGCCCCAACTGGACTATTTGTGTACCATAGTACGCGTCCTAGATATGGAGATCTCTGGCCGGGAGTATTTGGGGTTAAAAATAAAAAAGTGAGATTTAAAAAAAATCTGTGCCTTTTGGAAGCGTTTACGCATGCAAATATTATTCCTTATTATTCCATCTCTGGCCGGGAGTATTTGGGGTTAAAAATAAAAAAGTCAGATTTAAAAAAAATCTGTGCCTTTTGGAAGCGAGCACGCATGTAAATATCATTCTTCATGTCAGTGGCCTTAACTGGACTTTTTGTGTACGCGTCCTAGATATGGAGATATCTGGCCGGGAGTATTTGGGATTAAAAATAAAAAACTTAGATTTAAAAAAAATCTGTGCCTTTTGGAAGCGTGCACACATGTAAATATCATTCTCCATGTCAGTGGCTTTAACTGGACTTTTTGTGTACCATAGTATTTGGGGTTAAAAATAAAAAAGTGAGATTTAAAAAAAAGCTGTGCCTTTTGGAAGCATGCACGTATGTAAATATCATTCTCCATGTCAGTGGCCTTAACTGGACTTTTTGAGTTCCATAGTACGCGTCCTAGATATGGAGATATCTGGCCGGGAGTATTTGGGGTTAAAAATTGAGATTCAAAAAAAATCTTGTATTCTGTATAATTTGTTTAGGTTTCCATATAATTGTGTGTTATTTCCCAGTGTAGAAACGGTAATGACATATCATTATTTTTTGGATTACCAGTAATGACCCCACTTACCTTCTGTATTATTTTAAAACATATAATAATGAGTTACTGATAATGACTTATTTTTATCATTATTTCAAATAGAAAATAATTTTTTAGATTTTTTTGAAAATTTTTTGAAATCTATTTTTCAACTCAATATTTTTTAAACACTGGTAAGGATATATGTAACCACATATTTTTTGATTTTTTGTATGTTGGCGAGTAAGCTTACTTGTGTGCAGCAGGTCAAGTATGTTCCCAGTGTAGAAACGGTAATGACATATCATTATTTTTTGGACTACCAGTAATGACACCCACTTACCTTCTGTATTATTTTAAAACATATAATAATGAGTTACTGATAATGACTTATTTTTATCATTATTTCAAATAGAAAATAATTTTTTAGATTTTTTTGAAAATTTTTTGAAATCTATTTTTCAACTCAATATTTTTTAAACACTGGTAAGGATATATGTAACCACATATTTTTTGATTTTTTGTATGTTGGCGAGTAAGCTTACTTGTGTGCAGCAGGTCAATTGTGTTTTTATCTATTAAATATTACATGTCGATATAGCTCAGATGGTAGAGCTATTGACTGGCAATCTGTAGACCCAGGTTCGATTCCCGCACCAGTAAATTTTATTAAAAAAAAAAATACAATAAAAAATATTTTTTTTTATATAATTTATTTTTTAGAAAATCTATTTTTAGACTCATTATTTTTGTCAGTACTGGTAAGCACATAGGTAACGATATATTTTTTGATTTTTCGTATGCTGGTGTGTAACGACAACTCATTATTTTTCGCGACATCGCCATATAAAGGTAATAAGAAATGTAATAACAAAAGTAACTAGTTACCATTACCAAGTATGTAGTTACATAACCACATATCTGGTAATGATTTTCTACACTGGGTTGGTATAAAAATGGGTTAATTTAAAAAATCCAAGGCCATGGAGTTACTCCTGTACGAATTGGACACCATTTGGGGGACTTGGAAATGTGGCTGTCAAATTGAAGATATTACAGCATTGCCAGTTTGAAAAAATCGATGCTAACTTATGGCTGCACGCACGTCAAAATATCATCTCTTTTATATTTATGAAATGATAGTTTGTCATGTATTTCTGAATTTCGACATATTTCGTAAAAGGTGAATTTATTTTGTAAAGAATTAAGGGCCAGTTTTATAGTCCGAACTAAGATCAACTTTTGTCTTAAATACTTCTGAATTTTAGAGAATTGTTACTTAAGTAACAATTTTCTAACTAAAATAGCCATAAGAGTAAGATCAATTGTTCCTTTAACCCTGGAACACTAATCTTATTTTTTATATGTTAACACTAGGGTTTGGGATTTCCCGGACTTTTTTATTTCCCGGGAAACGGGAATGAAAAAATTTGATCCTGGGAAATGTTTTTGAACAAAATTGTTAATGAAAACCACCTATATAAAAACTGTTTGTTAAAAAAAAAAACACTATTTCAGTACAAATGCAATTTGTGTAGTGAGAATTCAAAGTAAAAATACCAGAATGTTGAACATTTGATTTCACATAAATTAATCGCAGCACTGCCAAATTAATTGCATGATTCCAGCAGAAAGCACCTACTACTGGACTGTCGGAAACAAACCGTTTCATCACACTTGGCCCATTAGATATGGTGGTCACAATGTTATTTTCCAAAGACAATTAAAACTCTTCTAGTCTTATTTCTACAATTCCTCTTATTTCATCAGCATTACATCTTCCTGATATATGTATAAACCAACCACAGGTTATAAAATGAATTATTTAAGTTTATACTTATGTTCAAATATCTCTTTTGTGATATTCTTGTCCATTCATCTAAGATTATAGTAAATCTCCTATTGTTAGAAATATTGCTCAATATTTCTTTTATCATGATATCTTTTACATGATTGTAGTAATTTAATATAATGTTCTTTACATCGGTTTCTTTTTTTGCAATGCCAGGTTTTTATTATAAAAACTTTCTCGAATAAACGAAGTTCTAGTTATGGTGCGGATTGACTGCGGCTAATTTGGATACCATTTTAGGAAAGGTTTGCCCTACCATAAAACCTTTAATGCCTATTCAGCTTACACTTTTTTCTTCGGGTACTTTGCTAATTTTAGCTTGTTGTTGTTTTCTTCAAGAAAAGTTGCATGACCATCATTTTTTTTTTTTTTTTGTGATCCAAATTTAGATGTCGGATAACCAAATTTAGATACCACCGTTAACCATTAGTCTTTTCTTTTCACATTTATTAATGAAAACGTTACTTATAAAATTATTGACCCTTAATATAAAGGAGTATTTTAATTAAAAATCGACTTTATTTTTAATCAAACGGTTTTGTTAATTTTGTGTATGAAAACCTTACAAAAATATTTATATTTTCAAATATTTTGATTGGTTGAAAATAAATTAACCAATCAGAATGCTCCAAAAAGAAACCAAGTCAAGGTATACTGCCACCCAATATTTTAACTAAAGTCGACTTTACCTAAATTATACATTTGAAAAATTTAGATAGTAAGGGAGATTATTTGTAAAAAACAAAGCTTTTTTTCATATTTCTTTTAAACATTTTACCAAGTTTTTAGGCTTTACTACTTAAATTTTGAATAAGTTATGCGAATAATCTTTATTAGTTGAAATGCTCCTAATTACTTGGCAAAGATTTTATTTCTGTGTCAAATAAATGTATTCCTTTTTAAAAGATTTTAACAATGAAATTTTTGTTTTGGTATTTAAAATGTTTTTTATGACTAAAATTAAAAAATCCTATTCGAAACAAAAACAATTTAAAAAATTTAATATTTTTAAAATTTCCCGTTTTCCCGGGAAAAATATATTATTTTCCCGGGAATTCCCGGCACACTTTTCCCGGGATTTCCCGAACCCCAAACCCTAGTTAACACTAATCATTAGTCGAATCGACTAACATATACATATGTATATATTACCGATTTTTTAAATATCTATATTTGAACCACCAAAAAATCTTTACAAGGTTGACGGTTGGTTTTATTTTAAATGAAAATCAATTTACAAATTTTATTTTTTTGTAAAACAATTAGTTTAAAATTTATATTAATAACAAATACTCTTGAGATCAATTGTTGAAAATAATGAATAAATAAGAAATAATTAGGTTGTTCACAAGGGGTGTGCTATCTGTTGTATCGTTGTATCGTCCTAACAAAAAACAGAGTTGTTTAATTATACCCTACACCACTATGTGGTCAGGGTATTATAAGTTTGTGCTGATGTTTGTAACACCAAAAAATATTGGTCCTAGACCCACCTTATAGTATACCGATCGGCTTAGAATTTTTTTTTTATTTCGTTTTAACGATGTCCGTCCGTCCGTCCGTCTGTCTGTCCATGCATTCTTGTGCGCACTCTACAGGTCGCAAATATTAAGATATTTTGATGAAATTTGATACACCGACCTATGGCAGCCCAAGGCCGAAGCCTATTAATTTTGGTTAACACCGGTCCATGTTTAGACCTAGTGCCCATATAAGGGTCCTACCAAAATTATATTGTTTATACGCTGCAGGTCGCAAATATTAAGATATTTTGATGAAATTTGGTACACCGACTAACGTCGACCCAAGGACGAAGCCTATTGATTTTGGTGAACATCGGTCCATGTTTAGACCTAGTGCCCATATAAGGGTCCTACTAAAATTATATGGTTTATACGCTGCAGGACGCAAATATTAAGATATTTTGATGAAATTTGGTACACCGACCTATGGCAGCCCAAGGCCGAAGCCTATTAATTTTGGTTAACACCGGTCCATGTTTAGACCTAGTGCCCATATAAGGGTCCTACCAAAATTATATTGTTTATACGCTGCAGGTCGCAAATATTAAGATATTTTGATGAAATTTGGTACACCGACTAACGTCGACCCAAGGACGAAGCCTATTGATTTTGGTGAACATCGGTCCATGTTTAGACCTAGTGCCCATATAAGGGTCCTACTAAAATTATATGGTTTATACGCTGCAGGACGCAAATATTAAGATATTTTGATGAAATTTGGTACACCGACCTATGGCAGCCCAAGGCCGAAGCCTATTAATTTTGGTTAACACCGGTCCATGTTTAGACCTAGTGCCCATATAAGGGTCCCCCCAAAATTGGCTTGGTTACAAACTGCAGGTCGCAAATGTTAAGATATTTTAATGAAATTTGGTTCGCTGACTCACATTATAGAACATTTTGACACAAGTCCCATTTTAACCCATTCGAATTTCGGATCCAAACATTAGTTGGCTTTTAACCAGACTGGTGTAGGGTATTGTATAGTCGGCATGCCCGACTTTAACCTTTTTACTCGTTTTTATTTTTTATTTGAGTTTAAAAACGATTTTCTATTCGGTTTTCTACAAGGTTGGCAACCGAAACGAATAACGGTATAGGTATCGGTATTGGTATTGATTTTTTATTTGTTTCGGTATCGGTATCGGTAACGGTATTTTAATCATTTCGGTATCGGTATAACCGATACCGAAACATTAATACCGGTATTATTGAAAAAATTTACAAAAATATAAAAAAATGTTCTTAATTATAAAAAAAACTCAATTTTATTAAATTTTTATAAAGGATAAGTATAATTTATGGAAATGTTTTTATTTTCAGGTTTAAACTTAGGTTAATAGTAAACACAAAAATTTGTTGTTGTTTTGTGCACATTTTTTTGACATTTTATTTTGTTTTTAGTTAAGTTAAAGTTAAACCTACAGTATGAGACCCACCGTAAGTTATTAAAAATTTCTAATAGTAACGGTGGGTCTCATACTGTAGGTTTAACTTTAACTATAAACAAAAGAAAATGTCAAAAAAATATACACGAAACAACAACAAATTTTTGGGTTAACTATTAAATAAAGTTTAAACCGGAAGTATGAGACCCACCGTAAGTGTTTTATTTTTTAAACACAAACATTTTTTTAAATCTATTAGGAACACAAGTTGATTCACTACAAATATTTTATATTTGTATTGAGATCATATAATAAAATAAAAAAAAAAATTTATAAAATTAATAAAAGGATTCTCTAAAAGAAACTGTAAATTCAAGTAAAGGTTTAAGAAACCAGTTTATATATTAAATTAAATTTACTAAATTTGTTACAAGTTAGAGAATATTTATGAAGTTAAATAAATTAAAAACAATGTTGCCAATGCAAATTAAAGGCTGATAACTGGCACTTTGAATTTATAACACGATTTTCTATTAACAATGAATAATAAAGTTTAATTGTTTAACAATTTTGGAAATTTTATATTAAAAAAATTTGTATTTTTGCTAAAAACGTGAAAAAAAAACAATTTTTTTAAAACCGATTCCATACCGGTACGACACCGGTATTAAGGGAAAAGGTTTTTGAATACCGGTATTTTTTGAAATCAAGAATTTCGGTATTGGTATCGGTATCGGTTGTCAATTTGAAAGGGTTTTGAAACGGATAACGGTATTATAACGGTATCGGTTGCCAACCTTGGTTTTCTATCTGTTAGCACACTCAAACATGGGACACTAAACATACGTAAAAATGTTGTACCGTGCTATTCTCAAATGTTGTATTTTTGCAATTTAATTTTTAACAACTCTGTTTTTTGTTAGGACGATACAACGATACAACAAATAGCACACCCCTTGTGAAAAACCTTAATAACACTAGCCATTAGTCGAATCGACTAACATTATGAAATAACTCAAAAATAGCAATACTTACTGCAACAATGTGACCATTCAGAAGAAGAGGATACCTTTGACTGAGAATGGGCCCTAGTTTTTATCTAAAAATTTTCGAAATAAAAAATATAAAAAAATTGCGAAATAAAATATTAAAAAAAAAGTTTTTTAATAAAAACAAACTAAATATGAATTTCAACAAGGCCGCACAAAAATCAGCAATGGGCCGCATTTGCCCACCGTTGCCATTGTAGCGGATATGACAGTCGCATATACCGTCATATTCATAAATGGCATAATCTCATATAACATTGTTTTGAATGTATGTACAAACCATTAAGCGGTGAAGCGGTTTCCTTGTTCTAACTGATATACAGACATTGAACTTAACTAATAGTGAATCATTCTATTGTATTTAGGGTTTGGGATTTCCCGGACTTTTTTATTTCCCGGGAAACGGGAATGAAAAAATTTGATTCCCGGGATTCCCGGGAATCCCGGGAAATGTTTTTGAACAAAATTGTTAATGAAAACCACCTATATAAATAATTTTTGTTAAAAAAAAACACAATTTCAGTACAAATGCAGTCTGTGTAGTGAGAATTCAAAGTAAAAAATATCAGAATGTTGAACATTTGATTTCACATTAATTAATCGCAGCACTGCCAAATGAATTGCATGATTCCAGCAGAAAGCACCTACTAGTGGACTGTCGGAAACAAACCGTTTCATCACACTTGGCCCATTAGATATGGTGGCCACAATGTTATTTTCCAAAGACAATTAAAACTCTTCTAGTCTTATTTCTACAATTCTTCTTATTTCATCAGCATTACATCTTCCTGATATATAAACCAACCCCAGGTTATAAAATGAATTATTTACGTTTATACTTATGTTCAAATATCTCTTTTGTGATATTCTTGTCCATTCATCTAAGATTATAGTAAATCTCCTACTGTTAGAAATATTGGTCAATATTTCTTTTATCATGATATCTTTTACATGATTGTAGTAATTTATGACCATATTCTATAACTTTAACATAAACTCTATTATGTTATTGTGACGATGACGTTAACATAAAATTTTTGTATTCTGTAACATTCGTAACAGCTAACATAATTATATAATGTTATATTAACGTAAACTACGATTTGTCATTTTGAAATTTTTGCAGAATTACCAAATAAAATTTTTGTCTAATTCAGAGTTGATTTAATATAAATTTTGTTTTAAAAAACTGCAACATAACAATATGGCAGCATTGTTTGTGTTTTATTTTAAAACTGGCAATTGTGACAAATGTCAAAACAAAATAAAAAATATAAAAAAGTGAAAATTACCTAAACAAGAAAAATTGATTTTATATAAAAATGTTTTCTTTTGTGGGCTTTGTAGGAATTGAAACTGAAGCCTTTAATATAGAAAGGAGACAGTTGAGAGATAATTCGAATCCTTTAGATCTTCCAGATAACGAGTAAGTAAAAATGTATAATAATATTGAAATATGCATGTTAAAAATATGTGCGCACATATCAAGGTTTGGAAAACTGTTTCGTGTAAATAAAAACATCTTTGTAATGCTTTTAAACGACGTCTCACCACACTTACGACAACAACAACGCAAAACTTTTATACCGCCAATATTAAAACTTGCAGCTTTTTTAAACTTTTTGGGAACGGGGGCGTACCAAAGTGGAGTGGGAAGCAGCTGGGTGAATACACTTTCACAACCCGTTGTCTCACGTATAATTACGGAGATGCTTAATGTATTCGAACAACATGTATGTTCCAAGTATATAAAGCTTTCGAGAACAACAGAAGAAGAGCGAGAAGTAAAAGAATTCGTTTTCCAAAAATATAAAATACCTGGGGTGGTAGGTTATGTCGATGGTACACACGTCAAGATAATGTCACCACCATCAGATCTGAAGCACCACTATTATAATAGAAAAGGGTACTATAGCCTAAATGTAATGCTTGTAAGTATGCATTTGTTATTAGAATTGGATAAAATATAATATCGGATTTTATTTGTAAAACTTACAGATTTGTGATCACGAACTCAAAATAAAATTCGTAGATGCTCGCTATCCGGGAGCAAACCACGACTCATTTATATGGAAAAACAGTGAAGCCCGTGCGTATTTTGAAACGGAATATAGATCAGGAAAAAGGAATACCTGGCTTTTAGGTAATGTAGTTTTTATAACAACATCTGGTTATCTCCACTTTTGAAAGAGACATTTCGAATGGTTTAGGAGCATAACTCCGATCACTTAAAAATTTTTACGAGAGGTACATTATTTTATTGTGAGTTAAAAAATATAAATCTTTTTTGTCGGACACGCCTAATTTCGAGTGGGCGGGGGCTTTAAGTTTTAAAATTGAAATTGGAATAAGTCCGGAGATACTTACCCTATCGGGACAAAATGTACATCAACTGAAAGGTCTGTAAAATGCCTTTTTGATGGAGTCCAATATGACCCCAAATATTAGCCCATTGTGGACTGAATGAACATTTTTGATTTTTTTCATTGACTTTTTGCATAAAAAGTTAATTTCTCCAAAATATGACCCTTGTATCGGTAAGTATACTTTATGTTAACTAAAACTGAAGACTTTAAGCTTTCATTTGAGATATGATATGACTCATTATCTTTTTAAATGAGGAAGTTATTTAGAGTTATAGTTGGACATTTCCTTTTTCTGAGTTGTTTTGTTTAACCGGTTTGTTGTTTATATTAACCTATATTATGTGCGTTCCCGTACGTTACCGCGGGTACCCGCGGGAACCCAAATCAGCATAAACAACAATTTAAACGCAATTTTGAGTACGGGAACGCCTTTGGGCTAGTTTGTGTAACTTCAGTAAAGTACGGGAACAGACATATTAATGAATGCCATTAGGTAGGTACTTAAAACTTCTATATTCATAGACATACACGAATGGAATTAATTAACCCATTAAGAACTGATTTAAGATTTTGTCTATTTATGTTTATTAGATTAGGAAAAAATTTACACCAAAGGAAAGTTCTCTGAAATATATTTTTATAGAGGTCTAATATTAACACATACAGAAAAAATTTTCTCAGCGAAGGCCCCAAACTGCCTATCACATAGCAGAAAACCCCTAAGTACGACCAAAGGCCGGTTACACAGAAAAAAAACTCATTCAGAAAAAATACTGCTTCTACAATAAATCCAATACAACAACAAAACAATTCGTATCATCCATTATTAAAAAAAAAATTATTACGAAAACAATAGTTTAAAAAACAAAAAATCGTGACTCAGTTGTTAATGGAATGTATGTTTATGAATATAGGAATTTTAAATACCTCCCTAATGGCATTCATTAACATACGTTAATATAAACAACAAACTGGTTGTAACAAAAAAACTAAAAAAATAGAAATGTCCAACTTTCTCATTTAAAAATATAATGAGTCATATCATATCTCAAATGAGAGCTTAAAGTCTTCAGTTTTAGCTAACATAAAGTATACTTACCGATACATGGGTCATATTTTGAAGAAATTTACTTTTTATGCAAAAAGTGAAAAATGAAAAATCTTCAAGTACTCCACTACGGGTAAATATTTGGGATCATTTTGGGCCCCAACGAAAGGGCATTTTAGAGACCTTTCATTTGATGCACATTTCGTCCCGATCGGATAAATATCGCCTGATTTATTCAAATTTCAATTTTTAACTTTAAAGCCCCGCCCACTCCAAAGTAGGCGTTTCCGTCAAAGAAAATTTATATTTTTGAAATAAGCTCAAAAAGCACTATACTGGAAAAAAATAAAATAAAAATTCACATACTTGTGCAAAATAATTGAATGGACCAATTAATTGATGATATCACTGCCATTGCAGTAGCTCAATGCTAGTGACATTTTTTTGCATTACAAATTATCAATGCCAATGAATTTGGAAGACTTTGTTTTCAAGGAATTTGTTTTCATAAATGAACAAATTAAGAAAAAATTAAAAATTCGTTATTTCGTCAAGTTTACATTACTCGAGGCTGATTCATCTAGACTGTTCACTGTTCAAAGATGAGTGAATAGCGTATACTTGATGAAATAGCGAATATTTACAATGTTCATGGCTTTGAAAATTTGCATTCTTCTGTTAGTTTCCCTTTTTCGAAAACTATTTTTTATAAAATGCTTTTTTCTTCAATTATAAGTTGGTTGATAAATATATGTCTGTTTATTTCACATGTATCAAAACATGTAGATTTTCTTAAAGCAGAAATTTTTGATTTATGTATATTAGGGTGTCACTATAAAGTGTTTGGTCGATTTTCGACACGCATTCCCCAATTTTTTTACAAATGGTCCCAAATTAACAAAATCGATTTTTTTTTGAAAAAGTTAAAAAATTTAGTATTTTGTTTCATTTATTCATTTAATATAGTCAAAATGATTCAGACATGGAATTTTGACTTCATCGGATACCATTAACCCACTTTAGCCTGGAATCCAAAATGATCCACGAATTTGATAAAAATTCAAAAAAGTGTTTTCTTAAAATGCCTAATTTGGAGACATCGATTGCTATTTATACCACATAATGATATTAAAGAAAAAAATAAATCGGAAAAATGATAATTCGAGTTTGTGTTTGGAGCAACTGCTTTCCAGGACATTTTACAAAAATAGCTTATTTTGTCATAAATTTAACAAAGTTTTAATGTTTTATTCAAATTTTACATAGTTTTCGGAAAAATATCACTTAAATTTGGTAAGACTATAATTATCTTTACATTTGTTTAAAAAAATCTTTAACCCTTAGTGGCCTGGGGTCAGAAAAGACCCATGAAACTTAATATTAATTATGACTACGAGATTGTAAAGTTATTAAATTGATAAAAAAAAATCTCAACTGGATAAAAATAATTATTTTATGTAACATGATCCATATGAGGTTAACTTTTATACTTTTGGCCAAAAACGCCCCACTAGGAAATTTACACCTTTAATAATTTTCGGAAAAATATACGTTTAATGAATAACAAAAAAAATTTGTCCACTTCATAAAAATTATTATTTTGAGTACCTTGACCCATATAGGGTTAATGTTCTCTCTTTTCACAAAAAAAAGACCCACTAGGAAATTTACAGAATAACATTTATCAGATTTTTATATTTTTTTTTTAATGTAAAAATAATTATAATCTTACCAAATTCAAGTGATATTTTTCCGAAAACTATGTAAAATTTGATGAAAACATTACAATTTTGTTAAATTTTTGACAAAATAAACAATTTTTGTAAAATGTCCTGGAAAACAGTCGCTCCAAACACAAACTCGAATTATCATTTTTCCAATTTATTTGTTTTCTTTAATATCAACTACTATGTGGTACAACTAGCAATCGACATCTCCAAATTAGGCATTTTAAAAATTTTTTAAAATTTATTTAAAAAAACACGTTTTTGCATTTTTATCAAATTTGTGGGTCATTTTGGATTCCAGGCTAAAGTGGGTTAATTATATCCGATGAAGTCAAAATTCCATGCCTGAATCATTTAGACTATATTAAATGAATAAATGAAACAAAATGCAAAATTTTTCAAAATTTCGAATTTTGAGAATTTTTAATAATAATATACTTTTTTCCAAAATGAGCCATTTTCGGCCGCAACTCGGCATGGGTTAACGTTTTCAAAAAAAAATCGATTTTGTTAATTTGGGACCATTTGTAAAAAAATTGGGAACACTTTATAAGGGACACCCTAATGTATATATAAAAATTAGGGTGGGTAATTTTTGCATCTATTTTTTTTTTATTTCAAAATAGTACCAGGCCCAAAGTTTGCGTATGTTTCAAGATGTATGTATATGTTAAAAATTTCAGCCCGCTAAAAAATTATTCAGCTGGCGCAAGCTTTGAAGTCTTCAACATTTTTGAATGCAAATTTTGTTTTATGATTTATTAATAATATTTTATGACCATTGGCTGCTGGAATTGTAGTCTATATTATTGGCAATATATAAACAATAATAAGGAATAATTAATAGATGAAAAATTCCACTAAAACAAAAAAAAAACGTTTTTTTTTGTTTCAAATATCCGCAAAATCATTAAAAAAAATATAACAAATCTGAAAAAATCATATAATGAGATAAAAAAAATAAATCCGAATTTTTCACTGAGTGGGGATGAAAAACGTTGGCACATTTAAAAAATAATATTAAAATTCATGAAAAGAATAGGGCTAAAAGATAATGTGGGTGTTTATCCCTTACTATTATACGTTAATACCCTCAAGTATTATGTGTACCAAAATTCAGGCAAAAAAGTTTATATTGCAATTGTAGGCAATTTGTTTTTAATAGAAATAACTACATTATCAGTTTCTGTTAAAAAGGTATTGAAAATTAAATTTTTTTTCCTGAAATTTAGTACAGATAACACTTGAGGATATTCGCATATAAAAGTATGCTGCTCATATATTTTAATTCTTTTTATTTAACAGATCGTCGGCTTGCCTGCAAGTATTGCTATATGTTTTTTAACTAGTTTTGAGGAGAGTGGAAAAACTGTAAAAAAAATATCCTTTTAATGTTGATTTTAGTAAATGAGATCGTGAATCATTAAGGCATATGATGTCAATAAAATATCTTAAAAGTGTATTTTTTAACAGTTTTTTTCACTCTCCTGAAAATCTATTAAAAACACATAACACTTGCAGGCAAGCCGACGATATGCAAACGTTTTTCATCATATACCTTGCTAAATAATATGTGATTTTCAGATTTTTTATATATTTTTTTAAATATTTGGTATTAAAAAATTGCAAATTTTTCAAAATTTCTTTAAGCTTTATATATTTTTAATAATATATACTACAAATTCCACAAGACAATTGGTAAAAAATTTAATAATAAATAAATCATACAGCAAAATTTACATTCAAACTCTTTTTTATATCTCATTCACGTAAGAAAAGCTACATATATTTCAATTTTTAATTAAATTACCAGCTGATAAAAAGAAGAAAATCTATCTTTGAACTTTGGGAGCAAATTCACTAAAGTATCACCGCTAAAAACACTACGAGGAACATTTTTGTGGAACAGTCTAACCCTCTAGCTCTTAAATGAAATGGAATTTTTTGGCTCCTTTTTAAAAAGGGACAAAAAAGACCAGTTTTAAAACACATTTTTATGAGAGGCATTATTTTTTTTATTAATGAATCGATTTTACCCAAATTTGGCACAAATATGGCTTGTCTTATATCAATTCAAGTGCTAAATTTCATGGCAATCGTATTTTAAGATAAAGGATATATGGCAGGACTAAGAGTCCTTGCTTCGATTTTGATAAAATTGGACACAAACGTTTCCAGTTTTATATATATCTCAATGGATACTTTTTGTAATTTTACGTCCATTTATCTAGCTAATATAATATTTTAAATTTCAGGAAAAATTAAAAGTGGTTCTATGTCAGTGTACTAAATTTCATAACTCTGTCTCCACTCCTTCTATTTTTGTCCAATCGTTATATGGGATCAAAGCACTGTGCGTCACGCGGAGAATCTCTTGATTTAAATTAATGCTTTCGTTTTTTCTACAATTTCTAAAATGTCCAATGAAGATACATAATTAAAAATAAATTAACTTCAAATTAAAGAAATATTAAAATAAATATAAAAAATTATAATTTCAGGAGATTCGGGATATCCTCTTGAGCCATATCTGCTGACGCCATACCGTAATCCTAGTCAACCATGTGAAGAGAATTTTAACGAAGCACATTCAAAGGCACGTAATGGTGTGGAACGGTGTAATGGTGTATTAAAAAATAGATTTAGATGCATCATATCTGAGAGAGGATTGCACTACAATCCAGAAAAAGCTATCCAAATTGTTAACGCATGTTGTGCTCTCCACAACGTTTGTATTGAATACAAATGTAATATTGAAATTACTACTTCTAATATAACTGACGCACAGGAAAGAGATATATATGTGGAACAACCTGAAGCATCTAGCAATTCAAGTTCTGTTGCAATAAACATAAGAAATTTAATAGCAAACGCATTATAAATTATTCAATAAATTGGTTAAAAAAAAATAATCATATTTTAATTAAACTTTTTTTACTGTAATTTTTTGTTTTATTTCTACTGTATATGTAACAGTAAGTTGTGTATTGTATTGTAGATCATTCCAGTCTAAAAACCTTTAATTTAAAGCACTTTATTCCTACACTCAAAAAAAAAAGTCAGTAAAGTCAGCAAAAAATGTTGCTGTGTCAGCAAATTTTTAGTCAGGAGCGTGCTTGCAAAAAATTTGGTAATTTCCGCAAAAAGGTTTGCTGAAAATCAGCGAGCTGATTTTTACCAAAAAAAGTAATCTTTAGCAAAAGTTTTGCTAACAGTTAGTCGATTGCAAATGAATAAAATCCTTGCTAAAATCACTAAACTTTTTGCTAAATATTAGTAGACTGAAAAAAACTTGTAGCGAAATTTTACTTTAGTTATTTTGTTTGCTGAAAATTTAAATATAGAAATTGTGTAGAGTTGTTTTTCTTTTTTTTCATTTCCGTTGTCTGTACTACATGCAGACAAGCTGCGACATCCACATCTTGTCTATCTGGGTGTCGTCCACGCTATAAATGCGGTTGTCAGCACAATTTTTGTAGCAAAATAAATTAGTAAAACATTAGTTCAAAATTAGTTTAGTGCTAAAAAATATAACTAAAAATTTTGCAGAAAACGGAATTTCAGCAAAAAAAAATGCTGAAAACCAGTACACTTGATATATAAGACGTTTTACTAACTTTTGTACTAACTTATTTTTTTGAGTGTAAAATTATTAAATTCAGAAATTTTTTTCCTAACAAATATAATTTTTTTTGTATAAATTTTTTCCTGAAGAAATTATATACCATATTTTGTAAGGATTTTTCCCTGAAGATTCTTTCCTGAAATTTTTCTTAATTTCCTTAGTTTTAAAAATTCGAAATAAAATTTAAAGATCTTGTATGTATCATCGATTCTTGGGATTTTTCTTCAGAAAAAAAATTCCCAACACTTACTTTCCTTAAAATCGTTGATTCTAGGGACATTTCCTAATAAAAGATCTTTTTTCTATACACTATGTTCTTAGGAAATAGGAAAAAAAAATATTTAAAAATTCATTTATCTGTGTGTATAAACACTACTAAGAAAATCATTTATTTTATTTAAATTTTTCGTTCAATATATTAACTAATTTCGATAATATTTCATTTTGGGTATTAACAGCTTCAACTAAACTTTTTTGATTTTGAACTTGTTGTGATAATATTGTATTCTGATTGTTGACAGCTTTAATTAATATTTTTTGATTTTCCACTTGTTCTTCTAAAAGAAGAATAGTGGATACTTTTCTGCGCTTAGGTATTGGAGATTCTTTAATTATTCCAGAAGTTGTGGCTGGTTGTTTTAAAGAGTTTTGCGAAATAGACTGTAGCGATTTGGACTGTTGTGATGTGGACTGTTGTGATGTGCACTGTTGTGATGTTGAGTGTTGTGATATGAACTGTTGTGATGTAGACTGTTGTGATGTGGACTGGTGAGATGTGAACTGTAATGATGTGGACTGTTGTGTTGACTGTTTTCCTAAATTCTGTATTTTTTCACTGGTCGATTCTAAGGTTTTTAACTTTTGTGTTGTGTAAAATTGTTGTAAAGATTGTTTTGATGTAGATGGTTGTGTATAATATTGTAACGGAAAAGTTTTTGTTGCTGAATTTTGTACTGTTGTTGGAGTATTATGCTGATTATTGTTTCCAGAATTCAAACCAAACACAAATCCTTTCGGTGCAGCGCTTGTTCTAATTGATAACATATCGTCCACCTTTTCTTCATACCCTGTTAGTTTCCTTTCAAAAAACGACCCTCCTCCAGTCTCTCTCATTGAATTCATATTTTCCGAAACTTTTCTTTTCGTTCTTAATTTAAGATCTGACCAAACCTGTACATATCGAAAGAACATTTCATTATAACAAATTTTCCTTCCTTGAAAATAGCCAAAAATTTAAAAAATTCATATTAATCATGTATATTTACCTTTTTCCATTCAATGGCATTTCTTTTGGGGGGGCCAAGAGCATTAAGTTTTAATGTTGTGGCTTCCCAGAACTGGTCAAATTTGGCTTTAGTTGCACCAAACACGGGTACTCCACGACCCATTATTGGGTTATTTGTAACTTCTGCAACCAACAACTCAAATTGTTCTCTGGTTGTCTTTTTGATTTTGGCTTCTCCAACTTCTTCCAGCAACAATTTCAAGTGTTCACTTGTCTCAGTATTCTATGAAAAATGTACGTTAAATTGATTTTTTTCACAATATTTTAAAAATAATTTCTTACCATCTTTAATTTGTTCACTTTTTTTTTAGTAAATATTGAATTTTGTGCTAGCCACATTCAAAATTGCTATCGTCGAAAATGACAGTTAATTTCGTGTTATTATGATGTATAAAATTTGGATTTTCGTAACTTTTACATTTTTTTCACAATAACAGATTTTTATTCTGTTATACAACATAATATGTTAAAAAACAGTTTATAGAATACAAAAATTAAAAAATAGCATGTTACTGCCCTGTTATCGTCGATGTTAAAGTTATAGAATATGGTCATTAATATAATGTTCTTTACATCGGATTCTTTTTTTGCAATGCCAGGTTTTTATTATAAAAACTTTCTCGAATAAACGAAGATCTAGTTATGGTGCGGATTGACATTCCGACGACTGCGGCTAATTTGGATACCATTTTAGGAAATGTTTGCCCTACTATAAAATCTTTAATGCCTATTCAGCTTACACTTTTTTCTTCGGGTACTTTGCTAATTTTAGCTTGTTGTTGTTTTCTTCAAGAGAAGTTGCATGACCATCAATTTTTTTTTTTTTTTTGTGAACCAAATTTAGATGTAGGTTAACCAAATTTAGATACCACCGTTAACCATTAGTCTTTTCTTTTCACATTTATTAATGAAAACGTTACTTATAAAATTATTGACCCTTAATATAAAGGAGTATTTTAAATTTAAAGTCGACTTTATTTTTAATCAAACGGTTTTGTAAATTTTGTGTATGAAAGCCTTACAAAAATATTTTGATTGGTTGAAAATAAATTAACCAACCAGAATGCTCCAAAAATAAACCAATATTTTAACTAAATATTGGTTTTTAACTAAATATTGCCACCCAATATTTTAACTAAAGTCGACTTTACCTAAATTATACATTTGAAAAATTTAGATAGTAAGGGCGATTATTTATAAAAAACAAAGCTTTTTTTCATATTTCTCTTAAACATTTTACCAAGTTTTTAGGCTTTACTACTTAAATTTTGAATAAGTTATGCGAAAAATCTTTATTAGTTGAAATGCTCCTAATTACTTGGCAAAGATTTTATTTGTGTGTCAAATAAATGTATTCCCTTTTAAAAGATTTTAACAATGAAATTTTTGTTTTGGTATTTAAAATGTTTTTTATGACTAAAATTAAAAAATCCTATTCGAAACAAAAACAATTTAAAAAATTTAATATTTTTAAAATTTCCCGTTTTCCCGGGAAAAATATATTATTTTCCCGGGAATTCCCGGCAAACTTTTCCCGGGATTTCCCGGGAATTCCCGCCCGGGATTTCCCGAACCCCAAACCCTAATTGGGGTTCGGGTATGGTATTTTATGTTACGTTATTATATTGACCTAATTATTATATTATGCTAAGTAGACAATAATTTTACTTTAATTTTACTATATAAACCTGTAACTTTCGCTTGAATAAAACAGATTGAAATCTGCAACCAAATCGAACTCGCCTATTTCTTCAAATGTTAAATGGCGAATATCTATCGCTTATAACTAATTTATTAGCTACATGGTGACAGTGACAGTGTTCACATCAGAACAGTCACGTAAAGATAACCAGGGTCCGAAACCGTTATCTATCGAGGAGTACCGGAGACGGACTCAAGGAAAACAAAAAAAGGATACCCCAAAAATACCAGCCACCAACAAGCCAAAGAGACGAGGAGGATATCTAGTGGGGAAAAGACGAAGAATAGCCCAGCTGAAGAGGCTTATCAGCAGCAATCCACCACCTTCATGGGGCGTATCCACCAGGTTATGGAACAAAATAGAAGAACTGGAAAAGGAGATAAAAATATATAAATTCTCGAAAAACTTGATGGAAACCTTATAATAGAGGTAAAATACAAAGTAATTTTAACAGAGTGCTAACCTGGTTATGCACCTGTAAGGACGGAGGCGATTTCGCCCGTGTACGACACAATTTTTTTTTCTTTTCTCCTTGTGTAATGGCAACGGTCATGATGATAATTATATTAAATAAATGAATAGTAAATACAAGTAACAATTTTAAGGTAATGAAAATTACTACAAGTAAAAATTAAAAATAAAAAAAAACTATTTTTAAATGGAAATTATTAAAATGAAAATTATCAAAGAAAAATAAAAATTATTTTATATTGAATAAATGAAAATTATTAAAAATTATTTAAGAATTAAAAAAAAAATACTCAAAATTTTCCTTTAATTGATGCACCATCTTTACTAATTTTTTTTTTTAATTAGAAACATAAATTCAAATCAGCTTTTATATATTTTCGCTCTTAAAAATCATTTTGCATTAAAACTCATAAATTAAAATTGAAATGGGTAATCAAGAGGCAAAGCTAACAAACCCTAAGGATAATGTTGTAAACGAAGTAATTGTTGAACAAAGAGATAATAGTTGGGAGCAAATAAAGATTTACTTGCTTATTATCACAGTTATATTAGGGATAGAATTAGTTTTGAAATTATATAAAATGCATAATAAGAGAATAAAAAATAGATATATTGGTCAATTTAACGAAGTAGAGAGAATATAATGGACACTTGGTCCGAAGTTTTGAATAAATTGAAGTCATATGAAGGGCAGATTAGAAAATCATATAAGTGTTTGAATAAGAATAGAGGAGTTAGAAGTGAAACTATAGAGAAACATAAGAAAATCTTATTAGATAATTTTGAATTATTACGAACATTTTTAATTGGGTATGAGAATAAGTTAAAATCAGATCACCATAGGGAGGCAATTGCTATCTACAATAATTGTAGGGATAGAATTCTAAAAGTTTCCGCAAAACACAGCTTGCATATAAAAATTCCACACTCACCCACAGAGGGCGCAAAATACGAATGCAGTTCAGAGAGCGAAGATTTGTCCGAAGACGATACTGAAATTAATAATAAATTGGAATCTGTAGAAAACGAGAACAGCGCAGATATGCCGCAAACTAGTATAGAGTTTTTGCAGACCGTCACCAGGATCTTACCTGATTTTGACGGGAAACACGAAAACTTACAAAGTTTCATAGACGCCTTGAGCAGTTTGGAAACTATAAAGGAAACCCATGAAACATTAGCGGTAAATGTAATAAAAACCAAACTAAAAGGTACAGCCAGGAATTTAATTTCTTCAGAAACAACTATACAACAGATTATAAGTAAGTTAAGAAGCACTGTGAAGGGAGAAACAGTTGGTGTTCTCTCGGCAAAACTGATTAATATAAAACAACAAAATAAAAACACAACGGCTTACGTCAAGGAAATAGAAGAGCTTACAAAAGCATTGGAAAGCGCATACCTATCAGACGGTTTAACACCTGAAACAGCTGGCAAATATGCAACCCAAGTTGCTGTAAAATCTATGGCGAAAAACACTCAAAATGAGCAAGTAAAAATTATCATGCGTGCGGGACAGTTCCAGACAATGGACGAGCTTATTATGAAATATGTAGATACTTGCACGGAAACAAAAGATTCTTCAGTAATGCACTTCAGAAATCGGAGAGGACGTTCTTTTAGAGGACGTGGTCATAACAATAACCGTTGGCGTAATAATAATCAAAATAGTAACGGCAATAACACTAGTAATCGGAACTACAATGCTAATCGGGGCAGAGGCCACCGAAATTTTAATAATAACAACCGTGGTTATAATAATAATAATCACTACCATACGAGTAATGTACTAGCTATAACTTAACAAGAACATGAAACGGAAACGGAAAACTAATTCACACCCTTGAGAATACAAAGTATGACAAAAAACGATTCAACCGTATTTTACATTTAAATCTGAATTTAAGCATTTTTGTAAAAGTCTATGATGGTGAAAGTAACAACCTATTAACTTTTTTGGTTGATAATGGAGCGGATATATCGTTACTAAAACAGAACGGCATTAAATATGAGTGGGTAAATGAATATAATATAACAACAATTAGTGGAATAGGTGAGGGAACAATACAGTCACTGGGTACCTTACATTTGGAACTTCGTATTAAAAATTACTTTGTTCCTCATGAGTTTCACATAGTACCCGAAAATTTTCCTATTCCATGCGACGGAATACTCGGTATAGATTTCATCAAACACTACAACTGTATCTTGGATTTCGGTGAAACGCAAGATTGGTTTATATTAAGACCCGGAAATGTTCGGGACGGAATTCACATCCCAATCTTACACTACAGTTCGGATGATACTATCTTGTTACCAGCACGTTCTGAAGTTATTAGACAAATAAAGATAAACACACCTTATGAAGAAGTATATATATATTTAATCCTTTAATTCCCAGTGGAACATAGGGCATGAAGAAGTTCTTGTTGTTAATCAAGAACCACAACCAGGATTAATAATAGGTAATACAATAGTAAACAGTAAAAGAGCTTTCATCAGGGTTATTAACACTAATACAGTAACAGTATCACTTAAATGTATTGATGTCGTATCGGAAAATTTCAACAATTATACAACATCATCTACACAGAAGTGTAGTGGATCCAGAAAAGTTGAAATTATGCACAAATTGTCAAAAAGCTTTCCTGAACCATTTAAGGAACAAATGGAAAAATTATGTACAGACTACATTGATATTTTCGGATTAGATACGGAACCCATCACTGCGAACAATTTCTATACACAAAAACTTAAACTCAAAGACAAGGAACCTGTTTATATTAAAAACTACAGGTACCCCATACACACAAGATCGAAGTTGATACACAGGTTAAAAATTTAGTAGAAGACGGCATCGTTGAACCTTCCACATCAGAGTACAATAGCCCACTACTCCTAGTACCAAAGAAATCACTACCTAATTCATATAAGAAGAGATGGCGTTTGGTAGTAGACTATCGTGAAATAAACAAAAAACTAGTCGCTGATAAATGTCCACTACCAAGAATCGAAGATATTTTAGATCAATTAGGAAGAGCAAAATACTTTTCGTGCCTAGATTTAATGTCAGGTTTCCACCAAATTGAGCTCGACGAGAAGTCAAGAGACATTACATCCTTTTCTACAAGCAACGGCTCATATCGGTTTAAACGGCTCCCCTACGGATTGAAAATTGCTCGAAAGTCTTTTCAGCGGATAATGACAATAGCATTTTCAGGGTTAAACCCCTCACAAGCATTTTTGTATATGGACGATCTAGTGGTAATAGGTCGATCGGAGAGACAAATGATAAATAACTTGAAAAGCGTTTTTGATCTATGCAAAAAATATAATCTGAAGTTGCATCCTGAAAAATGTTCATTCTTTAGACATGAAGTAACTTTTCTTGGGCATAAATGTACAGATAATGGCATTCTGCAGGATGATGGAAAATACGAAGCAATTAGGAAATATCCAGTTCCAACTGACGCAAATAGTGCAAGACGATTTATTGCGTTTTGTAATTACTATCGAAGGTTTATTAAAAACTTCTCTCTTCACTCACGTCACATTACGCGTCTGTGCAAGAAAAATGTACCATTCGAGTGGACAGAAGAATGTAATAACGCATTTCTTTACTTAAACGAAGCATTAATGCTACCAACCCTCCTACAATATCCAAACTTTGATAAGGAATTTTATATAACAACTGACGCCAGTAAGCACGCTTGCGGAGCGGTATTAAGTCAGGAGTACAATGGCAAACATCTACCTATAGCATATGCCTCGAAAACATTCACACAAGGAGAGAGCAACAAATCAACAATCTACACCATATAACATCATATTTCGACATTATATCGTATGGTAATAGAATAAAGAAGCAAAAACGAGGAGATTACTAATCTCGTTCATGTGAATGGCGTTCAGTGATGTTAGACGTACAAATTTGTTGGTACACATACCATTTTCAGGGTCTTGTACCATGTACCAACTAAAAATTGTGTTGGTACTAGGGATGCCAATCGGGATTGATATTTGATTGATTGATATTTTTCCCGGGATTCGGGATTTTGTATGAAATCCCGGGATCCCGATCTCGGGATCCCGGAATTTTCGGGACTACGGGATCCCGGGATTTCGGGATTTAAATTTTCCTTTATTTGTAAAAATTTTTATGTTATGTAACTAATTTTTTTATAGAATAAAGCGTTTTATAATTATTTAATAGTTGTTAATTAATAATGTGGTACATTTTATGAATATTGAAACATCTCAGTCAGAAATTGACAGTGGTACAAAAAATCGAGTACTTGCATACCACTGGGTAACCGCGATGTTAAAAATAAATAACTGGCAGAACACTCATTTGGGACGCTTTGCCAGTGTTTGCAAAAATCGTTTTGCCAGTATTTGTTTTACAAAACATCACGGCAGGGCAAAAAAAAGATACATATGAACTTTTTTGAAATTTTATTTTGGAAAATATAATTCCAAACCACCTATTTATTGGTTTTGGCAGCGTTTTGCCAAAGTTAAAAATTTTGTTTCTCCAGTACTTTTCCGGCGCTTTTTGAACTGCCTGTCCTTTTGTCTATTGGCGTTATCATATTGGAAATGGGAAAGCAATTTTTGTCAGTACTTCTACCGCCTGTTAAAATACCTTGCCATCGCTTTCCCGTTTGTATTTTTCTGGCTGGGATAATATATAAAGGCCTGTCATTAAGTACACTTGCGCCCAGTATTTTGTAAGCAGATTTTAAAACAAATTCGTTGCGATAACCTTGCCCACTAAATCGTGTAATTACAGCAACAAAGTTATTTGGTTATCGTTATCAAATGTTTTCATGGAAGCATTCAAACTTACAGTCCCAGCCAAAACTTACAGTCCCAGTTTCAGAAATCGAATTTCGCTTGGAAGAATAAATCGGTAAAATAACAAACAAACTTGATTTTTCGCATGTATTACTCAAAAACTTAATATTGTTTACCAAAATTTCAAATTTTTCTGCAAAGTCTTTGCGTAGTTTACTCGAATAATCTACTTAATTTATAATTTTACCAATATCTTGGAATCAATTTCTTGAGAAAATTCAAGAAAAAACGTAGGTAATCTAAAATTGCTCACTTTGTTTATTTGCGTTTATATTAATATTAAAAAATAAGAAAATCCCGGGATTTTTGAGAAATAATCCCGGGATTCGGGATTTTGCCAATCCCGAAAATCCCGGGATTTCGGGATTCGGGATTTCCCGTTTGGCATCCCTAGTTGGTACGCAATAATACCAACTTATATAACTTATGATTTCAATTTTGTTTTTTTATTAAAAGTGTAAAGGACCCAGTGTAGAAAATCATTACCAGATATGTGGTTATGTAAATACATACTTGGTAATGGTAACTAGTTACTTTTGTTATTACATTTCTTATTACCTTTATATGGCGATGTCGCGAAAAATAATGAGTTATGGTTACACACCAGCATACGAAAAATCAAAAAATATATCGTTACCTATGTGCTTACCAGTACTGACAAAAATAATGAGTCTAAAAATAGATTTTCAAAAAAATAAATTATATAAAAAAAATATTTTTTATTGTATTTTTTTTTAAATAAAATTTCCTGATGCGGGAATCGAACCTGGGTCTACAGATTGCCAGTCAATAGCTCTACCATCTGAGCTAAGGAGTGAGATCATAAAAATGTTACCACACATAAAGTTAAATAAAAAACAAACCACTGAATTTTAAGACTTCAAACTAAATTTTTATTAAATGAAATTTAATTCAAAATCAAATAAAAAAAAACCGCATGGAATTCTAACCACTACGAACAAAGTTATCCACTTTTTCCGGAAACCCTACCATTAAGGCTTTTATGGTAGTTTCTGTCACCTTTTTAGAGCAGGTGGTCCATCTACGTTTGAAATCTTGCATGTCCTGGGAGACCTTTTTTGTGCCCTTTAATTCTGTTTTAACAAGAGCCCAATATCTCTCCACTGGCCTGAGCTCCGGGCAGTTTGGTGGATTTGCCTCTCTTGGTACAAAAACCACATTATTACCATTATACCACTCCAGCGCTTTCTTGCTGTAGTGACAAGATGCTAATTCGGGCCAAAAGTAAGTGGATACATTGTGCTGACTCAAAAATGGAAGAAGTCTCTTCTGCAAACACTCCTTGATATAAATTTCGCTGTTTATAGAGCCAGATGTCACAATTGACTGGCTTCTTTGGAATACTAGGAATTT
This sequence comes from Leucophora obtusa, assembly GCA_949987735.1. Classification (NCBI taxonomy): domain Eukaryota; kingdom Metazoa; phylum Arthropoda; class Insecta; order Diptera; family Anthomyiidae; genus Leucophora; species Leucophora obtusa. The sequence continues at coordinate 85,937,801 of OX465297.1, read as the reverse complement.
TTAGGGAATTTCCTTTGCTTTTTCGACCTAAATTTTTCCGCAACATTTCCTCGAACATCGGAAACATAAAATTCTTGACCAGGGAGCTGCGAAAAATCAGCCAGAACATAAGTTTCGTCGTCCATTACACAACAGTTGCATTTTTGTATAAAATTTGATTTCAATTTTCAAGCTCTGGTTTTGGCCTCAAAATTTTTAAATACGTTTCTATCGGGAACTTTTTGAACTTTGTAGGAGTTTAGTCCTGCCTTACGTTTCACTTTACGTACAAAAAAGTCCGAGCATTGGGCTAGCCGAGCTGTTTTTCTGCCAGATGTGTTAGGAGCTCTCTTAAGGATGCTTTTAACTTTATATGCCTTACCAATGTTACGATAACCAGTCGTTGTTCCTGTTCCCGGCTTCCTTTCAATTGTTAGGTGTTCCAGATACTTTTTACCACTTTTAAAACTGTTTGGCGGCATACATTAGTCTCTTTTGCAATTTTTTTGTAAGTCCATGTTTGGTTTTGTTGAAAATATTTAATTATTTTTGAACGCACTTTTCTTTCATCGTCCATTGTGTAAAAAATTGCAAATTAAAACTCATGATGTAAATTAATTTATTTACTGACATATTTTTAAAATGTAAATGGCCGAAAAAAAATATGAGAAGCTTTAAACCAAAGTTATAGGCAAAAATGTGTGTTAACATTTTTATGATCTCACTCCTTATATCGACATGTAATATTTAATAGATAAAAACATAATTGACCTGCTGCACACAAGTAAGCTTACTCGCCAACATACAAAAAATTAAAAAATATGTGGTTACTAGGGTTTATGTCCCGGGAATTCCCGGGACGGGATTCCCGTCCCGCCCTTTTTCGGATCCCGCAATCCCGGGAATTTTGTGCGGGATTTCCCGGGATTTTTTTTATTCTTTTACAGAAGTTTTAGCTTTTTTTATTGCAATTTTGGAAGCTTTATTTAAATTTAAAGCATTGTTTTTTTGAAATTACTTTGATCAAAAAATATTTAAAATTAAAAAAATACGATTTAAAATTTAATAAACTGAATTAGGCCAAATTGTTTTTAGATGCCAGTTGAATTTGGTTTAGTTAAACCGAAAAAATTTTATCAGCCATTACCAAGTTTACCAACAAAAATACTTGTATGTACTTTAGAAATTTTTTTTTCTTTAAAATGATCTTTGTTCAAATAAAGAAATATTTGTATAGGCTGGTTTACACTATATTTTCGGAAAAATTCTGCAACCTTGCCTATATGTTTTGCATGTGTACTAAAGTAAAATCGTACCGAAAATCTTATAGTGTAAACCAGCCTTATTCAACATTCCAACATCATTATTTCAGTTCCAAATACCTCCAAAAACTAGACATCAAAATTAAAAAATTTGTGATGTTTTCATATTTTCAATTGACAAGTATTTTGAGTTTCTTTTATTTAAAATAATTTAATTTTAAGTTCAATTGTTATTCCTTTATTTCAATTGTATTTTTTAAATATTATTTGTTTTCAAAATAATCCATCAGATGCTTTTTAAAATTATTTTGGATTTTTTATATGTTAATTTAAAATGCAACTAAATACGAAAATTAAATAATTTATTTTTAAGTAGCTGTGGCATAAAAAATGTCTATTCAAGAAAACCAATTAAAGGTAAGAAACTATTTAATAATGTTGTAGTGTCTTTTTTTATAAAACGATTTAGGCGAATTTGCCTAAAAATTTATGTGAAAAATATTCACTTTTAAACTATTTTATAAAAATAATTCTAGACGGATACTTTTGAAAATCTGCATAGAAATGTATATATAAAATATCTAGAAATAGAAATTTTTTTATTTCATATTTAAGAAATATTTTAGCAACAAATCGATCTTATTTCTGACTATAAAACTGGTCCGACACAATTTTGCACCCAATAACAATTCCAATATATTCTGAAAAAGGGATGAAGATAAAATACCCGTGTCTTTCACTTTTTCTATATCAATTGGTTTAACCGTTTAAATGGCGAATTAATATTTAATTAATATATTTCTAAGAGTTTTTTAAAATTAAGACGGCCTTCCATATAAATATATTACCTAAATATTAATTCACGATTTAAATTGTTAAACGAATTGATCCAGAAAAAGTGGAAGACATGGATATTTTATATTTAGCCATCCTTTCAGAATATATTAAGTGCATTTTCTCATGGGTACAACCAAAAGATGAACTTTGTCGGACGGTATTTGAACAGTAATCGAGTTTTTCAAGTGCAATATATGTCGAATTTATATATTTTCTAATGAGCGGGAATTCCCGGGATCCCGGGAAATTCTGAAAAAAATCCCGCTGTCCCGGGAAATGAAAAAGTCCGGGAAAAGAAAAACCCTAGTGGTTACATATATCCTTAGCAGTGATTAAAAAATATTGAGTCTAAAAATAGATTTAAAAAATTTTTTTAAAAAATCTAGAAAAATATTTTCTATTTGAAATAATGATAAAAATAAGTCATTATCAGTAACTCATTACTATATGTTTTAAAATAAGGCAGAAGGTAAGTGGGTGTCATTACTGGTAGTCCAAAAAATAATGATATGTCATTACCGTTTATACACTGGGGAAGAACGAAAACAGCTGTTTTACCGACATTTTAACCGCCACAAAACTTGAAATACTATTCACAAGTGTGGCGACAAGCTACAATCTAATTTTTTATACATTTTGTTAAAAAAAAAACAATGTATTTATATATCTTCAAAATACAATATATTTGTAGTTGTAGCGTACCTACTTAACTATGAATTATATCCCATTTTTTGTCGTTTATGAGAACAGCTGTTCTTTGAATGTAGATTATTTTCTTTTGTGAGGAAATACTGTTATTGCAGATTATCATGTCATCAACAGATGAGGAAATAGAAAATGACGATTCTGATGGCCCTTCTACGCCTAAAAAAAATTCGTGTCGGTAGTGGTGATACTCTACGTGAAAAACAAAAACACCAGAAGCAAAAATATCGCTCTGAATGGGAGCAAGATCCCCTTTGTTCTCCTTGGTATAATATCATCCCAGCAAAAACATGGTAAACAGGTCATTACCATACGGATTACCAATTAATGATAGGTCAATACCTTTTGCATTACTTTAAAATACAAAATAATGACTTACCGATAATAAGTGGTAGAAGTACTTATGTATTCGTGCAAAGTAATCACTTACTGGTAATTGATTAAATAAGTACTGATTAAGTCTTTTTTATATTAATACTAGCGGGCAAGCCCGCTAGATTTAACAGCGTGCCTTAGGCCTAGTTTTTGGGATGTCGGTTAAACCGAAAACAAATTTTGTCGTATCGGGCAAGCCCGCTACGTTGTTAGCGTACCTTTAAGTTTAAAATGTAATTTGTTTTGTATAGGAATTAAATATTTTTATGAAAATAAAATACAATGTTTTTTATTAATTTAAAAATCTTCAAAATAAAAGCCCCCTTCGATGAGAATGCTTATTAGGAATTTATATAAAAAATAAATAATTTCAAAAATTATTATTCAGAGGAAGCTTAGGTTAAAACAAATTTTCTACTTTTTAAGTAAAAATAAAATCGAATAATTAGACACACTTAATAATTAACAATAAATAACGATGACGATGTGAGAGCTATGGTTTAATGGTTAGCGCCTTGAACTGTTACACATGTGCTTGCGGGTTCGATCCCCAGCGACCGCAACATTAATTTGGAAAAATAATGTGTATGATTTTTTTATCCCTAATACAGTGTCCTCCTTCACTATTCCCATAGCTCTTAACCCCACCGAAGTAAAATAATATAACAGGGCTATGAAATAAACAGCCTCAACAAAAGTTATCCAACTCACCATCAAATGGCGCGCAACAACTGTTCTAAAATTCAACATCTCGCGCATTACCCCACATCGCAAAGTACATACATTTGGATTTCTACTCGATGGGTTTTTGTGCAGGTCGTAAAAGCCAGGTCTAAGCCTCTACGTTAAAATGTCAAAAAATTCCGTCTTATAGATGTCTATATCGGAGCACATACAGGATGCTATCAGGATACCTTTCTGGGATATCGTCTTAACTTGAAAACGAATTATTATGAAATTTGACAAAAAGAATAACTTTAGTATTAGTACCAATATTTATTAAAATTAAGACCCATTTTCGCTCAATTTCATAGTTTCCAAAAAACGAAAATCGTTACATCTTCTTAATCAAAGGCACAAAAAATTTCATTTTTGGATTTTATTTATACTTTGGTGAAAAAGCATTGGCCGGTTAGAGGGTAAAATAAGTCAGTCAGTCACTCTTATATGTAAACACTATGACTATTTGAGAATTGTTTTTTATCATTGCGAATCAATTGCGGCCCTATGTTCCACTGGGAATTAAATTATTAAATATATTTCGAATCAATTCGTTCCCCGTTCTGGTTCATTTCGTTCCGCATTCCATTCCATTTCGTTCTCTGTTCCATTGCCATTTTCTCGAGTTTCAATTCCACTTGTTCCCCGTTTAATTTCCCCGTTATTTCCCGAAAGATTTTTAATAAAAAGTGTTTAAAAAAACAAAAACAAAATGGTCGTAAACAAACTCTCCTTAATAAAAATGTGTGTTTAAAAACAAAAAAAAATGTGTTTAATAAAAAGTGCGCGTACACAAATTTTCTTTCCAGCAAGAGTGTTAAAAAAAGTGGCCGTTGGCAAATTTTCTTTCCCAAAAGAGTGTAAAAAAAATGTTTACACAAAAAAGTGTTTCCACAAAAAAAAGTTTACACAAAAAACGTGTTTCCAAAAAAAAATGTGTTTCCACAAAAAAAACGTATTTCCACAAAAAAAAAACTGTGTTGCCACAAAAAAACAAAGTTTTCACAAAAAAAAGAGTTTCCACAAAGAAAAGTGTTTCCAAAAAAAAGTGTTTCCACAAAAAAAAGTGTTTTCACAAAAAAAAAGGTGTTTCCACAAAAAAAGTGTTTGGAAAAAAAATGTTTGCACAAAAAAAAGTTTCCACAAAAAAAAATGTTTCCACTAAAAAAAAGTGATTCCACAAAAAAAGTTTTTACAAAAAAAAAGTGTTTCAAAAAAAAAACACTTTTTCCACAAAAAAAAAATATTTCCCAAAAAAAAAAGTTTCCACAAAAACAAAATGTTTTCACAAAAAAAAATTGAGATGAGATAAATGAGATGCTATAAGTGCTGCCTGGTTGTCATAGTCACGCCAAGGCCTGGTTGTCATAGCTACACGAAAATTGTATATGTAGGGACTCCATATCTCCGGGCAAATTTCGTGCAAACTTCACATAAACCATCTACAGACCATCCTCAACGTACCCTGAAATTTTGGTTGAAATCGGTTGACAGAAAACCGTTGAAAAATTAAAATTTTTATATCGATCACACATTTTATATGGGAAAAACACACCCTCACAAAAGTGTGCGTATAACGCGTACGCATAGACATTTTTCGTCATTTTTTTTAAGAACCATCAGTAAAAGTAGACCTTTCCAACGCATGTATTGGTTTGTAAATCGCTTGAGTGGTTCTCGAGTTATAAAATGACGAACATATACCAACTTATTTTTATATATATAGATTTTATTTATAAATTTGTTTTCAACTAAATAGGAAATTTTCCAAGGAAAAAGTTTTATTTTGCCAATATGACCAACTATTTTACAATGTAGGGTAACCACTTATTTCCTAACTTCTAAGTAACCACTTATTCTATCTTTGTGATTAACTACTTATTCTTTCACTATGGGTAACTCGTTATTCGCACTTTTTTTGTAAGCGAGAGGGTAATGACCACCCATGAGTTTTTAGACATCGCGAACAAAAGGAATGTTGCGAGTAAAGAGCCTGGTAAGTAGTGAAACCCTTTGTGTGCTACTATCTCGCTTAATTACTCTGTAATGTCTGTTTTTGCTGGGATATTAAACATACCCAAGAAACAATTTTACGGACTCTCCGACATAAACGGAATCATGAATCCAGCACTGCCGGAACGTAAACGGACCGTAAATTGCGTATCCGTCAAAGCTTATACGAAAACGGAACATTAATGTGCCGTAGAATCGGATTGCTCAAATTTTCGAAATAAATACGTTTTAACTCCGTTTTGCTGTATCCGTTTCGGTACCGTTCAATACGGACTACACCGGTTTTCATCAGTTCTAAATCCTTTACTGTCGGTATCGTTTTTCGTCCGTTAATTCTGAGTGTGTTTTGTGAAAATACAAATATTAAAATATTTTTTAAGTAATTTATATTGTGCGACCTTTAAAAAATAGCATAAAACTTCGTTTATATTTAACATGAAAGAGGTTTCCGCGATTGAGATATAGGTTTGTTGTATTTAACTGGAGTGTTTATCTAATATGTTTGAAAATTATTGTTAAACTGGTGTCTTTATCTAATTTGGTAAGTTAGAAAATCTTAATCTTTTCTGGACCACTTATATTTTAATTATTTTACAGCCGCAACGGTGTTGTCTTCATCTTATATTTGTAAATCAGAAAATCGTAAATATGTTGTTCTTTTTTGCCACTCATATTTTCATTATTTTATAGCCACAACTCAAAAATAGCCTAAATCTTCGTTTCTGTAAACCGTGTGAAAAGTGGCCGCGATTAAAGTTATTGGAAACTTATTGTAATTGAATATTTTTCTGTTAAACTGGTATCTTTATCTAATATTGGTAAGTTATCATAAGCTCTGGTTATTTTGAAATAAATTAGCAGACAGATTGTTATGACAGCATCATTAATAATAACCTTAATTTTTCCCAAGTGGACTTAAACCATTATGCTCTATAAACCCACTTATAGAAATAAACCTGTAAAAACAGCAGAAAAACCTACATAAAAACTGCGTAAAAATGACCTTGCAGAAGAAACTGCAGAAATTATAGAATGTTTTGCTAATCACTAGCACCGGTATTTATAATGAAAATTTAGCATAGAGTTAACATGAATCTTATTAATTTTAAACTCATTCTAGTACTGTTAAACTCATTTGAGTATTGTTGCTAAATTCCTTCTAATGTTCTGTTATTAAACCAACGACTATATAGACTATTATGACTACTATGATTAAACGCCAAAGAACAAAAAATACCATTCACAATAATGAAAAAGCCTTTATACAGAGACTATTAATTATAGAGATAGGAAATCAAAACATACACTAATCATCGGTAGAGGGCGCTGAAATTTAGAAGAACTGAGCAACTATTAGTATCAGTTTAGTATCAGCTGATATAGGTTTGATATATTACCATGTAATTGCTGGGTAGCAGTATATCCTGATGAAATCATTAAAAATATTTGATAAAAAAATAGTAAATTGATGATTCCAGAAGGCTAGATTTTTATTTGGATTTAAAAAAATTTGAAAAAAACTTCGAAAATTTTAAATTTTTTGTAATTTTTTAGTTTACTAATTATTTAGCAAAATTTTTTTGCTGATTTTAGCAGGTTAAGCTTTTATTTTGTATTAACTAAAATTTTACTTTAATATAACTAAAATTTTGTATATTCAACTAACGTTTTTATATTTGGTAAAAATTGCAAGGTAATTTTTGACTAATTTTTAGTAGTTTTAACTAAAATTTTTACAGATTTTTTTCCATTAGTGCTCAGATATAGCTTCAATGGTTTTAATCTTAATTTACAAAATTTCCCACAGCTATAAACTTAAAACTCTTAACATGCGCAGTTATAAATCATCACTCAGGGACACAAAAAATGTATTTCAATCAATATTTCCAAACAAAATCGACAAACCGCCTTTTAATGATGAAATAGTTTTAAGTAATTTTCCAAGTGATGGGGAACATATGGATGTGGATCACATTTTCGAGCAGGCTTCATTTGATGGAACATCATTACCCTCAAGTGATCTGGAGGATCAAGAAGAAGCTGATAAAACATCGTTTGCTTCATGTGATGAAGAGTCTATAAAAGGAGAAATACATTTGTCAATAAGAGAAGAAATAGCTACATGGGCAGTCACGCATGGATTGTCAAACGATGCATTAAATGGACTTCTCTCTATTTTGAGAAAATTCGGCCATTGTAGTTTACCTCAGGATAGCAGAACTTTAAGAGAATGTACAAAAAAGGCTCCGGTCGAATGCATGGAAAATGGCCAATATGTGCATTGTGGTCTCCGGAAAGGGCTCGAAAATGTATTGACCAAAAATCTCACGACTTCAAATGTTCAATTGGATTTTAATATAGATGGTCTTCCGCTATCTAAAAGCTCGCAAAACCAATTGTGGCCAGTTCTTGCTAGTGTTGTAGGTACAGACTCTGTGTTTTTAGTTGGAACGTATGCAGGAAATTCTAAAATAATGAATGCAGATGTGCTTTTGTCACAAGTGGTAGATGAAATTTTAGACTTAGAGCAGTCTGGAATAAATATTAACAATAAAGACATTGCCGTATCTTGTAGATGTTTTACTTGCGATGCACCCGCAAAGGCATTTATTGCTGGAAGGAAGAACCACAATGGATATTTTTCCTGCTTTAAGTGTGAACAGAAGGGTGAAATGTACGAGAGACGAGTAACATTTCCCTTACAAAACTGTTCTTTGCGAACCGATGGGTCTGTTCGGAAGAGACTTCAACCTGAACATCATAATGAACAAGGAAAACTTAAAATAGAAAACCTTAATATAGACATGGTTAAAGATTTTCCTTCCGATTATATGCACGTTGTGTGTTTGGGGGTGATGAAGAAGTTGATGCTTGCATGGTTTAGATCACCAAAAAGGGAAAAGTACCATATTTCGTCAGAAAAAGTTTCAAAACTGGAAACAGATATAAAAGAAATTAAGAGGCAATGCCCTATAGAGTTTGCTAGAAAAATACGTAGCACAAAAGAAATTGAAAGATGGAAGGCGACAGAATTCCGCCAGTTTTTATTATACTCTGGCCCTTATTTACTAAAAAAATATTTACCCGAAGAGTATTATATTCACTTCCTAAAGCTGAGCTTAGCTATCCGCATTTTGTTGGATCCAAAAGACTCAAAAGCTAATAATAATTGCGCGTCACAGTTACTACAAAGCTTTGTGAGAGATATACCACATTTATATTCTCAAACGATGTTAACATACAATTTTCATGCTCTCACACATATTTCAGAAGACGCTTTAAATTTTGATGGCTTAGAAGCTATAAGTGCTTTCAAATTCGAAAACTTTTTAGGAAAACTTAAGAAAAAGGTTAAACATGGATACAATGTTGCCGCTCAAGTTCACAATCGAGTTGAGGATTCAAGACGTTTTGCCGTGGAAAATCCAAGCAAAATTTCTGAATTTCAAAAGAGGAAAGAATATTCCAATGATTGGTTATTTATGAATGGGTTCGTGTTATCTACTATTCCACCAAATAATTTGTATCGTGTTAAGGATTGCATATACAAAGTAGATAAAATTACAAAGTCTGGCGATAGAACTATTGTTTCCGGTCATGAATTTAAAAACTTAAAGGCATTGTTCCTATACCCTATACCAGCCGTTAAATTTGGATTTTTCTACTTTGACCAACAACAGTTCTCAAAAAATATTTATAATCACGACAGTAGAGAAATAAATGTCAAAATTATAAATATTGGTAATATTTTATTACCATTAATTCATACAAATCAGAACCAATAGCATCAAAACGTAAAATATAATTAAAAACAACCTACAATGTCCAGCAACAAATATACGCTACGAGCATCTCCAGATATTTTCGAATCACAAGATCCTCTTAATGGTAAAATATAAATATATTTTATTGAAAACCGAAATAATTAATTATATTTATTTTATATGCAGGTAATGAATTCAATTACAGACCACAATTGCACCATGAAGCACATGCTAACGAAAACTACACGGAAGGTGAGTACAATGTTCAATTACAATACGCCAAAATATATATTTTTTCTCAATTTCAGTTTACTATTTAGAATCCCAAATAAACAATATACCCCAAAGCGTCCAAAGTTTGAATAAATCAACAAAATTACAAGATTACGAAATTTTGCAGGCGTCAACCTCCAATAATTGTAAGTGAACATAGCATTTATATTAGTATTCTAATTTTTATAGACCTTAAAAGTCATGACTCTCCAATTTACTTTAAATTCCTAAACTATAATTTTTTATATCAATGACCCTGTAAAATTTTGTGCGGATTACAATGGAGTAATGAGCTTCCTAATGAGAGAATTTCCCTCCTCTCTGCGGAAATTTCTGACTTCAAAATCTCAGAGGATTTGATTTCAAAGCCTGTGGATCTATCGGATCTAGCTTTTACATTTTACATGCTGGAGTACTACACTCTGCAGAGCAGATTTTTTACTTTACTTTTACCCGGCTTTTAAATCGGAGGATCACCATCTCCCACCTCGTACTTACCACTTATTTTTCTTAAAAATTAATGGAGGAAAAAAACAATGCATATGTAAAAAATACTTCATTTTTTTATTTATATATATTTTTTTACTGTCTAGAAGTTCTGCAAAAAATTGACGATTATCGTCCACTTTTCGAAGTAAAATTTATAACATTTTAAAGATGTTAGTTCCAAAAATCATAAAGTATAAGGTGCAAAATTGCTGTCTTACCAAATTTGTAACAATGTATTGAAATTTGTATGTAATGTTAGATATCAAACTTCGAAAATTGGACTATAATCTTCTTATGGAATCCGGGCATTAATTTATTTTTAAAATATGTAATTTTTTGAAGAACTCACGATGTGTTGTTTATGCTGGTATGTAGCTGTGTTGTGTCGATTATGAACGAACTATGTTGTGAGGTCGCAGTAAACAAAATAAAATTTTTCCAGGCCCCCCCTCACAAAAAAATTTTTGCGTGGCGGTTACCTAGGAAAACGGCTTAGGAGGGTGGTCTGCGCGTCCATGATCGGACCTAAGACCCACCGAGTCCCGTTTCCAATTAAGCCATTGGGGAGGGGTTTGCGGGCAGTGGAGGAACCACCTCCAACCCGAGTCCCGGTTGTGGCATATTTTTCTATTTTAAGGGAGAAGGCCATAATCCCGGAGCGGACCCAACTCCAGCCTCGTGTCCCGGTCAATTGTTTCTTTTAATATTGGGGTAAACTATTTTCGAGTATGTGGCGCGTCACACCACAGTTTACCCCGACCATAGATTACATAGATATCTTACTCTTCTTCTTCTTTTGTCAACAAACACAGTTTGTCACACACATTTAAATATTTTTTATGTTGGTATGGAACGTATGTCTAACACATTCTCATGAGATACGTGCACTGACAGCCAATGTAAAAGAGTAAGAGATCTATGTAATCTATGACCCCGACTGCTTTTTCTTGTGGTTTGCTGAAACGAGAAGGAAAAAGGAGAAATTAAAAATGTGAAAAAACATATATTGCAATACAAACCGTGAACCGTGTGGAACGGTTCAAGTAATCCATTTTCGCCTCGATCCCCCATCGGCTAGGTGTTGAAAAATCCTGAAAAGAATGGAAGAATATTATGAAAATTAAATATTAAATACAAAATAAAATTATTTACCCATCGCTTTTCTGCTGCAGTTTGTTTTTGTTTAGTTTGTTCATAATTCAGTTCAATTGACCGATTCTTTTATTTGTACATGTCTTTTAGTTCCTTTCTTTCTTTTATATACACACAGAAAAAAAGCAGGGGGAACATTATCTAAGTGCTATGTAATTATGCAACTACATAAGTTCCAAGTTAGTTTTACAATTTTATAATAAAATATTTGTATTTTTTAGATATTTTTTACAATGCTTGTAAATATTTTACAAAAAAAAAAACACTGTTTTTTACAGTTAATTCTTTTGGTATTATAAAAGTATATTTTAAAAAGAAAAAACAATTTTTTTCTTTCGTTTAGAAAAATATGTGTAATTACTTCATCCTATTAAAAACTTTAAGTGAAAATTCCAAACCATTCTCTAGTTATTATGCTTTTATGCATTGGAGATACAATACAAGTTTTTGATTTTTTTTTTTAAATTAGGAATATATCAATAATAACAAATATAAACTAAACAAGAATTTTTTAAATTGAAAGAAATTTTTTATTTTTTAAATAATTAGAAAAACAACTGTTTACTGCAAAAAAAACTGTTCTAGTAGTTGTTTCTTACGATATTAAAATAAATGATTTAAACAACTGTTACGAAATTACAGTACTTTTCGTTAGTTGTTTTCTTAAATAACTGCCATAACAGTTGTTTTGCATTTTTACATAGAAATGGTTAAAATAACAAATACTGATTACTACACAAACAACTGTCATGTAGTAACTGTCAAACTTTTTTGAGTGCAGTTTTGACTTTAATTAAACTATTGTGAAAAAATTGTATATAAAACAACAAAAAAATTTTGGGTTAACTATTAGTTAACTCTAAAACTTTCATTGTGAGACCCACCGTTATATTTTATTTCTTAATATAATTCACATAAATTTTACATATCGCGCTTTCAAGCACGCGTGCTTGAGTAAAACAACAAAAAGCATGCGTAACTTAACAAAAATGCAGTTAAGCATATTAATAGTGTGTACAAAATTGCAGAACAAATCAGTTCACGACATGCAATTCAGTAAAAAAATTTAACGATTTGAACTGTATATTCTGTGATCACAGTATACTGGATAGTAGGATAACATGGCTGCATTGATTACGCAAATGGATTAGTGACAGCAAACGGTTTAACTATTGACGTTTACAAAATACATAGTAAAGCAGCAACACCATAGCACTTTCTCGCCGTTTCATTCTAACTATGTCAAACAAAAACAATTAACCTGAAGAAGCATTTGATCACCATACTGGGGAAAATAAATATAGGGAACTTGTTCTTCTATATATATTCTGATGGGGTTTCTAGAAGACGTTCGTTGTCACACGAATGAGTGGCTACATGTATTTGGTTTTTGTATTGCATGTATTTTGTTATTGTATTTTCGTTCGTGTGGAACAAAAAGTCATCTAGAAACACCACCTCTGTGTTCTGTGATTGATCTAGTTAACTGACTCAAATGGATAATAACAACTGAATCACAAAAATGAACGATTAACCTCAACTCTCTAGTATTATATTGCATGCTGCCAATTTTGCGGTATTTTGTCAGATCATTCGATCTTAATTTCCTTAATTTCCCACTTTGTAGCGCAAAGTTGTCGTCATTACCTAGTGTCTTGACATGCAATAAAATGGTAGCTAGCAATTGTCAAAATGATTTCATCTCAAGTGATTTCTTTTGTGAGTGTATGGAGTTTGACATTAAACTCATAAACATACCAGGTTTACACCGTTTACGAGTAGAATACGAGTTTATATGAAAAACCCTAGTATAAATATAATACACTCACAAAAGTTTGTCGGTAGAATCTACTGCAAATGACAATTAAAACAAAGGTATATGCAGTTTAAAACGCGACAAAGCTATTTACCTTTAAAATAACTAAACCTTTTGTTATTTTTAACTGTTGAAAAATAACTAACAAATGCATTAAAAATAATTACCAATGTCGTACAATCAACTGATAAATTTTCACTACAAAAATTTCAAAACAACTGACAAAATCGGGAAAAACTACTGTTTTTTTACAGTCAATTCTTTTTGTTTATAAAAGTATATTTTAATAACAAAAAATATTTTTTTCGTTCGATTACAAAAATATGTGTTATTACTTCAGCCTATTTCAAATTTGAAGTAGAAATTCCAAAACGTTCTCCAGTTATTATGATTTTATGCATTGGAGATACGATACAAGTTTCTGATTTTTATTTGCGAACAAGAATTTTTAAAATTCAACGAAATTTTTTATTTTTTAAATAACTAACAAAAACTACTGTTTACTGTAAAAATACTGTTTTGGTAGTTGTTTATTATGATATTAAAAATAACTGATTTAAACAACTGTTACGAAATTACAGTACCTTTCATTAGTTGTTTTATAGATAAACAACTGTAATTACTGTTAAAAACAACAACTACTGATTACTACACAAACAACTGTCATGTAGTAACTGTCAAACTTTTTTGAGTGTATAAAAATGTATCTAAACTGTAATTTTTTCAGGTTCAAACCCATGTGATTGCTCGAAAAATTTGGAAAAGGTCCTAGAAAATTTCAAAAGTTCAATAATAACATCGATGAAGGACGAAAATGAAAGAATTCATTCTTCTTATATTGCGGCATTAAAGGAGTGTCACACGAAAATCATGGACCTCCGCCATGAAGTCAGAAGTCTTATGAAAAACGGAGATAAATCGTACTCACATGATAGAATAACGCCAGACACTCCCTTCAATACAATGGAGGAATTTAAACAATTTGATGAGCTTCTAAAAGCAGATCAAGAAAGAAGAAATAATTTGGTAATATTTGTTAAATTATCTAAAAAATAGTTTGATAATATTTTTATTTCAGGAAATGGAATTTAAAATAATTTCTACAAAAGATCCTTCTTATTTTGTCAAAATAATATGGAAGTCAATGTTATCAGAACATCTGATGGTTAATTTTACGTATTTTGGCTCTGCAGAAAAACTATCAATAACGTCGTTGGCTCTGTATAAAATTTTTTCTGGTAATTTTTCTCTTATTTTAAAATTAACTACTTTCTTCAACCTATATTTGCATTTCAGATGTTTTTATAATGAAATACAAAGATACTGATCTTTTAAAGATTTTAATGATGAAGATGATAAATAACACGAGAGACAAATTGAAGAAAAAATTTAAATATTAATATATATTTGTATTGTATTATTATTAATAGTGTTTTTTCATTTAAATTGTAATTTGTTAATTTGTTTTCTATTGTTTTCATTAATTTTGCACTTTAAATGCTTTTGTTGTTTTTAAACTTTTGGCAATGTAATTGTTATGAAATGACGTTTATTATTTTTATAATATCGTTATTAATAAAAATATAAAAAAAAAACAAAAATACCGCTAAAAATAAATAAGGTAATTAATTAAGGTACATGTATCAAGCAGTTTTTTTTTTAATAACGGTACGAATACGGACCGGATACGGTATTGCAATTACGGAGTCCACTCCGTTTTCAAAATTAATGACGTACCGTTTATGCACCGTTTACGGTACAGTTTAAACGTACACTCCGTTTTATACACTCCATAACGGCACGAAAACGGTCCGTTCTGACGTGCTTTCAGCGGATTCGAATCAGATTCGATGTTCCTTATAATCCGTTTTCTGGTCCGTAAACGGATCCAGAATACGGTACGAAAACGGAGTCGGATTCCGTAAATGATGTACAGTAAACGGTGCGTAAACAGAACGTTTTATTTGTTGGGACGGTTTCCTTTAAAAATTACAACAAATTTTATTTCACACCTGTGCGAGCACCGGGTTTTTCTGGAAAATGGTATGAATAATGTCGTGCGTGCTTGTTCTGTTCATACTCTTACTTAACTTTCACTTTTGAAAATAAATTTTAGCACTTATTTTCTTTTCGTAAGGGGGGAGGGCATACACGATACTGCATGCTGTACAATTTGTTGGATGAAAATGAGTTTTTGACGACCATTACAAAAACAAAATGCACACGTCCATCAGCAAGTTGGACGACATGCAGTATCGTGTATAAGCTCATGTAAGGGTTAATACCATAGTATACTATAGTAGCCCCACTTATTAAAAAATTGAGAGCTTGTCCCTAGAGAAACAAGCCGACCAAAATAATCGGCGGCGGCGGCGCAAGCAAAAAATCGGCGGCGGCAGCAATTGAGGTTGAGCCGGATAAAAATCGGCGGCCGCTTGATCGGCTGAAAACAGCATTTCGTAATGTGATTTGAAAACGTTTAAGCTTTTTTACGAAAGATAGATATTTTACTATCACTCTATATGCCTTTACGTTTTTTGCCATTACTTATTTACCTGACCATCTCTCAAAGATTTGTACGAATAATCTTCAAGGTTTACTATTTTTGAAAAGTTATTCATCATCGCTCTTATATCTGAAACATTTGGAATAATTATTGGAGGCGGTTTTTCTTCAGAGAGCTCTTTGTTAGCATTATCGTTAATATAATTATCATCATCATTATTGTCTACGTCAAGTGCAGCAAACATGTTGTTGCTAGTAGGTACTTGGTATATCATCATTAGGGCAAGGAATTTCATGCACTTAAAAATGAAAAATATGCGGTTAAAAAAGAAAAATGTGCACTAACAATATATAAAAACTATAATTTTTGCAAAAATAATGCACTTTAAAACTTAAAAATATATTTAAGTTAGTTATTTTGCAAACAGACACAGAACTCGAAGATTTTCCATAGGTCAATAAAGTTTTAAAAATGTTTATTTTGATTGAATCAAAATATGAAAACGTATCAATTTTTTATATTTTTTTACAAAATAAAAAATGCTACTAAAAATGAAAAATATGCACAAATATGCATTAAAATATGTCGAAATATGCAAAAACATGCATTTATGTCAAAATATGCAACCACAAATCGATGCCAGTTTGTTCTAAATTTGATGAGTCGGATAAATGTTTAGTCTATATTAGTTTTGGACTACCGAGAAATAACATGCATTTGCATGGAAGTCCTTGCCCTAATCATCATTGTTGGTAGTTTTTGTTATTTTGATTGCATGCTTAACTAATTCTGGTGATCGATTTTGTCGTCGTTTCGTTTTCAGCGACTGTCTACAAGACAATATCGCTTTCTTCAGTAGACTCGCTGCTACTATCCATTCTGCTGTAACAGCAGAGGATTAGTATAGCAGAATATTAATCCCTTTGTTTACTACTTAATAATAAGTAATAATTTGTTGTTGATTTCAATATACAATGTATTAAAAAAAAGTTTTTTCTTAAAACAATAACAAATGTTATTGCTTTTAATTTTAATAGAATTATAGAAGAGATCACAATTAACGTCTGCACTTTATCACGGTCAGAAAATCACTCGCAAAAAAATATATATAAAATCAATTTATATAAGATTTGTTGTTGGTTCACGTGTGATTTGTTTCATGTTCGCACAGATCCATGGCTAGTCAAGAATATATCTAACAAATAGTCCTAAATATTTAATATAACATACAAGTTTTATTTAATAAATTATAAACATACCCTTTTAGTACCAAGTCCTTTTCGTTGAAACATAACTTGCAAAATTTTAATTTTGCCAGCATATTTTTTTGCCAATGTAAAGGGCTCCAAAGTAGTCCCAACATTGGGAAAATGTAACCCATTTGAAACTCAAAACTATTTTTGCCTCTTATAGAATTTTCAGACAATTAAAGCATACTGGGAATCAATTTCCTTTTATTTATTCTTTTTAATTTTAACAAATTAACGAATAAATAAAGACCATACAAAAAATACATATCGATTGATTTAAGAAATTAAACTTGTTTGAAGACTTTTGAATGGAGGCTTTGTTAGAAAGTTTGGGCAGGATGCTCATATCTTGTAGGGACCCATTTGAATTAGATGCCCAATCAATAATGTCCTTAAATGATGAAATTATGTGATCAATTCGACCATTGCTTTGAGCATTTTATCCGTAAAAGTGTCCTTTTCTAAATATTATAGAATTTTACAATATCTTTTATCTTTACTTTTTCATTTATTTGTTACAAAATGTTTAATTTATCCAAAATATTCAACTGGACC
Organism: Leucophora obtusa; assembly: GCA_949987735.1. NCBI lineage: Eukaryota > Metazoa > Arthropoda > Insecta > Diptera > Anthomyiidae > Leucophora > Leucophora obtusa. The sequence continues at coordinate 85,920,105 of OX465297.1, read as the reverse complement.
ATTTTTAAAAATGTATTTTAGAATTGAAAAAATATATATGGGTGATATCAAAAAATGTGATAAAAACCATGTAACCAGCTAATTTCAAATGCATGGATTACATTTGAGTTATATATTTCGATATATATCAGCGCATTGTCACCTGTTTTACAAAATTTATAACAATCTGACCAATTTTTGGTTAATACATAAAATTTGTAACCAATTTTATAGGCCAAATGTAAACTCCGTAACCAGTAACTCATAAGGTTTTTTAACTTTAATAGCTTATATTTTAATAACCAATGAAGCTAAACACTAACTGTAAGAATTTATATGAAGAGGAGAAGTAACGCTTTTAACAAAAATTAATACATTTTACAAACTTTTTCGTATATCTATGCTAACACGACTTCAACTCTGTAACGATTTTTCGTCATAATTTTTGATAAAAATGCATACACCAAATACATATATTGAGTTTTAAATGCAAAGTTAAGCAGCTATGTTTTTTTATTAATTGATTTTTTACACATCTGCAAGGAGTTGCATTCTGAAGTATTATATTAACCCATTAAGAACTTTTTTTAAAAAAAATTTTTTCGCAGTATAAATTTACATAGGCTTTTATAGCTTAAAAAAATTATATTTATAAAAATTTAATATTTACAAGATTTTAACTTTTTTCTCTTCATATAAAAAAATTGTTTTTAGCTCTGGTTGTTCAAGTTTAATGAATTAGTAAATTTTTTTTAAAAAATATATTTATTTTTAAATTTTTTATATTTGAAAATTGAAACTTCCAGCCGAAATGAGCCAAAAAAAATCGGCGGCGGCGGCTTAAACGGCTCAAGGCGGCTGGCTTGTTTCTCTGCTTGTCCTTATCTCATGTAGTTGTAGTGGTACTAAGAACCATATGTACAAGTTAAATTATAAACACTACTTCATTTTTTCAATTGACAGAAAATGAGTAAAGCTACTATAGTATACTACTAGCGGGCAAGCCCGCTAGATTTAGCGGCCTAGTTTTTGGGATGTCAGTTAATCCGAAAACGAATTTTGTCGTATCGGGCAAGCCCGCTACGTTGTTAGCGTACCTTAAAGTTTAAAATGTAATTTGTTTTGTATAGGAATTAAATATTTTTATGAAAATAAAATACAATTAGGTTGTTCATAAGGGGTGTGCTATCTGTTGTATCGTTGTATCGTCCTAACAAAAAACAGAGTTGTTAAAATTTTTATTTGTGTTTAACAACGATTTTCCATTCAGTTTTCTATCGGTTAGCACACTCAAACATAGGACACTAAACATACGTAAAAATGTTGTATCGTGCTATTCTCAAATGTTGTATTTTTTCAATTTAATTTTTAACAACTCTGTTTTTTGTTAGGACGATACAACGATACAACAAATAGTACACCCCTTGTGAAAACCCTTAATGTTTTTTATTAATGCAAAAATCTTCAAAATAAAAGCCCCCTTCGATGAGAATGCTTATTAGGAGCTTATATAAAAAATAAATAATTTAAAGAAAATATTATTCAGAGGGAGCTTAGGTTAAAACAAATTTTCTACTTTTTTAAGTTAAAATAAAACCAAATATACAAACTTAATAATTAACAATAAATAACAATGACGATATGAGGGCTGTGGTGTAATGGTTAGCTCTTTGAACTGTTACACATGTGGTTGCGGGTTCGATCCCCAGCGACCGCAACATCAATTTGAAAAAATTATGTGAATGGTTTTTTTATCCCTAATACAGTGTCCTCCTTCGCTATTCCCATAGCACTTAACCCCACCGACGTAAAATAATAAACAGGGCTATGAAATAAACAGCCTCAAAAAAGTTCGCCAACTCACTATCAAATGGTGCGCAACAACTGTTCTAAAATTCAACATCTCGCGTAATTATAGTGTTATCGTATTTGAAGCCTTTCATCTTTCACCACCTCCTATCTCTTCTTTATCCCCTTTCCAAATAAAGCAACACGTTAATTAATAGGAATAATTTAATGAATGTTGCTTTTCTTAAAAAAATAAAATATTTGAATATGAAGTCCAAATTTCGAATTGCTCAACAGCTATTGCGACATTGTTGAAATAAAATAGATATGTTTTTTCTACATTTCTGGATAATATTTCTATGTATAAAAAATAAAATTAAGTTTGAAGGTTTATTATTAAAAAATTTCATAGAATGTAAGAAGTTTGCGCTATAGCAGACAAAAAACCTAACTAAATAGTTTTCCAAGTAAAAATTGTGAATCTAATATTTTTCTATATCTGCTAAAATCCTCTTTAAAATCCAGAAGCGTTCCTCGAGAAAAGAGTGGATATAATTTGTATTCTAGGGTTTGTATTAGGGTTTTTTTATAAAAAGAATCTCACCATCAGAAGGACCTTTTGAAATTCGGATAAACTTGGAAACTCAAATTTGAACATGTATTTATATCGACTGATATTAGCATTAAATTATAAGGGATTTTGGATATTCGGAAATAAAGAATACAAAAAGGCATAAACATTTTGATGTAAATACATACTATGGTACTTTCTATGACTTTATAATTAGTATTTAAGGGTGCAATAAGAAGTTTTGTATCTTCCTATCAAATTAAACTCTTATTCGCTATTTAACATGACGTAAACACGTAAACACAGCCGATGTTATCGTCATGAAGCGATTTTTAAAATTCGTATAGTAAATAGTGTAAGACTTAGTACTTTTGGTATCTTCTAAGCAAATGTAAATATATAAAAGCATGTAATTTGGCACGCTTAAAAAATAATTGGTCCTAAAAGACTTTTATGTTTCGATTCTAAGTCTAAATTGAAATTTTTTTACATTTAAGTTTTAAGAAATTCTTGGTTTAATCTTTGTAAAAACTCTATTCACAATCACGAATTGTTATGAAATGATATGTAATATTAACATTTAAAAACAGATATGGAAGGAGGAGATGGAAATTTGTTAGAAACAAAAATTTTACATTTTTTTGAGAGGTGATATTTGACACCTCATTCTGCTATGAATTTAAATTTTTTTATTTACTTTTTACCTACTAATTCCAGGAGGAAACAAATTCAACTCCGTAGGACCAGGTGATAAGTCAAGCCGTTTAAAGGAACCTTCTACCTTCTTTCTCTCCGAAGTTTTTAAAAGACCCTTCTCAGGGCGCTGGTTTATAGCACGAAAATACTTGTATTTAAAATGTTATACTTCTAGGATCAAAGTAATGGACAGACATAAGGAGACATTTTAAACCCCGTTTATTTCTCGATTGGTACTTATACCAATATTTTACCGATATGTCCATATTGAAAACAACATATATCTTAAGTATCAAATCTTTAGCTCAAAAAGTTTTGCAGTTAATTAAGAAGGACACTTAACGCCTTCTAAACCACCTACTTCAAATGAAAATTTTGAAAAGTATATTTCAGTGAATTACCCCACGTCGTAAAGTACATACATTTGGATTTTTAGCCGATGGGTTTTTGTGCAGGTCGTAAAAGCCAGGTCTTAGCCGCTACGTTAAAATGTCAAAAAATCCCGTCTTATAGATGTCTATGTCGGAGGAGAAACCTTTATGGCAAATTACAGGTTAATAGCTCCAGAGGTTTAGTGTGTGCGATGTTAACCCTCTAACCGGCAAGCACGCTTCCAGCCGTGGTATATAGGATAGAAAGAGAATTAATTAAAACTTTGTAAATTTTAAAAAATATTTTGAAACTAACACAATTTTCAAAAATCTTAAAAACATATTTAAGTTACTTTAAAACAATTGATAATACACACAAAATAAGACTACAGCTTTAGCTTTTAAAAAAGTCATTACTTTGGTACAGGATTCTATCAGGATACCTTCCTGGGACATCATCTTAACTTAAAAACGAATTATTATGAAATTTGACAAAAAGAATAAATTTAATATTAGTAGGGTAGAGGGGGGATCCTTCGCCGCTTTTTTTTCAAAGCACTGTGATTTCTTAACCCCTAATTATTTATCAACATTTACTTTCAAATTGAAGATCTACATATCTTGGCTTTAATTTCTATGATTTTTATTCTAATTATTTGAATATTTTCTATTACTTTCTTTATGATTTCCAAAGTAACCCAAATCGGCGTAACTGCCCCAAACCTGGGGGATATTCGCCAAAAGAGCTAGATACAATTTCAACAAAAAAATATTGTTAATACGGCAAAGTCAATGTTTTAATGACTGAAATAAGTAATTTAGAATAAGTTCTTTAAGGTGTATGATTCTTTTTAATCAATAAATCTCCACTACATTAAAAAAAAATAATTTAAAACTATAATATAATCATTCTTCAAAATTACAAAAAACTGAATAATTAATATAAATTTAAGAACGAACACGATTGTACTAATTTACTATTGAACATATTTTAAACATATAGAAAAGTCTTAAGGCACATCTACACGAGAGAGAAAAGTTCTAGAGATAGAACAAAAAACACCTCTAATTAGCTCTATTGTGAATGATTTAAGCTATTTAGAGGTGTTTTTTGCTCTATCTCTAGCAATTTTCTCTCTCGTGTAGATGTGCCTTTATAGAGCATTTTAGGCAGGGAAGCACCAACTGTTCGTACCTCCAGGGGCCATCTGGTGATTGTGTCCCAGAGGCAGGCAGTAACATAAAATTAATATTTTTCACACTTTTTAAGCATTTATTGAAATCAAATTATTATTTTCTGAAAGCTCAGGATCATAGGTCTAACATAATGAAAAGTTATTTTTTTATCACACGATTTGAGGAAGTTATTGCAAAATGTAGTTGCTTTCAATTATTTTTTTGGCACCCCAAAAAACACAAAAACACGACCACATGTGATATAAATTCGTCAAAGTGGATGTCAAGGAACGGCAATTGAGAAATGCACAAAATATATTTTTTCCAATTTTTTATCTCCCTTAACTTCGGAGAAAAATGGGATTAGTGTATGTGCCCCACTGGCGAAGGATCCCCCCTCTACCCTACCAATATTTATTAAAATTACGACCCGTTTTCGATCAATTTCGTAGTTTCCGAAAAACGAAAATCGTTACATCTTCTTAATCAAAGGCACAAAAAATTTAATTTTTGGATTTTATTTATGCATAGGCTGGTTAGAAGCAGTATGGCATCACTAAAAAAATAAGTTATAAAAAAATCGTTATCACTAGATGGCACTTTGTTCAAAAAACTGACAATTTTCTTTTTTTATATAAATTTAAATAATAACAAACAATAAAACAAAAAAACAAACGGATATCTCAAATTTTATTATTTGGATATATTCCGGGCTTGTTTTTTCTTTATTTTGAGCAGTTTTCAGCAGTTTTTCAGTTTTTAAATATAGGCTCAACTGATATTAAGCTGATATTAAATAGCTGCTCAGGTAATATTAAATTACAGCGCCCTCTATCGGTGAGTAGTGTAAGTTTTGATTTCCTATCTCTATAATTAATTGTCTCTGGTTAGAAGGTAAAATATGTCAGTCAGTCACTCTTATATGTAATTAATAAACAGAATAGTATTTAAAAAGTGAATATTAGGAAAGTTCCAACTTTTCCATGGATATGGTATTGTTCATAAAATTTGTGTTCAAAAAACTTTCAGAAAAAAAGTACTTTTTCGATAAAGTACTTTTGGGAAAAAAGTACTTGTTTTTTTTTAAAAAAAGGTACTTTTTTCGAAAAGTAAAATTTTTCGAAAAAGGTATTTTTTAATTTTTTTTAGAAAATGTACTTTTTGGACAAAAGATGCTTTTTTGAGATAATCTTTTTTAAAAATATGCTTTGTTTTGGAAAAAGGCACTTTTTTGAAAAAGTATTTTTTGGAAAAAGTACTCTATTGGATATAATACTATTTTGGACAAAGGTAGTTTTTTGTGGGAAAAGGTTGTTTTTGGAAAAAGGAGGACGTTTTCCTCTTTATGGCCCTCCTATTCAAATATAGAAAAAAATGCATGCCAATATATTTTTTTTTAATTTTGTTTTAAAAAGATCCTTTTTGGAAAAAGTGCTTTTTTAATTATTTTACACTGTTTTTTGGATAAAATACATTTTTGGAAAAGGCATTTTTTTTTTTGGAAAAATCCCGTTTTAGTGGGGTCTATGTCGGAGTGTAAAAGATATTTATTTTATTTTTCCGGAAAAACATTTTTTTTTTCGAAAAATAACTTTTTTTTTGGACAAATAACCTTTTTGTACAAAGGCAAGGAAAAGGTACTTTTTTGAAAAAGATAGATTTTTTTTGAAAAGGTAGGAGTTTTCCAACTATAGAGGAGGAACCTTCATACCTAATTTCAACTTCCTAGCTCCAGCGATTTAGGCAGGCCGTTAAAAGGGGCACTTTGAGCCCCAAGTTTTACGACGTCCCTGTCCAAAATTCAAGAAATTAATTTCCAGAAAAGTTAGCCCATACTTCAAGGAACACATTTTAAATTTCAGCTTTCTAGCTAAAAGGGTTCTGGCAGGCCGTCAAAGGGGAGACTTTTCCCCTTTTTGCCCGTTCCGGTAAGAATTTCTAAAAATCCCGTCTTAGTGGGGGTTAACGTCGGAGGAGGAACATTTATGCCAAATAAAATGCAAACCGTAACTTTTTTTGAAAAAGGTACTTTTTTTTGAAAAAACATACTTTTTTGGAAAAGCGTACTTTTTTGGAAAAAGGTATTTGTCCTTTTTTTCGAAAAACTATTTCTTTTGGCAAAGGTATTTTTTTTTTTTTTGGAAATAGGTACTTTTTTTGGAAAAAGCTACTTTTTTTTGAAAAAACATACTTTTTTGGGAAAAGGTACTTTTTTTTTGGAAATGTGTACTTTTTTGGAAAAACGTACTTTTTTTGGGAAAAGGTACTTTTTTTGGAAAAAGGTACTTTTTTTGGAAAAAGGTACTTTTTTTTGAAAAAAGTACTTTTTTTTTGAAAAAAGTACTTTTTTCGAAAAAAGGAACTTTTTTTAAAAATAGGTACTTTTTTTTGAAAAAGGTACTTTTTTTTGAAAAAGTACTTTGTTTTTGAAAAAGGTACTTTTTTTTAAAATAGGTACTTTTTTTTTTTGAAAAAATAAATTTTTTTTCTGGAAAAAAATACCCCTTTTCTGGCAAGAAGGAGGAAGTTTTCCACTTTCTGGCCCACTCCGTTGGAATATCCAAAAATCCCGTCTTAGTGGGAGTTAACGTTGTAGGAGGAACATTTATGCCAAATTTCCAGTTCCTAGGTCCAGTGGTCTGGGCTGGGCGTTGATCGTCAGTCAGTCAGTCACTAACGCCACTCTTTTATATATATAGATGGTTAATACATTGCAACCATTTAGTTCTATTATCCCGAGTAAAAATAGTTATATAGGAAATTATATAATTTAATATGGACTAATATGTTTATATATAGTCAAATGTGACACTATATCTTTGTGGATATAATTATGTATAGCTTTGAGTTTCCCACAAATTTCTTATATAATGTCATATATAGATCAGTATAAATATATATGTCGCCATATATATACCACATTTAGTTACATATGCTATGACAATTTTAATACAGCGTCATATATAATTACAAATGGCTTTATCGGTAAACATATAAAGTCTTATATAGCTCAATGGTAATTTTTTTTCTAAGTTTTAGATATGTTTAAGTATAGCGCATTTAAAAAAAATGCTACCCGAGTAAAACGGGTTATATATTATTTTATATTATTTAATAAAATTATTTCTCGTTATATATTGCTTTGTATGGCACTATATATAATAAGACATAAATTTCGTCTTTCGAACAAATTTTATATGACCCAATATCCAAATATATCATTTTACATATGTTGTCATATTTAATAAGATCTCGCCCATGGAATTGAAATTGTAAGACCAAAAATAGCCCAGTTTCATGTTTAATTTAAATTTAATTTAAGATTTTATCGAAGTCAATTACAATCCATTTTTAATTGGAAAATATTCTTTTACAAAAACAAATTTTGATATAAAATTCAAGTGATTTAAAAAATAATATGAACACGAAAAACCGGCAAAATATTTTTGTATAAAATCGGAATGAAATTATCTGACAGTTACCCATACATTATCGACATTGAAAATATTATGTTAAAAGAGTTAACACTTAACATACGCAGTCAGACTTTATATGGGATTTCGTACCACATATGTATAGCAACAAAACAAGTCTATTGATTTAAAAAAGAAACATTTATTTTCCCTATATTATTTATGTTATAGTCTTGTTTCAAATGAACTCTTAATATCTTAGTAAATTGAAATTCATTTTCATTTAAAACGTTATAAATTTACATCGAAACAACATATTCTTTTATTTTTAAATTGAATATTGGGTCATATTAATAAAAGTTAGCCAATTCTTCGAAGTAATTATTTTGGTTTAGGAATGACGTACCACCAAATTTATCCATAGGCTTGAAGGATACCATAAAATATAAATGAAAATTAAAACAAAAAAATTGTCTACCCGCAAGCAGACTATAAATGCAAATAGAAAGACTAAAATTGTGTAATAAATAACTTAAAAACCTAATAAATAATTCCCCCATTAGTGAAATCTGGTTTTTTATTCACTATTTACTAATTTAAAACACTTTTAAACGATTATTTCATGACATTTAATTGTATAAAAACTGTTTCATGTCAAATTTGTTATCACAATTTTAATGCATTTTCCCCATTTTTTTTAAGTGAAAGCCCAAAAATAAAAGCTTCATTTGAACATATCTCACTTTCAAAATTAAAATCTCACCTTTAGTGAAAAATCCAGTATGATTTATGGGAAATTATGTAAAATTTCATTTTATTTAGAATTTTTATGGATTATTCCTAAACTATACTATAGCTCGTATAAGTACTGATTAATGTGTAGATACTTTTTATGTATGCAGTTTCACATCAAGACTCGGAAACTTACTAGATTTGCTTAGTTCACACGATACACGAAACCTTACGTGAATCCCCCATTGTTTTTCAATACAATATTAAGTAAAAACAGAAATACGAAAATTTTTTATCCAACTGGACCTAATTGCATCAACTTTTAAATATTAAGATATTATTTCATACAATAATGTCTGGTCAAAATTCGGATTAAATTGTATATAATTTAAAGTAATTAAATCCAATTTGATCTACGTAGATACAATTATATTCACCATTTTTCGGATTAAATTGTATGTGATTAGTTATTGTATTTCATCAAATTAGATATGTCACCATATCATCTTTTTTAATCGGGTATGTTTTTCTGAGTTATATTTATGTATGTACGATTTCAAAATATAAAAGGCGTACTCATTATAACTCCTAAATTCCTTGTAAACCTTGTATAAATACAAGCCATATTTTTTATGTATGGAATTTGACATTAGACTCATAAACATACCAGGATTACAGTTTACGGGTAGAATACAAGTTTATATTAGAAGGCTTAAAATGCTTGGTTACAATTATGTACAACTTCTTCTAAATACTTATGTGTAAATTCGTAAATGCTTTGTAAAGTTATAGGAGGAAAATTTGTTTTGTAAACCTCCTATAATTTTATAAAACATTTATGAATTTATACATTAAAGTTTTATTTAAATTTTGAATTCTTAACTTAAGGGTGTTTTTTTTTAGTAGTTTTTCATAGTTTTTGTTTTGAGCCTGTAATATAATGCGTTGTATAATTATGTCTTTCTACATCAAATTAGATATGATTATATCGGGTCAAAATTCGGATAAGATTCTATATAATTTAATATATTTAGAACTTATCCGATATAATTTTATCCACCATTTTTCGGATCATAGCATATCGCCAATTATATTAAAATAGATATCATTACATATGACAGCATATTATTTTTTTTACTCGGGATCCTATTTTTTAAGTTTCGTAATCATACCCTACACCACTATGTGGTCAGGGTATTATAAGTTTGTGTTGATGTTTGTAATTTTTTATATATTTATAAGTAAATGTAAATTTTTTGTTTCTTTTTAACTAATTTTACATATTTACATATGTGAATGTAAATTTTTCTGTAAAAAATGTTGAATTCAAATAAAGTTTATAAACTTAATGTCATTTTTTTTCTTTTTAAAAATCTGGTCGCCTTATGTTAGTAAGTTTAACCAAAGATTATATAATTTATAGATTGACGATGCTACTCATGGTTCTCTCGATAATTAGCGAAAAATGCATAAGAAAACCTATTTATAAAAAATGCGACCAAATAAATAGAGCGAGGTTTAAGCGAGGTGAGGTGGATAGATACCCGCTGGTTTAACTAACAAAAACCGTAGTTTTTATAGTTCTGTAATTTTTACTACATTTGCCAGCTGATTTTTAACAGTTAAAAATAACTTCATAATGCAGTTGGTTTAAATGAAAATGTAGTGTATACCTTTTTAACCGTAAATACAGTTATTCCAAATGTCATTTGCAGTTTATTTTACCTACATAATTCCCTGAGTGTACTACTTCATTACTTCCCTTCTTCCTTGGAATGCAAACTTCCCAACAAACAATTCGTTCCGTTTACGTACCGTTTTCTGTCCATCTTCTGTTCTGTCAACGTATCTCTGAGTAGCTGAATTAATAAGTTAAATAAAAACAAAAGATGTGTTGTGTTTTTGTTTCATTCTTACACTCACAAAAGTTTGTCGCTAGAATCTACTGAAAATGACAGTTGAAACAAAGGTATATGCAGTTAAAACGGCGACAAAGGTATTTACCTTTAAAATAACTAAAAAACTTTTGTTATTTTTCACTGTTGAAAAATAAATAACAATAATAATGATTTTACTAAATGAGGCCGTGAATCATTAAGGCATATGATGCCAATTAAACATTTTGCAGGCCGGTCGACGATATATTGAATGGAATTAATTCATTTTTGTTTTCGTTCGATTTATTTTGTTACGAATTAATTCAATTGATATAGTTCTTTTTATTAAATCAAATGAATTAATTCACTGGTGAACGCGTTCAATTTTATAAATCGAACAGAAAAAAAGTGAATTAATTCCTAACTGAATTAATTCACCACTGAATTCATTCAATTTCATTTTCCTTCAGTGAATTAAAAAAAATAAAATTACGTTCAGTGAATTAAAAAAAATTAAATTACGTTAACGATTAATCGATTGAATTCCCTAATAAAAACCCAGTGGACCAAATCTTGTTGGCTTGTAGTATCGTCTGCCGGATAATTTCAGGCATGTGTTGCATGTCCAGATTTAGGAAAATATAGTGGAAATTATTTCTGAAAATTTCAGACCTCAACATCTCTCTCGCTCTTTTTGACGAATTTTTGAAAAACATGATTTTTTTTCTTTTTCTTTGGTGCATAATAACCCAGTGGACCAAATCTTGGTGGCTTGTAGTATCGCCCGCCGGATTATTTAGGGCATGTGTTGTATGTCCAGATTTAGGAAAATATAGTGGAAATTATTTTTGAAAATTTCAGACCTCAATATCTCTCCCGCTCTTTTTGACGAATTTTTGAAAAACAAGATTTTTTTCTTTTATTTTGGTGCATAATAACCCAGTGGACCAAATCTTGTTGGTTTGTAGTTTCGTCCGCCGGATTATTTAGGGCATGTGTTGTATGTCCAGATTTAGGAAAATATAGTGGAAATTATTTTTGAAAATTTCAGACCTCAATATCTCTCCCGCTCTTTTTGACGAATTTTTGAAAAACAAGATTTTTTTCTTTTATTTTGGTGCATAATAACCCAGTGGACCAAATCTTGTTGGTTTGTAGTTTCGTCCGCCGGATTATTTCAGGCATGCGTGGTATGTTCGGATTTAGGAAAATGTAGTGGAAATTATTTCTGAAAATTTCAGACCTCAATATCTCTCCCGCTGATTTTGACGAATTTTTGAAAAACATGATTTTTTTCTTTTTTTTTGGTGCATAATAACCCAGTAGACCAAAGCTTATAGTATGACCCGCGGGATCATTTCAGGCATGTGTTGTATGTCCAGATTTAGGAAAATGTAGTGGAAATTATTTCTGAAAATTTCAGACCGCAACATGTCTCCCGGTATTTTTGACGAATTATTGAAAAACATGATTTTTTTTCTTTTTTTTTGGTGCATAATAACCTAGTAGACCAAAGCTTTTTGGCTTATAGTATCACCCGCCGGATCATTTCAGGCATGTATTGTATGTCCAAATTTAGGAAAATGTAGTGGAAATTACTTCTGAAAATTTCAGACCTTAACATTTCTCCCGCTTTTTTTTACGAATTTTTTAAAAACATGATTTCTTTCTTTTTTTGGTGCATAATAACCCAGTAGAACAAATCTTATTGGCTTGTAGTATCACCCGCCGGATCATTTCAGGTATGTGTTGTATGTACAGATTTAGGAAAATGTAGTGGAAATTATCTCTGGAAATTTCAGACCTCAACATCTCTACCGCTTTTTTTTGACGAATTTTTGAAAAACATGATTTTTTTTTCTTTTTTTGGTGCATAATAACTAGGGTTTGGGGTTCGGGAATTCCCGGGAAATCCCGGGAAAAGTTTGGCGGGAATTCCCGGGAAAATAATATATTTTTCCCGGGAAAACGGGAAATTTTAAAAATATTAAATTTTTTAAATTGTTTTTGATTTGAATAGGATTTTTAAATTTTAGTCATAAAAAACATTTTAAATACCAAAACAAAAATTTCATTGTTAAAATCTTTTAAAAGGGAATACATTTATTTGACACACAAATAAAATCTTTGCCAAGTAATTAGGAGCATTTCAACTAATAAAGATTTTTCGCATAACTTATTCAAAATTTAAGTAGTAAAGCCTAAAAACTTGGTAAAATGTTTAAAAGAAATATGAAAAAAAGCTTTGTTTTTTACAAATAATCTCCCTTACTATCTAAATTTTTCAAATGTATAATTTAGGTAAAGTCGACTTTAGTTAAAATATTGGGTGGCAGTATACCTTGACTTGGTTTATTTTTGGAGCATTCTGATTGGTTAATTTATTTTCAACCAATCAAAATATTTGAAAATATAAATATTTTTGTAAGGTTTTCATGCACAAAATAAATAAAACCGTTTGATTAAAAATAAAGTCGACTTTAAATTTAAAATACTCCTTTATATTAAGGGTCAATAATTTTATAAGTAACGTTTTCATTAATAAATGTGAAAAGAAAAGACTAATGGTTAACGGTGGTATCTAAATTTGGTTATTCGACACCTAAATTTGGTTCACAAAAAAAAGAAACCGATGTAAAGAACATTATATTAAATTACTGCAATTATGTAAAAGATATCATGATAAAAGAAATATTGAGCAATATTTCTAACTATAGGAGATTTTTTATAATCTTAGATGAGTGGACAAGAATATCACAAAAGAGATATTTGAACATATGTATAATCGGAAATAATTCATTTTATAACCTGGGGTTGGTTTATATATCAGGAAGATGTAATGCTGATGAAATAAGAAGAATTGTAGAAATAAGACTAGAAGAGTTTTAATTGTCTTTGGAAAATAACATTGTGACCACCATATCTAATGGGCCAAGTGTGATGAAACGGTTTGTTTCTGACAGTCCAGTAGTAGGTGCTTTCTGCTGGAATCATGCAATTCATTTGGCAGTGCTGCGATTAATTTATGTGAAATCAAATGTTCAACATTCTGATATTTTCTACTTTGAATTCTCACTACACAGACTGCATTTGTACTGAAATAGTGTTTTTTTTTTAACAAAAATTATTTATATAGGTGGTTTTAATTAACAATTTTGTTTAAAAACATTTTTCATTCCCGTTTCCCGGGAAATAAAAAAGTCCGGGAAATCCCAAACCCTAATAATAACCCAATAGAACAAATCTTGTTGGCTTGTAGTATCGCCCTCCGGATTATATCAGGCATGTGTTGTATGTCCAGATTTAGGAAAATGTAGTGATAATTATTTCTGAAAATTTCAGACCTCAACAGCGCTCCCTCTTTTTTGAAGAATTTTTGAAAAACATGATTTTCTTTCTTTTATTTTTGTGCATAATAACCCAGTTGACCGAATCTTTTTGGTTTGTTGTGTCGTCCGCCGAATTATTTCAGGCATGCGTTGTATGTCCAGAGTTAGGAAAATTTAGAGGAAATTATTTCTGAAAATTTCAGACCTCAACATCACTCCCGCTTTTTTACGAATTTTTGAAGAACATGAATTTTTTGTTTTTTTTTTTTGGTGCATAATAACCCAGTAGAGCAAATCTTGTTGGCTTGTAGTACCGCCCGCCGGATTATTTCAGGCATGTGTTGTATGTCCAGATTTAGGAAAATGTAGTGGAAATTATTTCTGAAAACTTGAGACCTGAACATCTCTCCCGCTATTTTTGATGAATTTTTGAAAAACATGATTTTTTTCGTGCATAATAACCCAGTAGACCAAATCTTATTGGCTTGTAGTATCGCCCACCGGATCATTTCAGGCATGTGTTGTATGTTCGGATTTAGGAAAATGTAGTGGAAATTATTTCTGAAAATTTCAGACGACAGCATGTCTTCGGCTATTTTTGACGAATTTTTGAAAAAAATTATTTTTTTCTTCTTTTTTTTGGTGCATAATAACCCTTGTTGTGTCGCCCGCCGGATTATTTCAGACATGTGTTATATGTCCAGATTTACACAACATCTCTCCCGCTATTTTTGACGAATTTTTGGAAAATATGGATGAGTTAAAATTTTTTATTACCCTGTTGAACATTGTATGGATTTTATACATATATCTCTATATATAAAAGAATAATGTTACTGACTGACTGACTGACTCAACATCGCCCAGCCCAAACCGCTGAAGCTAGAAAGTTGAAATTTGGTATGTAGGTTCTTCTTTCGTCCGCTAAGACGGGATTTTTGGAAATTCCTACCGGAACGGGCAAAAAGTGGAAAAGTCTCCCCCTTGGCGGCCTGCCAAAACCCCTTTGGCTAGAAAGCTGAAATTTAAGATATGTGTTCCTTGGAGTATGGGCTAACTTTTCTGGAAAGTACTTTCTGGAATTTTGGACAGGGACGTTGTAAAAATGGGGGTTAAAAAGGGGAAAAAGCCCCCCTTGACGGCCTGCCCAAACCGCTGGAGGTATGAAGTTGAAATTTGGTATAAAGGTTCCTCCACTATCGTAGACATCCACCAAGACGGGATTTTTGGAAATTTTTACAGGGAGGGGCAAAAAGGGGAAAAAGTCTCCCCCTTGACGGCCTGCTTAAACTGCTGGAGCTATGAAGTTGAAATTTGGTATGTAGGTTCCTCGACCGGTGTAGACGTCCGTTGAGACGGCAGTTTTGGAAATTCTTATCGGGAGGGGCAAAAAGAGGACAAAAAAAGTACCTTTTTCCAAAAAAGTACCTTTTCCCAAAAAAAGTACCTTTTTCCAAAAAATGTACCTTTTTCCAAAAAAAAAGTACCTTTTCCAAAAAAAGTACCTTTTTTCAAAAAAAGTACCTTTTTCCAAAAAAAAGTACCTTTTTCCAAAAAAGTACTTTTTTCAAAAAAAAGTACCGTTTTCAAAAAAAGGTACCGTTTTCCAAAAAAAAGTACCTTTTTCAGAAAAAAGTACTTTTTTCCAAAACAAAGTACCCTTTCCCAAAATAAGTACCTTTTTACAAAAAAGCACCTTTTTCCAAAAAAAGTACCTTTTTCAAAAAAGTACCTTTTTCCAAAAAAAGTACCTTTTTCTAAAAAAATTTAACTTTTCCAAAAAAAGTACCTTTTCCAAAGAAAGTACCCTTTTCCAAAAAACATACATTTTTCCAAAAAAATACCTTTTTCAAAAAAGTACCTTTTCCAAAAAAAGTACCTGTTTTCAAAAAAAATACATTTTCCAAAAAAATACATTTTTCATAAAAAGTACAAATAAAGTACTTTGTAAAAACAAAGTATCTTTTTCCAAAAAATTTCGCTTGTTCCAAAAAGTACCATTTAAAAAAATACCATTTAAAAAAATATAATTTAAAAAAAGTACTTTTTTTCCTCCCCCCACGGATGTCTCCACTAAACCAAGGTTTCTTGAACGGGCAAAAGGGGAAAAGTCTCCCCATAAACAGTCTCACAAATTGGAAAAGTGCCTGCCCAAACCCCTGGAGGTAAGAAGTTGAAATTTGGTATAAAGGTTCCTCCACTGTAGTAAACATCGACTAAGTTTGTATTTTTGGAATTCCCTACAGGATATCCCAAAAGAAAATTCGGTATGTGAGTTCTTCCTTCTGTGTAGGCATCCGCTTAGACGGAATTTTTTAAATTCCTATCGGGAGGGGAAATAAGGGGAAAAGTCTCCTCCATGACGGCCTGCCCAATCCCTTTTGGCCAACCTAAAATTTTAAATATGTATTCCTTGGCGTAGGACTAACTCACCGGCAATGTAATTTTTCTATATTGGAACAGGAACATAGAAAAATGTCCCCAATAACGGCCTGCCCAAACCGCTGAGGCAATGAAGTTGAAATTTGGTACGAATGTTCCTCATCCATCGCGGATAGCCACGAAGATGGAATTTTGTAAATTCCTAAAGGGAGGGGCAAAAAGAAGAAAAGCCTCCCCTTGGTGGCCTGTAAAAACCCCTTCGGCTAGAAACCTGAAATTTAATGTGGGTCCCTGGAGTAAGGGCTAAAGATACTTTTTTGAATTTTGGACAGGGTCGTTATAAAATGGGGGCGCAAAAAGGGAAAGTGGCCCCTTAACGACCTGTCCAAACTGCTGGAACTAGGAAGCTGAAATTCGGTTCTTAGGTTCTTCTTCCAGCCTAATTCCAACCGGGAGGGACAAAAAAAGAAAATTTGTCTGCCTTGACAGCCTGCTCAAACTGCTGAAATTTCCTGTCGATGGATTTTTGGAAATTCCTACCGAGAGGGGCACAATAGTACGTTGGCTAGAAACCTGAAATGTAAAACATATGTTCCATGGAGTATGGGCTCACTTATCGGGAAGGTGCTTTTTGGAATTTTGGACAGGGACATTGCAAAAATGGGGATTAATGAAGCGAAAAGTGCCGCAAAAAAGGCCTGCCCAAACCGCTGGAGGTAGGAGGTTGAAATTTGGTATTAAAGTTCCTCCTCTATTGTAGACATCCGCTAAGATGAGAATTTTGGAAATTTCCACAGGTAGGGTCAAAAACAGGAAAAGTCTCCCCCTTAACGGCCTGGCCAAATTGCTGGAAGCTTAAATTCGGTATTTGGGTTCCTTCTCCAACGTTGACGTCCTAAGATGGTAGTTTTGGAAATTCATACCGGGAGGGGTAAAAAGGGAAAAAACTTCCCCCTTGACGGCCTGGCCAAACTGCTGGATATAGAGACCTAAAATTATGTATGTAGTAGGTTCCTCCTCCAACGCATACGTCCTCTAAGACGGAATTTTTGGAAATTCCTACCGGGAGGGGTAAAAACGAAATAATCCTCCCCCTTGATGGCCTAACCGAACCCTTCGGCTAGAAACCTGTAATCTATAATATGTTTTCTGTGTATGTTTTTTTTAGGAATTTGGACAGGAACATGGTAAAAATGGTGGTTCAAAAGGGGAAAATTGCCCCCCCCCCTTAACGTCTGCGTCTTTAGCTAGAAACCTAAAACTTAAAGAGCAAGTATATATGGAACACTAAAATTAAGAAACTAAATAGGAAACGAGTGGAATTGAAATACTACACAAGTGGAACAAACGTTGAACGAGTAGAATTAAACGTTGAACGAGTAGAATTAAAATTATAGACAATGGAAATGGATTGGAAGAGGGAACGAAATGGAATGGACTATAGAACGAAATGGAATGGGGAGCGAGATGGCATATAATGGGGAACGAGTGGAATTGAAACACTGCAGTTAAAAGAGGAATGGAACGGAGCAAGTGCAAATAAATGGAAATAGAAGCGACTGATATCAATATCGATACACAAGACAGTAGGAACGAAATGGAATGAAACGGCGAACGAGTGGAATTGGAATAACAGATAATGGGAACGAAATGCAATGGAATGGTGAAGGAAATGGAATCTTGGAAGGAGTTGCATTGGAACACTAAAATTGTTAAACAGAATGGAATGGAATTTGAATGACTCGGTACTTGAAATTTCGCATGCGATTAAGCAAGATTATATATATTTGGGATTTTTACTGGGAAGAACAAAAAGGGGTGAAGAAGGGGTGAACTACCTGTTCAAACACTATCCACGGAATATGAAACTTATGTAGCATTGAAACATACTCTCCAAAACAAAAAACAACAACTAGATAATTTTTAAGAGCATACATATGTAAATTTTGTATTTATTGGCCATCACAACTATTTAGTTTTAGATATTTCACATCATCATTAAATCTTTTTTAGAAATACCCCATATTCACAGACCCATATTAAGACCGTCGAAATTTTAGTTCCGAAGATTTTGGGTAAAAGGTTCTTATACTTATTTTGAAATGGTTTGACCGAACAATAGCGCTATTAGGAGGTTCATTCTGCTACGTTTCGTAAGGTAGAGCCTTTCTTTCGTGAAATTCTGAGTTCCGTTTGAACGAGCTAAGATTTCGATTTAGTTTATTTGTAATTTCGTGATAATTATATTTTAATCATAACTCTAAGTTCGCCTTAAAGCACTATAAGTTGTTTTTACATGGGAAGAAAAACTTTCACTCGAACTTACGAGACCCCAAAAGTTAATTGATATTCTAAAAATGTACTTTTTTTTCTGCTGTCGGAAAGACACGAGCATAACCAACACAAGATGTCACGTTTTCATAAGACAAATTATAGTGTTGTGCATTAAATTAAAGTGAAACTCATGGTCGTGAAAAGTCATTTTATGGAGTGTAAAGGTTTTCCGCGTGAAATCAGAACAATTTACTGTGCTTAAGAGATAAATAAGCCCTTATCCTATAATTGTGGTATATCTAAATAATTACGTTAATTGTAGAATAAACTAGTTTAGATCGTTCAGAACATGATACAACCATACTAGGTAGATGCATTAGAACAACAAACACAACAAACAACAACAAAAAATGTAATCGGCTACTTTTGATACATAGCGAAAGCATACGAAAAAATCCCTGAACTGTCAAACTCTCGCTAATGCATCTACCTAGTATGGTTGTATCATGGTTCAGAATAAGTTATATTGGATACCTATTGTTAAGATGAAATTTGTAGGTAAATAAAAGTCTTTGTCCTAATGAATATGGCTGAATAGAAAAAAAGGAAGGTAGGTATTTGGTCGTGAAACGGAGGATTACCATGGTTTTGGGACCAGTTTCCTTAGTGACCCGGGTAGGGAATGGGATAGATGATAACATCTACATCTATCCTTAATAAATGACTTGGACGTTTTCGGAGCCCTTTTTTAATTTTTTGGTACACTGGTACAATTAATAACTGCGTTTACTGCCATGTTCCCGCAAACCAACACCCGCCCAAGCCCGACGAGCCATAGCCGTACACCCATGGAAAAGTTGCCAGTGTGGCGGGAATAGGTAGTGAAAACTCCATGCCCAGGTTAAAACGTGACAGTTTTTCCTTGAATTTTCTCATATTTACAAGAAATTGATGCCAAGATATTGGTAAAATTAGAAATTAAGTAGATTATTCGAGTAAAATATGCAAAGATTTGAGTAGTTCATGCGAAAAATCAAGTTTGTTATTTTACCAGTTTATTCTTCCAAGCGAAATTCGATTTCTGAAACCTAATTTTGGCTGGGACTGTACGTTTGAGTTCTTCCATGAAAATATTTGATAACGATAACCAAATAACTTTGTTGCTGTAATTACACGATTCAGTGGGCAAGGTTGTCGCAATGAATCTGTTTTAAAATCTGCTTACAAAATACTGACCGCGAGTGTACTTAAGTGCAGGCCTTCATATATTATCTTAGTCAGAAAAATACAAAGGGGAAAGCGATGATAAGGTACTTTAACAGGTGGTACAAGTACTGGCAAGAATTGGTTTTCCATTCCCAAAATGATAACGTCATTAGACAAAAGGACCGGCTGTTCCAAAAGCGCCGGAAAAGTACTGGAGGAACAAAATTTTTAACTTTGGCAAAACGCTGGTAAAACCAATAAATAGGTGGTCTGGAGTTATATTTTCCAAAATAAAATATAAATATGTATATTTTTTTCGTTCTGCCGTGATATGAATCCAGTCCGTTTTTTTATAAACCACCGAAATTTTTGTAAAGCAAATACTGGCTAAACGCTTTTTGCAAATGCTGGCAAAGCGCCCAGATAAGTTTTCTGCCAGTCATTTATTTTTAACACCACGGTTACCCAGTGGTATGCAGGTACTTGATTTTTTGTACCACTGGCAATTTCTGATTGGGATGTTTCAATATTCATAAAATGTACCAAATTATTAATTAACAACTATTAACCCTCTAATATTCTTTCTTCTGATTACAATAATATTTAAACCATATATTTGGCGTTGTAAATCTACTATGGAACAAATATTAAAATTTTAATTTATTGCTTTATTTAGGCGATATGGCACAACAAAGGTTGAAGACGTATCTTGAAACCCAGTAGTCAAATAATTTGGTTTTTTGTGTAAATAACACTATCAATAAAATAGAATTATTATTATTATTTCAAAAGTTATGGCGATTTTCGCTTTTTGAAAATTTCGAAATTTGGCACTAAATATCAATATATTTTGACGAAATTAGTTCTGCTTACTACAACCTGTTAGTATATAATCTGTGTTTAATTTCAAGAAAATCTGTTGGCTAGGTTTTGCTGTTTTTTTATGCGGATTTGAAGTTATGCGGTTTTAAAATCGACTTACGTTGCGTTTTTTACAACTTTTATAATACTTTTTATTTAATTTAAAATAAAATAAAAAAAAATTGTATTATTTTTTAAAGGTTTTCTTAAAAGAAATGGATAAAACCAAGAAAAAAGACAATAATTTCGTTAGAAACAAAAATGGTAATTTTAGATCGCATAGAAAATTGTGAAATTTTTTAAACTTTGAGAATCTTCAATAAGCGCAATTAAAATCCGTTATTTCTGGCTCACAACTGAGTTTAACATTGTCATCGAATTCTCGGGAATACGATCGTATTCTCATTAATACACAAGTGCGGACATATGTGGATGCAAGTATGGAGATTTATGTACACTCATATAAAAAAGTTTGTAGAAAAGTTAGTAAAACTGTTAGTACTTCAACTTAACAAATTTTTAACAAATTTTTAGTTAAAATTGAATTTTTAGTTAATTTTTTTGCTACTCCACATTACTAACTTACAAACTTTTTTGCTATTTTTTTTTGCTGAATTTAGTTACTAATTTTTACCAATAAATTTGTTAACTTTACAGTATTTTTCTGAATTTTAGTTACTAATTTTTAACAGAAGATTTGCTAATTTTACAAATTTTTTGTAAACTGAACCACCAATTTTGGAGCGCTTATAAACAGAATGTTAATTGACTCATAAAAATTACTGTATATTTTTAACTCGACAAAAATAATGCAAAATTTTAAATAAAGCTAAATTGAAATGGTTGAAAATTTGTCCTACTCATAAAATATCTAAATTATTAAAATTTATGAGAAAAGTTTCTATTTATCGTAATACATTAATTTTCAAAGATCAAGGTTTATTTTGGACGAACCATTTTAATATAAAAATTGTGATTAAAAGTATCTCTGGGGAGCAAGTGGAGTTTACGGGGATGACCATAATTTTTTCCCCAATATTGTACTTTTTAAGCTTATTTAAAGAATACGATATTTTTAATCGGCCACACCTTCTTTCCTTTGGGTGGAGCTTTAGAGGTGAAAATGGAGACTCGAATAAATTCGGAAGTACATATCCGATCAGCAAACAAAGAAAAATCAAAAGAAGGGTCTCTGAAATACATTTTGTTATGGTTAACATATTAGGTGTTTTCATATAAACTCGTAAATGCCTTGTAAACCTTGTATAAATATAACCCATATTTTTTATGTATGGAGTTTGACATACCAGGTTTACACCGTTTACGAGTAAAATACGAGTTTATATGAAAACCCCTATTATTGTCTATAAATATTACCACTTTTACAAAAAATAATTCTTGGGAAATTTTCATTGACATTGAAATATAATTGGCATTACTTTATCTCAATGTCAATGCCAACAAATTTCATCACCATTCAATGCCAATGAAATTTTTTCAATTAGCATTGATGAAAACAATGGTAATGAAATGTACACATAATTGAAGAAAAAGCACACACAAAAAAATATACCAGAAAAAAATTTAACAAACTCATTTGTTTGATATAAAAGTTAAATACAATAACCCTTTGAATTTGATTCAAACATTATGTTTATCACTATTGCAACTTTTAAAAATAACACTCAACAAAATGCATTTTATAAACAAATAATTGAATAATTTTTCATTTTCAATAAACATAATACTTGAATCAAAGTAAAAATAAAATTTTTTTAATTTTGGCCGTTATTTTGATTTTTTTCAAGGCATGATATGTTTTGTTTTTCTTTTTGTAAATTTGTCTATTACTTTTGAAGTTTCATAATTTAGTTGCTCTTTGGACTTTGATGCTGTTGCACATATTATGTGTGAACCGGAAAAGTTTAATGAAATTATAAAGTTATTTAGTAATATGAAAGATTTGTGGGCTAATTCATAAAAAAAAATTATTTGGTATTTAAAGCTTGCTATAGTTAAAGTACATATTTCGCTTAATAAAGAGTTATTAGAAATCTTGATTCATAATCGTATTTTAACTATAAATTAATTTTTCGATTTGATACTGGCAACACTATTGTTTATTTTCTCTCTTCTCGCAAATCAGTCGTAAGTGATGTACAAATTTAGTAAACGATTGACTCGGTAATCGGAAGTGAAAATGTATTTTCTTAAATAAGAGAACTAATGATGTGCTAAGATAAATTTAAAAGCCATTTAAAATATTTCTTTTTTTATTTATAAAGCAAATCAATGGAAATGTGTGTAAAAAAGTAATTTTTAGAACATATTATTCGAAGCATACAAAAGTAATCGAA
Organism: Leucophora obtusa; assembly: GCA_949987735.1. NCBI lineage: Eukaryota > Metazoa > Arthropoda > Insecta > Diptera > Anthomyiidae > Leucophora > Leucophora obtusa. The sequence continues at coordinate 85,897,093 of OX465297.1, read as the reverse complement.
TTTCGAATAATGTTTTGATAGTCTGTACATCACTACTGTTTTGTTTTTCTTTTTGATTTTATTTTTACATTTTTTTGGAAATTTTTTCGAAAAAGGTCATTGGCTACGCAATTGTTGTAGCTTTTTTCAGTTTGATGGATGCAAGTTGTTGGAAGCCACACATTCTAGGGATGGGATAGTTTTAATAAATCATTTCATGCCTGAAAATGAAATAATTAACAATTATATGGTGGCTTCCTCACTCCAAACTTTATAAAAGGTTTAAAGTTAATGAGTACCAACTATAAACCTTTATTATTTTCTTCGTTATTAAGCAAATATGAATACTGTTTTTAACAAATTAGCTTAAAATCCTGCAATAAGACTGTTGTAAAAGTTTATGAATTAGACCATTAGAATTTTATTGACCCTTTTATAATTTTTGTTGTTTTTTTTTCTAATAAATAAATTTTAATTAAATTTAGCATGTTTTTTTATTAAAAAAATTATTAAAACTTTGTGTTAAATCAACATATTCTTTCATTGAAAAATCACAAAAATTCAATAATTGTGTTTAATCAAATCAACAACTTTCTTTATTGACAGAAAAATAAAATAATTTCAACAACGTGCTTACAATTTTCATTATCAATTCTGCAAAAATCGTCATCACAGGAAATTCAAAAATTTTTTTTATTGAATCTGCGATTTTCGTATTCATATATGTATGAAAATTATTTTTTTATGTGCATTGTAATATAAAAAAAATATAAGAAATACGCGAATTTTTAATTTTTTTTCTTAATTTATTCTTTTATTAAAACATGAAAACAAATACTGCTTTCGTCATTTATAAATGGGCATTTAGTCATTGAACAATGCCAATTGAAAAAATTTCAATTAATTGACACATTCAATAAACTGGTCCCAAGTATGTTTTTAAATACAAATTTATTTTTTATTTATTAATTTTCATTTCATTTGCTCCTTTTTTACCTTTTTCCAGTCCACTAGTAATCTGCAAAAGTTTTGTTGATTTCAGAAAATTTTAGCAAAAATTTTGTAGATTTAACAGTTTTTTTTTCTATTTTCATTCTACTATTATTTAGCAATTTTTTTGCTGATTTCAGCAAGTTAAATTGTTATTTGCAATTAACAAAAATTCAGCTCAAATATTACTAAAATTCTGTAAATTTAACAGTTTTTTTTTGCTGTTTTCATTTTATTAATATTTAGCAAACTGATTCTGCTAATATTAGCAGTTTTTTCTGCAGCATCATTTTTAACTAATTTTTAGTAACTTTTTCTGCTATTTTTACGGACTTATTTGTATGAGTGTATCCATGTATGGAAAAGCATTCATGTTTATGATCATGCACGAACATACATTAAACCTATGTAAATTCATATATGTACATTTTTAGCCGGGGTATTATTTTTTATTGATTTTTTTTTTGGTATGTACTGTATAAATACAAGTGTTATTTTCAGTTAAAAGTAAAAATAAATGAATAATTTTTTTTAATTTTTTATTCTATAGATTTTTTTATGCGGTTTTAGTTAAATTTTCTCACCTTATTTTAAAGTTATGGGGTTTTTGAATTATTCGAAATGCATCTCCCAATTTTGTATGGAAGTAGAGTTCGGTTTTTTCTGGAACGCATCTACCGCATAAAAAAAGACTTAAGTGTATTTGTGAAAACATATCCTGGCGTTATCCTGTGAGTTCTGGAGAAAAAATTTTTTTTGATTTTACAATTAGAGACTTTAAACTAGCTTTGTTATTATCGGTAATGTACGCCAGATAGTAAATGTATTTTTTTCAAATATTTTTTCTGTTTTAAAAAAATATTTTTTTCAAATTTTCTAACGGTGGGACTCATACTGCAGGTTTAAACTTTAGTTAATAGTTAACCCAAAAATTTGTTGTTGTTTTGTGTAAATTTTTTTACATTTTCTTTTGTTTATAGTTAAGTTAAAGTTAAACCTACAGTATGAGACTCACCGTAAGTTTTCACTTTACAGTCTTCTCGCTTGAAAACCGTTCCTTACACAAAAAAAGTTTGAAGGCAAAAAAAGTAGGCAGTTAAGTTTTCTATGGATATAATACAACTTGTTTAATAAAATATTGTTATTTAGCCAAAAACTATTTAAAATCTGAAGACCGCCAAAAGGCGGCCTTGGGCATTACAGGGTTAAATAATTATCAAACGCTTTATTCTATAAAAAAAATTAGTTACATAACATAAAAATTTTTATAAATAAAGGAAAATTTAAATCCCAGAATCCCGAAATCCCGTAAAATCCCGGGATCCCGAAAAATTCCCGTAGTCCCGAAAATCCCGGGATCGGGATCCCAAAAAATTCCCGTAGTCCAGAAAATCCCGGGATCCCGGGATCGGGATTGTTAAAATCCCGAATCCCGGGATTTTCAAATATTAATCCCGATTAGCATCCCTAGTAGGTACACGATGCAAATTCTCACATGTTACATAAAACCAGTGTAGCCATAACGGCGATTTTCTCGTCAGATCTAGCGATTTTATTTAGCCCCTAGCTGTAAAAATTGTCCTGTAACTATTAGCCAAAAATCTAGCGATCTTTTATCAGCCGTAATATAATTTTTAAAAATTAGTTTTATGTTGAAAAATATTATAAAGTTCGCATATTGATATTATTTTATTATAAAAAACAACTTCTTAAACGATTTTAGTAAAAAAAAATTCTAAAAAATACACATTTCGATAAAATATTGGTAGGTAGTTTTTCAGTGTAGAATGCACTCTTTTGAATATTTTCAATACTAATTTAATTCAATGAAAATCGCGATTCATTATTTGCAGCTTAATCGTAAATTTTTTTATTATTTACAAGTTTATAACACTTCTTATGAACATATTAAAGAAATTTTTGAGTAAAAAACTCCTTTAAGTACGATTTTTCAACAATCTAGCGATAAAATCGCTAAATTCTTGCACTGTTTATAAATCTAGTGATTTTCTAGCGATTTTTGGGTCTGATCTAGCCATTTATTTTGAAAATTTGTTGGCAACACTGCCTCAAACATTGGGTGCGTTCGGCAGATACACTTTAATATTCAACAGTTGTACAACTATCTGCTGAATGACCTGATCACTAACCGCTCAGTCTGAGCGCTCAGGTAGCGCTGTCATATTTTGGTAGCGTAAAAAAAGTTTGCTACTTTTGATCAATAAGTGATACATTTGTTGTTGTTCATTTACAAAAATAATTGTTTTGTAAGAATGACAAATGAAAACATACATATATAATTCAAAAACAAAAATTAAAAAAAAAAGGAAACTATAGAAAAAAGTGTATTTAAAAACAAAACAAATAAAACATCGTTCAGCAGAGTAAGTAATCACAAAGCGCTACAAGTCACCGGTATCAGTTTAAGGTTTCTCTGCTGAATACTACCATTGTGAACAGAAACATTATGTCTGTTCCCGTATTTTACCGAAGTTACACAAACTAGCCCAAAGGCATTACCGTACTCAAAATTGCGTGTAAATTGTTGTTGTTTGTAACGTACGGGAACGCACATATTGTGAGATAGAAAGAATTCCCTCTATAGCATATTCTGTATTCCCGTTATAATAATATTTTCACCGACTTTTTAATAATATAATTGTTTTTTATTTTGTAAACAAACTCAAACCGATGAAATCCGTATTTAAAGGTACGGAAACGGATACACCAAAACTGAGTTAAAACGTATTGTGTTCGAAAATCCGGGAAGCCGGATTCATGATTCCGTTCGCGCCGGAAAGTCCGTAAAAATGTTTCTTGGGAATATTTACCAAGTTTTTTTTATGTGATTTCGCCCTTTTTATATTTTGCGTGTATGGGACTGAAAATTAAAAGAATATAAATTTTCCAAGGTTGGTTACCGTTATCGTTATAATACCGTTATCGCTAAAATACCGTTTCAAATTGAATACCGTTGCCGTTATCGATACCTCTAAAAAAATTTCTAAATACCGTTATCGTTACCGATACCGTTATTTTTATGGGTAGTTACCGGTTTTTTTTTTATTTTATAATCTTAAGTGTTTTTTTTTTTAATTTATAGATAATAATTTTACTTACTAAAACTACCAGTATTGAATTTATAGCTTAAAATCTGTATTTTCAGTACTTAAAATTAAAAATATGCCATGTTTTTACTTGTTTTTATATGTTTTTAACATAATTTTTAATACCAGTACGTACCGGTATTGCTGTTTCGATAACGGTATACTGTTACCGAAACAGTCTTAAATACCGTTACCTAAACAAACGAAATCTGATACCGTTACCGTTACCCTTACCGTTATTCGTTTCGGTAACCAACCTTGAAATTTTCCTTTAAAAACATTGTCGTGCAAAATAATTGAGAGATTAATCACAACTGGGTCGACAACAAAAACGAGAATTGCTTTTTCATATATTTTGTATGGGAAGTAAAATGTCGCCATGTCGTCCGGCGATTTTTCGTCGATATAGAATTTATTCTTGACGACACACTAACACAGAGATTAATCACAAATGGGTCGATAACGAGAATTGCTTTTTCATATATTTTGTATGGGAAGCAAAATGTCGACATGTCGTCCGGCGATTTGTCGTCGTAGTTGAATCTATTCTATTTTCGTGACGACACACTAATACACACTCAAAATATTTGTCAAATAGTTGCCATATTTTTTACTAATTAAGGGAACAGAGTTGCAAAAATTAATACTTTGTTTACAAAAAATTTATTTTTTTGACAGAAGAAATATAATTGAAAATAAAAATACATAATTTACTGCAAAATTAAATACAAAAATATGTAAAACTACAAGAATTAATGCAAAACCAATTGAATTGGTGAAGAATTGTGGAAAAAAAATACAAACATATTCTTGTTTTGCTTTAATTTTTTTCTAAACGTCAACAAATGTCGACGGTCGATTGTCGCTGAAATTAAATTAGTTGAGACGACTTTTGCAGTCGTCGGTCGACAATCGACACAGTTTTGATTAATCTCTGATTCTTTTAAATTTCTTTTAATATACTACCCTGAAATACAACACTAGGTTATAGAAAGTATGACAGCACAAATGTCAAACTAACTGTCAGTGGGTTTCGTCGGAAAGTTTTCGTGTTACATCATTTAAGAAAAACAAATTTCCAACAAAAATAATATAAATATAACAAAATAATTTGTGAAAATAATCAAAAATAATAGAAATATAAGTGCTGTTGCCATTTCAATTTGTTTTGGAAGCCTGCAACAGCAGTGAGTATCTTTTACAAATACTATTTGAAAAAAATGACCGAAGAATCCAACAATCAGGTTAGTTGAGTTCTAACAAAAAAGTATAAAAGAGCAGCTTGTCTAAATTCGCAATAGTTAATAATTTTTCGTTAAAATTGACACAAAAAAGTTATTTTCACTAACCACTCTACACTTATTGTGAAATTTATAATTTCCCTTTAAATTTTTTATACATTTTACTATTGCTATGAAGTATCAACGTCATAGTTTTTTTTTTGTATATTTTGTATACATATTTGTCTAATGTCGCTTTTGTGAATTTTGTAAATGTGTAGAGACTTTGGTTTGTGCGCAATATTATTTGAATCATTTAACAAGATTCTTGAATTTTTTGCAATTTATATATATGTATACGCTTGTATATGATGTACTTGTAAAGCGGTCTTTTACGTTTTAAGAATTAATTTTCCTCCAAAACATTTTTTTATAATAGTAGATTTGTGTTGTTGTCATAAGTATTTTAATTGGTAATATATGAGCATTTCTCGGAAATTCATTGGCTAAATGCATTAGTATCACATGTTAAGTTCGCTTCAAAATTCGAGTTGTTGATATATTTCAGTACCTAAAGTAAATTAATGGTAGCATTCGGCAGAGAAACCTTAAACTGATACCGGTGACTTGTAGCCCTTTGTGATTAGTAACTCTGCTGAACGATGTTTTCTTTGTTTTGTTTTTAAAAACAATTTTTCTATATTTTCCTTTGGTTTCTTTAAATTTTTGTTTTTGAATTATATTTGTATGTGTTTATTTGTCATTCTTACAAAAAAAAAAATATTTTTAAAATCAACAACAACAAATGTATCACTAATTGATAAAAAGTAGCAAACATTTTTACGCTACCAAAATATGACAGCGCTCAGACTGAGCGGTTAGGGATCAGGTCAGCAGATAGTTGTGCAACTGTTGTAGAACTGTTGACTATTAAAGTGTATCTGCAGAACGCACCCAATGATATTAAAACTCTCGTATACAGCTATGGACATAGAAATAGGACACTTCATACAAAATTATCTTCATGCATTTCTCTTAATAATTATAAAGCAATAATTATATTTCTTTTCTATTATAGTAAACTGTAATCAAGTACCCAGGTAGAAAATTACAAAGGGGCCAGCACTGGCAAAGCACCGAAATGGGTGGTATGAGTGCTTGTTAACAGCGCTTTCCCAACGCCCAAATGATAACACCGTTCCACGGTGGTGCCAATGCTTTACCAAGCCCTGGGAAAGCACCCATAAACATAAAAATCAAATGCTTTGCCAACGCTCAAATAAAAAAATTAAAGTGCTTTCCTGACACCCAAATGATAACACCGATCTATTTAATGCTTTGCAAAGTATTGAGATAGCACCAAGAAACATAAAAATCAAGTGTTTTCCCTGCCACCAAATTATGAGCCCTCATCACTGAAGAATTTTAAATTACTCTAAAAATAGACGATTCTTGGAGTTATTGTATTGTGGAGTCAAAAATTATTTAAATATTCACTCTTTTGGAGTTTCTTTTCAAAAACAAAATAATGTTATAGGAAAACAAGTGTTGGGAAATCACCCTTTTAAAGCGTTGGGAAGGCGTCCAAATTTAGTGCTTTGCCAGTACTTCTTTTTGTAAGACCGCGGTCTACTTGCACTTTGCCAGTGCTTCTTTTTTGTTACCACACATAATTTCCACCTGGGTAGTCTCAGATTATATCAGGGTTGGCAGGCAATACCGCTAAAATACCGTTATCGATTCAGAACCCTTTCAACTGACTACCGTAACCGAAATACCCGGAATACCGTTATCCTTAAAATACCGCTACCGAAATAACTGAAATACCGTTATCCTTAAAATACCGATACCTAAATAAATAAATTATCGAGACCCCTAAAATTCCGTTACCGAAACAAATGAAATATTGTTATCCCCAAAATACCGTTACCGTTATTTTTAATTTTCTGCTTTTGCTAATTTCACGTACCTAGTTATTGACAGCGGTATTCAAAATGAAAATTTAGCATAGAGTTAACATGTGTTTTATTCATAATACTGTTGTTAAAGTCATTCTAGTATTGTTGCTAAATTCCTTCAAAGTATCTGTTATCAAACGCCAAAAAACAAAAAAATCCATTCACAATAACAAAAAAGCCTTGTATTTTCAAACACAGGGTTGGTCTTAATCGGTGTGCTAATTGGTCTTAAACTCTATGCTAACAAGATGCTTGGTCTAAAAAACATTCTAGTTAACAGCTCGTTGTGTGCGATGTATAAGAAGCTACTAACTTTTCATTTTGAATACGGGGGTGAGTGTTTTTTGTACATTAAATTGATAAATTGGTTTTGTTTTTAATCTCGTTTGTTTTTTGTAAAAAAAAATTGTGATATGCATCGAAATAACTGACTACCGTTACCCCTAAAATACCGTTACCGATATAACTGAAATACCGTTAACCTTAAAATACCGTTACCGAAATAACCCAAATATCGTTATCTTTAAAATACCGTTACCGAAATAACTCAAATACCGATATCCTTAAAATACGGATACCGAAATTAATGAAATAGCGTTATCCTTAAAATACCCTTACCGAAATAACATAAAATATCGTTACCCTAACGATAACCGCATTCGTTTCGGTTACCATCCATGGATTATATATAAAACTTTGCAATATTTAAAACATGCAAATATTTACAATAAAATTACTTTACTTTGTTCATATTTGACTTGGACATAAAAATAGGACACTTGCAATAATTGTCAAAATTTTACTCGATGCACTTAGTAATAATTTTCTTTTCATAATTTGCGTTTGAAATAAGTAAATTTTTTTTTTAATTGTACCAATATGGGACGTGGAAAACATTGTAATCCAGAAAAATGAAGGCTTATATCTCAATTCCACAACGAGATGAAATCTCCAACTGAAATTGCTAAAATACTAAAGTGTTCGCGAAATATGGTATACAATGCTATTCGTCTATGTACTGCCGACAAGAAATATTATACGCAAACTAAAGAACGTAAGCCAATCCATCGTAAAACTACAACTTATATGGACAGGACTATAGTACGCAAAAGCAAACTCAATCCTTTTATGTCCTCCCGTCAAATAAATAATGAAATCAGGGAAAAATTCAACGTTAAAGTGTCAGACAGGTTAGTAAGAAGAAGACTGAATGAAGCAAACTTATTTGGATGAATAAGTAGAAAGAAGCCTCTTCTTTCTAGAAAAATATTAAGACACGTAATGATTTTGCCAAAACCCACAAAGGAAATGAGTTGTTCTTTTGGAAAAATGTGCTTTGGAGCGATGAAACGAAGGTAAATCGTGTCGGACCAGATGGTAGAACACTTGTACACCGCTCAAAAAACCAGGCTTTAAACATTAAGTACACTCAGAAGACCTTGAAACACCGTGGGGGTAATATTATGGTATGGGGGGCTTTTTCCTGGCGTGGTGTTGGGCCTATCGTAAAATTAGAGTACAAAATGGACAGGTTTCAATATTTGAGCATTCTTAAGAATGTTATGGAGCCATTTGCTTATGAAAATATGCCAGTTAAGTGGACATTTATGCAAGTTTTGGCTTTTACAAGAACAAATTAAGGTTTTAGACTGGCCAGCCCAAAGTCAGAACCTTAATCCAATAGAAAATCTATGGAACGATGTAAAAACAAAAGTTTCGCAAAACAATTACAAAAATCCCACCGAACTTTGGGCTGGTATTCAGGAAGCATGGTATTCTCTACCAAAAGAAAGATGCCAGAGATTAGTTGAGAGTATGCAAAGAAGATGCGAAGCGGTTATTGATAATAATGGATACAGCACAAAATATTAGTGTAATATTAACGCTAAAAAATAATAATTGTTTTAAAAACCCAAAAAATGTACAGTTTTTTTTTTTTAATATAAAATGTGTCCTATTTAGAAGTCCAGGTATTTTTATTAGTTTATACATACCCTACGGGAAATTTTAACAAACTGTCACCGAACTGGCCACTTTATATGAAATAGACTGGTCACTTTTACATGGCGTTGTCATAGGAAGTGGAAATTGACCCCTTGTGACATGTCACAAGACAAATCCTAGGACAGGTTACTGAACTCTCAATGTCAGGGACCTGTCCTGGGATTTGTCTTATGACATGTCACAAGGGGTCAATTTCCCCCTCCTATGACAACGCCATGTAAAAGTGACCAGTCTATTTCATATAAAGGGGCCGGTTCGGTGACAGTTTGTTAAAATTTCCCGTAGGGTATTTATCAATATATATATAATAGTTGAAGGATTTTTATTTAAATAAAGAATGAATTACAATCATCAATAATAACACTTCCTGTATATGGAATAAAAAATTTTATTTTTGTTTTATTTTTCAAAATAAATAATTATGTTTCTTAACACATAAAAGTGTCATAATTCCATGTCCATAGCTGTATATAATGAGGGTATTCAGGATGGCAATTTGCACACGATGCAAAAAAGCTATGACTATTATTTGCATTTTCTCAGCTTTGAGCAGTTATGAAATTGCTATCTGTGCTATTTTGCAATTACCACGTAATTCTAGGTAAAGTCTGGTAAAATGAGGGTAAACAAATAATTATCTCAAAAAATGGTAAAATTGCTCACAATACCGGGAACGCACAAAACCACATTTCAAGGCCAAAAATTAACGTCAAAGTTATTCATATAAACAAAAGCTATTTTTAAGAATTAAATATCGAAGGGAATAAAGAAAAAGTGTTAGAAAGTGTCATTTGTTAACGATACTAATTATTGGGTGCGTTCGGCAGATACAATTTGACAGTCAACAGTTCTAGAACAGTTGTGCAACTATCTGCTGAACGACCTGATCACTAACCGCTCAGTCTGAGCGCTGTCATATTTTGGTAGCGTAAAAAATGTTTGCTACTTTTGATCAAATAGTGATACATTTGTTGTTGTTAATTTAAAAAATTTTTGTTTTGTATGATTGACAAATAAAGACATACAAATATAATTCAAAAACAAAAAATTTAAAAAATCAAAGGATAATATCGAAAAAATGTATTTAAAAACAAAACAAAGAAAACATCGTTCAGCAGAGTAAGTAATCACAAGCGCTACAAGTCACCGGTATCAGTTTAAGGTTTCTCTGCCGAATGTTACCATTGTTTACAGGTTTTGTTAATATTTTAATTATTTAAAAAAAAATATGTTTTTTTGTCGAGCAGGCGAAAATAAGCTTGCCAGACGTACTCTTTTCAGCAGTACGCGTACTTTTTTTTACTGATTGGACTGCTTTCTGCATAACTCCCAAATAAGTACGCAAAAGTACTTTTTTTTGTTAAAAACATTAAATAATAGAAAAATTTTCCTTATTTGTTAACACTATTAGGCAAATTTATATTTTTATAAATTCCTGCTCTTGCAATACATCTTATGTTTATAATATTGACGCGTCAAACAAATTGGAAAAAAAATTTAATGGGGCGAGCAGTTTTCGTTATTTTTCAAATTTAAGATTTCATTGATTTTTCAGCAGTTTTGGTTCATTTTTACGTTTTTGAAATCAACAGAAGTTAAGCTTGATTAAGGATGTTTTCTGAATTTTGTAAGAATTCAGAGAATTCTCGTTTTTTGGTTTCATCCTTATATTACAACAGTTAATTGATTTCGTTGTTTTCTATTAATGTAAAAATACACACTTTAATGTACATACTAGTAAAATGTAAGCGTATATTTACCAGGGCTCGTAAACTAGTTTTGACATTAATCGCGTAAACTTACAACATATACACAGTATACTTTACTATGTTTATTTTGTATCAAAGTAGAAAAAATAAAAAAAAATCATGAAATATTCCCAAAGCAAATCAAAATATCAACTTTAATTTAATTATTGTTTTTTTTTTCTTCTTAATTTATATAAAAATTTATTTTATTTGTTAAAAAATTTAACCGACAAACATTAACATAAACACCATTTTTTGATATAAATTGGTTGATATTCCGAATTGTTTTTGAAATATTTTTGGACATATACAATGGATTTGCAACTATGATACAAAATATTAATCACGAATATTTTTAGCTTACGTATTATCCTAAAACCACAAAATCAACTAACTCTAGTAAAAATGAAGCGGGTTAAACAACAAAATCATAATTGTTTTAAAAACAGGGGATTCAATGAAAATATACAATAAATATCGAAAAATCTTAAGTTGCGACTTCTGTTAAATAGGCTCTTGGGCATTAAAAAATCATCATATGGATAAATTGTTCAGCGAATCAATACGCGATATTTGTCAATAAAACGCGATTGACATATTTTGTTATGAATTTTAAATACATAAAGTGTTACTTTTATGTACTGAATTTTATGATATTTTTATTGAAAAAAGTGTACTTCTTTTTTTCTGATTGTACTGCCTTTTTTTCCTCAATGTACTTTTTTCATCGATTTCATATCTATCAACCCTAGGCGAAAATGAAAATTCGTAAAATTCTAGACATTTTTATCCGATCAGCAGTGGGATTCTCTAACTTTTTAACGACAAAATTCGGTAGGTAATTGTCAGATTACTATGAAAACTTGTCAGTTAAACTACCGAATTTTGTAGTTACAGAGTTACAGAATTGCCCCTCAGGACAAAGTGTAGGTACACCTAAGGAGAAAGGTCTCCGAAATATATTTCCATTGAGGCCGAAAATTAACCCATTTATCAACTAATTGTGAAGCAGTTGAATATTTTTATTTTTTCTTGATGATTTTTTGTAAAAGTTCTATAAGAATTCAACCAACTCGTTGAAAAATGTTTTGATATTATGCTCACTAGGGTGTTCCGGTTTATAACTTTCTCGTAAATTGACTGAAGTAAAAGCATCATACAATACATACTAATTTGTCGAATACGGGAAAAATCAGCAACAATTTTTTTGAGGGTAAATTTCAAACTATTAAAGATTTCGACATATGTATGTATGTAGTGTACATATTTTGACAAAAACAAAAATTTTTAATTCTTTCGCAAAATTGCTGACAATACGTTGTTTAGATGAAAATTTTCAACTTTTTGGCAAAACGGGTAGTAAAAGTTACATGTTGGCGATCCTATTTATTTTTTATTTATTTCTTCATTTCCAATGTCCTAGCTTTTTGGTCATAGTCGATCACAAACTTGTACTCAAAAACAAATTACAATATTCATATAAGCAACGACTATATAATTAAAACTTCCCTATCTCTGTTCAATCACCCTCTTCTTATGTTGCCATAAGAGTTACACACGTCTGCAAAGGCTAACATTTTTCGATACAAACTGTTAATGTTCGAAATAGGCGATGAAAACCGCCTGATATAAGTATAACATAACAAAAGATTATTATTATTATTATTATATATATGGGTGAAATCAAAAAATGTGATAAATTTTTGGGCCAAATTTGTGAGAAGCAAAAAGTGTTAATATTTCGGTTTTTTCTTAATGGAATCAGTAAGTTTAGTTTATTATAAACCTAATTGCAAAAAATCTCTTCTACAAGTTGTCGCAATAACAAGCAAAAGATATAACAAAAAAAATTGCGTACGAATTTTCTTAAATTTATTACTTTTTGTATTTGTGTTTTCACCTTGCTTTCCAATGATATATAATTTGTGTTTATCAAATTGGCGGTTTCGCGAATAAAAATACAATTCATTCCGCGAAAAAACTTTATTTTTTTTTTAATTTTGTATTTTTGGTCCTTTCAAATGCTTTTCAAAAATATAAAATTTTTTAAAATTCAAACAGCGGTTGCGCAGTTACAAAATAATATATTAAAAACATAACATTTCACGATCAAAAAATTCTTAAATTGTGTGAAACAAATTTAATTTGTCAAACTAATGTCAGTAATGACTCGAAATATCGATTCAAAACCAATGAAATGCAAAATCAATCGTTTTTCGCTCCAGCAGCATAGGGTAAAAAACTGATAACTTTTTTTTAATTTGACGCAAAATTATTAGTTGAATCGTCTTTTGACGCATAAATATTAGTTGAATCACCTCTGTTTATGGTTATTTTAAACATTTATCTACATTTATTTGAATGAAACCTGATGCAAGCAATTGTGGTTACGGAGTTTACAGTTACGGAGTTTACAGTTACGGAGTTTACATTTGGTTACTTTTTTCGTTTTCTTTCAGAAACGCTTTGTCAGAATTTTTTTTCCGAAACAAAATCGCATGATGCCTACAAGGTGAATCCAAATATGACATTGTTTTTCTTACTCGTTAAATAGTTTGGTGTAAAAATTAGGAACGGAGTTTACAACATTTTTTCAAATCTTATTAAAGACATCCTTTTTCATCTCGAGAATGTTACATGCTGCAGAAAAGCTTCAAGTCTGTTATACTGGATGATTACTTACAGTCCAACGATCATTTGAGTATAAATAACATTATACTTTTCGCAATATAAATAAAAGATAACTCCAAAATTCTGGTATATGCATTTTTATCAAAAATTATAACGAAAAATCGTTACAGAGTTGAAGTCGTGATAGCTAAGATATACGAAAAAGTTTGTAAAATGTATTAATTTTTATTAAAAACGGCACTTTTCCTCTTCATAAAAATTCTTACAGTTAGTGTTTAGCTTTATTGGTTATTAAAATATAAGCTATTAAAGTTAAAAAACCTTATGAGTTACTTGTTACGGAGTTTACATTTGGCCTATAAAATTGGGCACAAATTTTATGTATTAACCAAAAATTGGTCAGATTGTTATAAATTTTGTAAAACAGGTGACAATGCGCTGATATATATCGAAATATGTAACTCAAATGTAATCCCTGCATTAGAAATTCGGTGGTTACACGGTTTTTATCACATTTTTTGATATCACCCATATGTATTTATTAGTATTCAAAAAATACTTTTAATATTCTCATTTACAATATATTAAAAAAAAAATTATTTTGTGATTTCATAGTTATTTATCTTTTTACAAAAATTACACATTTTCTCTTAAATACAATATCATTTCCCTCTGTTTTAGTATCATTCGGAGGTGAATTAAATAATTTAAAACCTTTGTAGAAAAGTGATATTTGCATTGCTGTTGTAGTCGTAGCCTGAAATTTTTTTGTAGCCTGAAATTTTCTGCATTTCTTAATCCGTATGGTTGTACCTTGCCAACATATCTAATTTGGTCCCGGAGATATTCCGGAGCATTTCCACTTTTTAGTTTTCTAATAAAAATCAAAGTAAATATTGAGTTCCAGCCTTTGTTTTATATTTAGCCATCTAAGGGTGTCTAACATTGTCTGTATCGGTGTATATCTATTGTATTTTAAAATAGCTCTCATCGCCTTATTTTGTAATTTTTGTAGTCTTTCTACTTGAGATTCAGTACAGCATGTATATAATATTGTTGAGCCAAATTCAAAATGAGGTTTTATTATTGTGTTGTATATGCTTACTGCCGTAATTATAGAAATTTTATATCTTATTCGTTTAAAAAATCAATTTTTTCTGATTTTCTTGCAAATATATTGTTCTTTAAATTTTAATTTATTATCTATTATAAAACCAAGGTATTTAATATTGTTTACTTTTTCTATTACTTTATCGTTAATTTTGATTGTAGCTTCACTAGTCATATTTATTTCTAAAAGTTTTGTTTTATTCTCATTCAATTTAACACATTTGCATTTAAAAAGAAGTAACTTAAAAATACTATTGGCACACCAAAAAAATTGCTCAGTTGCTTGCTACTAAATTTTCAACTGAGTCTCAGGTGAAATACCCCTTACTAAAGATCAGTTGTTTAAATCAATTGATAATAACTAATTTTTCTAAATGACAAAATTTACTGAGATCTCAGTTGCTGGAAACCTTAATGTTAGTTAAAATAAATAAATATGAAATTTTAGTAACAAACATCCAAAATCGATCAAAATAAATAAAAAAGTCCTGTAATTTTAAAATGTGTATTTATATTATTGGATTAATTTCAATAAAATTGAATTGTCTTTAAACTTATTTGATTTTTACATTTCCTTGTTTGCGCCAATCGGCAAAATTTTTGGTCCATTACTTGAATAATTTCTTTGATATTGATGCAAATTTTGTTATACACATTTTTAAAATTCTGCTAAAAAAATAGTTTTACCTTTTTTTTTTTTTTTTTTTTTTTTTTTTAAGAGAAGCAACACTCAGGAAATTCTTCCTATTAATTAACGTGTTGCTTCCTTTGGAAAGGAGATAGAGAAGAAGTGAAAGGTGGTGAAAGTTCAAGGGCTTCAAATATGGCAACACTGTAATTGCGCGAGATGTTGAATTTTTAGAACAGTTGTTGCGCGCCATCTGATGGTGAGTTGGCGGACTTTGTTGAAGCTTTTTAGTACATAGCTCTGTTATATTATTTTACTTCGGTGGGGTTAAGTGCTATGGGAACACCGAAGGAGGACGCTGCGATATGTATGAGGGATAGAAAAAACTCATACATATCACTATTTTTCATAAATTGATGAAATTAACAAAAAAGAAAAGAAATACAAAATTCGTTTCAATGTGCAAAATATCTTAAGAAAATGGTAAAAAAAATAATTAAAAAATTCAATCATCCATTAACATTCGGCAAACCAATTTAATGATACAAAAATTTTCCATTTTGCAAAATTTATTTCGCGATTTTTTTTGGTGTATGAAATTGGTCTTATAGGTAGCATTCGGCAGAGAAACCTTAAACTGATACCGGTGACTTGCAGTGCTTTGTGATTACTTACTCTTCTGAACGATGTTTACTTTGTTTTGTTTTTAAATACATTTTTCTATAGTTTTATTTGTCATTCTTACAAAACAATATTTATTGTAAATGAACAACAACAAATGTATCACTTATTGACAGAGATGTGCTAAAATCATCACCATTACATTTTCACTACCATTACTTGGTGTAATGGTAATGGAGCTTTTTTATCATTACACTCATAGAAATAAATCCGTAAAAATAGCAGAAAAAGTTACTAAAAATTAGTTAAAAATGATGCTGCAGAAAAAACTGCTAAAATTAGCAGATTTTTTTACTAAATACTAGTAAAATGAGAACAGCAAACTTAAAACTGCTAAATTTACAGAATTTTAGTTATATTTAGGCTAACTTTTAGTTAATTGAAAATAGCAAATTGTACTGTAAAATCTGCAGAAAATTTTGCTAAATATTTGTAGACTAAAAATAGCAAAAATAAACTGTTAAATCTACAAAATTTTTGCTATTTTTAACCTAAATTTAGTTGAATGCAAATAGCAGTCTATTCTGCTAAAATCAGCAGAAATATTTGCTAAAAAATTGTAAACTGCTGTTTTCAAAAGGCTCGATTTTTATTTGCATTTAAAAAAAAAATCGAAAAAAAAACTTCGAAAATTTTAAATTTTTTGGTGATTTTTTAGGCTACTAATTATTTAGCAAAATTTTTTGCTGATTTTAGCAGGTTAATTTGCTAATCTCCATTTACAAAAATTTAGCTCATATATAACTAAAATTCTGTATATTTAACAGTTTTAGTTTTGCTGTTCCTATATTACTAATATATAGCAAAAATAATCTGCTAATTTAGCAGTTTTTTTCTGCAGCATCATTTTTAACTAATTTTTAGTAGTTTTTACTAAATTTTCTACGGACTTTTTTCTATTAGTGTACCATTTTTTAGCGCAATAATGTAATGTTTTATTTTTTTCATTACCATTGCGTTAAAAAATGGTAATGAATATTTTTTTTAATTTTCATTTCTTTTGAAAATTAAAATGAACCTTTTTTTAATTTTCATTACTTTTACCTAATGTTTACACAGCAGAGATGGGCTAAAATTATTACCATTACATTTTCATTACCATTACATAATGTAATGGTAATGGAGCTTTTTTATCATTACCATTGTTTAACGCAATGCTAATTTTTTATTACCATTGCCTTAAAAAATGGTAATGAATATTTTTTTTAATTTTCATTTGTTTAGAAAATTAAAATTAACCTTTTTTTAATTTTCATTACTTTTATCTAATGTTTACACAGTATTGAAACACACATTTGTTTTTCATTACTTTCCGTTTTTGTCAAAGTTTTTTATTTTTAAAACATGAGGTTTAGAAATTACTAAAAGCATTTTTTAGTTCATAATCATAATCCGAGTTCATAATTTTAGTTCATATCCATATTTTATACCAAGTTTTGGTAGCTACCCAGGTGGAAATTATGTGTGGTAACAAAAAAGAAGCACTGGCAAAGCGCAAGTAGACCGCGGTCTTACAAAAAGAAGTACTGGCAAAGCACTAAATTTGGACGCCTTCCCAACGCTTTAAAAGGGTGAATTCTCAGCCCTTGTTTTCCTATAACATTATTTTGTTTTTGAAAAAGAAACTCCAAAAGAGTGAATATTTAAATAATTTTTGACTCCACACTACAATAACTCCAAGAATCGTCTATTTTTAGAGTAATTTAAAATTCTTCAGTGATGAGGGCTCATAATCTGGTGGCAGGGAAAACACTTGATTTTTATGTTTCTTGGTGCTATCTCAATACTTTGCAAAGCATTAAATAGATCGGTGTTAAGTATCATTTGGGTGTAGGGTTGCCACATGGCCTTGAATGGCCTTGATTGTCAAGTTAATTTAGGTATTGTCAAGTGCCAAGGTCAAATTTATTTTGTCAAGTTAAATTTAATTTTTGTCGTATCAGTAGTAAAAAAAAAACATGTGAAATTACAAAACTGATGAAATTTATTAGTGTTTTAATTTTTTGGAGTAGCATTTATTTCTAAACAATAAGAAAAGAAAGATGAAGTCTGCAAGAAGTCGTTGAAATTTTCAAACTTTAGGCTCAAAAAAATATATAAATTTTTCATAATTCTCGCAACGCCATTTTAAAATTTGAGCATATTTTCTTTTCTGAAACGTAAAAACCAAAACATTTTTTCATAAGTTTATTAAATTGATGATATATTAGCTGTGTTTTCGACTTAACTATATCCGTTAACTCATAAAAAACCCCAAAGTGCATAAAAACGCGTTTAAGACGAAAACTAACATATTACTTTTCGTATGCACGTTAACTTGCAACACGGATAATTATCAACGTTGAAAACTCAACATTTATACATTTTCACATCTGACGTAATTTATTCGCGTTACTTCCTAAAAACTTTTACCGACATACGTTCGATTATAACGGAAAAATTATAAACATAACCTGTTTAAAATTTTTTTGTACTACAATCGTTTTAACGTAGATTTGCTTTAAATACTTAACGTTGATAGGCATGAGACAAAATACAGCTATTATCAAAATAAAATGGCGCTTAACCCTAGAATGCTAATGTTAGTGATTCGACTAACACCACTTACATTTTTGTGCACAGCTTTTTTCTCGTTTTACCGATCGTTCTAAATTCTCTTGTATTCTCAGTCAAAGGTGTTCTCTTGTTCTGAATGGTCACATTGTTGCAGTAAGTATTGCTCTTTTTGAGTTATTTAGCAAAATGTTAGTCGATTCGACTAATGGCTAGTGTTATTATTTCTTATTTATTCATTATTTCCAACAATTGATCTCAAGAGTATTCGTTATTAATATAAATTTTAAACTAATTGTTTTACAAAAAAATTAAATTTGTAAATTGATTTACATTTAAAATAAAACCAACTGTCAACCTTGTAAAGATTTTGTTGTTGTTCAAATATAGATATCTAAAAAATCGGTAATATATATCTGTTAGTGGATTCGACTAATGATTAGCGTTAACGAATAAAAAATAAGATTAGTGTTGCAGGGTTAAGGTATATCTTTGGGTTTGAGAGCGTGAGTAGAGATTTACGAATGACGGTTTTCCTTAAAAATCGGTAAACAATAATTTTAGTGGGACAAGAAAAATCTTAAGTGCTATTTTATTTTGATTATACTTATATCATCCATTTAATAAATTTATAAAAAAAAAGTTTTGGTTTTTTACGTTTCAGAAAAAAATATGTTAAAATTTCAAATTGACGATTCGAAAACTATGGAAAGTTTATATATTTTTTTGGCCTAAAGTTTAAAAATGTCAACGACTTCTTGCAGACTTCATCTTTTTCTTCTTATTATACAGGAATAAATGCTACAAAAAAAAATAAAACACTAATCAATTTCGTCAGTTTTGTAATTTTACGTGTCTTTTTTTATTTGGTCCATTTAACCCATATGTCCAATGGTAGCACTATCGAGTTTGTCCCCAAAAATTCAAAAAAAACCGAAATTAATAAAATGGCGAGTGTATTCAAAAATTATAAATTTTTGTATTAAGAATCGCCCTACTGCACACATATGCACATTAAATTTTTTTTATTGTCAAGTTTTTTTTTAAATCAAGTTATTTTTTGCGAAGTGTCAAGTTATTAGACTTTTGCGATATGGCAACCCTATTTGGGTGTCAGGAAAGCACTTAAATTTTTTTATTTGAGCGTTGGCAAAGCATTTAAATTTTTATGTTTATGGGTGCTTTCCCAGGGCTTGGTAAAGTATTGACACCACCGTGAAACGGTGTTATCATTTGGGCGTTGGGAAAGCGCTGTTAACAAGCACTCATACCACCCATTTCGGTGCTTTGCCAGTGCTGGCCCCTTTGTAATTTTCTACCTGGGTGGTTTCTTTAAATTTTTGTTTGTGAATTATGTTTGTATGTTTTTATTTGTCATTCTTACAAAACAAAATATTTTTAAAATCAAAAACAACAAATGTATCACTAATCAATCAAAAGTAGCAAACATTTTTTACCAAAATATGACAGCGCTACCTGAGCGGTTAGTGATCAAGTCGTTCAGTAGATAGTTGTACAACTGTTAAAGAACTGTTGAATATTGAAGTGTATCTGCCGAACGCACCCAATTGAAACTTTTAAGTATTTATGCCCGAATTAATTTTAGCTACAAGATTTATTAGAAAGTTCTGTAAATTTATCCATAATTAAAACAATAGTAATAAAATATTGTAAAAAAACTGCAGTTAGAACTTTGGATTTGTGGAGTAGGTTTGGTAAAAGGCTCAAAACTAAGAAATTTTAATAGCAATGAAGTTTCAAAAATATCTGAAATAATGTCTTAAAAAGTAATTATCTATCTGGAACTAGAAGAAAGGCTGCTTAAACTATAAGTTCATAAGCAAATAAGGCTGAATGAGACCGGTTCTGGTTTTTAACGTGCTGGTAATAAATAGTGTTTCCAATTCGGTTAATCGATTAACCGATTCCTCGATTAATCGCCTCTATTTCGGTTAATGTCGAAACAAATAATTTAAAACTCAAATACAGCTATGGACATGGAAATAGGACACTTTTATATGTTAAGAAACATAATTATTTATTTTGAAAAATAAAACAAAAATAAATTTTTTTATTTCATATACGGGATGATTGTAATTCCATTGATGATTGTAATTCATTCTTTATTTAAATAAAAATCCTTCAACTATTTTATATATATTGGTAAATATGTATAAACTAATAAAAATACCTGGACTTCTAAATAGGACACATTTTACATTTTTCTGATTATGATCATAATTCTGATTAATCAAATTTCCAATTAATCGATTAATTGATTAATCAAAGTTCTGATTAATCATACTGTTTGATTAATCGATTAATCGCACATCCCTATTTTTAACATAAAATAGTTATGTTATTTATTTTCATTAAGATGTGTTATTATTTTTTAAGACATGAAATTCGAGCTAGTTCTATAGTCAGGACTGCGAACGATTTTTATCATAAATATTACTCAAGTAAGAAATATTTTTCAAAAATTTCTTATTTAATAAAATGTTTGGAAAAATAATAAGTCTTTTATATTAAAATTACATATCAAAAATAAGTTTCATTAAAAATAATGATCTCCTTAAATTAATTTTTACACTAATGGCGCCATGTTATAAATTCTTCGCCATTGGAAGACATTGAAATATGAGATATAATTTTTTTAAACTTGTAACCACAAATTTTATCCTCTACTTTTCCTGATATTAAACTTGATGTTCTATTTACCCACAACTGGTTCCTTATTCACCACTATCCACACAAATTTCTGCATTGCCCAAACTATAATTTTTGAACGAAACGGTTTTTCAATCGAAACAATTATGGGAAATTTTCCAATGAAACACTATATTGTAGTTCCATTTTCATTATTGGAAAATTATCATCTAAACTAGAGAGCCAAAGATTTAACAATTTATTATAATGAAGCACAATATCTATATTATATTTTCGGATACAAAAAATTAGATGTTACTTACCTAATGTTAAGTTAAAAAGTTAAGCTTTTGTTTGCATACTCTTCCTTAGTTTAAATTATTTAAAAGGATAATTAAAAATTAGTTATACAGCTACGTTCTATATTTCATTTTTAGGTGAAAATGAAAATATTCACTTATTTTATGTTCCCAATTTCACAAAAATAGTTTTAAAACGATTTCATTTCGTTTCAAACGATTTCACTTTGTTCCCAACGAAATTGAGGTGAAATTCTGTGTCATGCAAATCGAAGTTTGTGTTGTTTTGTGCGATTTCAAATCACTGTCAGTTAGCTGTGTGAAATTCATGTGAATTTTGCTATAAGTGTCTATAACAGAGAAAAAAGCTATAGTAAGCGGTAAATTCCAATAATTTTCATTAAAAATAAAAAAAATGTAAGTAAAATATTTAAATTAAAAAAACTTAATTTGAGAAAAATAATATCTCTTGATAAAATTTTATAGGGGTAAACACAAAAATGCAGCCCAAGAAACTGCAATCGTAAACTTTATGGAGGCGCACAACGATTTAGCAAAAGGATTTTTTAAAGGTGATCGTGTTTTAGCTGAAAATTTATGGAAGGAGTTGAGCGTCGATTTAAACAGCTTGGGCCCTCCAAGCAAGGATGCCAAAGATTGGAAAAAGGTTTTCTTACGTTTATACAAAAAATTCTGCGTCAAATATTTATTAATTTTTTTAAGGTTATATCAGATTGGAAGAATACAATAAGAAAAAAGTTAGCTCATAACAGAGCCTAAGCATCTACCACTGGTGGAGGGCCATATAACCAGCAGTATCTTACCAAAAATGAAGAAACAGTAGCTCAGATATGTGGACTTTATAGATCTGTGGAGGGCATACCCAAAGCAAAAACGTTTGGAGCAACAAGCAATTTCGATGAAAGTGCTGAAAATTTTATTGAACAAGTGCTTAATGATGTTATAGAACCTGAATTAAATATCGGTGAAGCTGAATCGCCACAAAACAAACGAAAGAGGCAGTCAGAGCCAAGTTTGGATCAAACTTTAAAAAAATTTATGAAAGATGAATCTGAATCCAAAGCAAACATGGCCAAAATTATAGAAAGTTTGGTTGAAGTAACAAAGAGTTTAGCTAAAAATCAGGAAGAAACCAATAGAAGTTTAAAAAGAGTGTATAGATCATTAGAAAAAATCGAAGGAACATTAAAAGAGAAAAACGATTTAAACAGAAAATTGTTAAAATAAACTAAAGAAATATTTCAAAACTTTTTTCATTTCAAGTCATATTTTCAACTTAAACTCTTTATATAAATTTAAAAAAAAAAAAATAATTTCAGCAGTGGAATTTTTAATTGAATTTTCATAAACAATTTAAAACTTTCTTAGTTGTTGACCACTTTTTCAAAGTAATGTAAAACCTTATAAAAAAAGTGTAAAATTCAAATTTTTTTTAATTAAAACAAATCCCCATTGAATTAATTTTTTTTTTTACTTAAAAATACTTTTTATTTGATTACTTTTACTTACTTTTTTATTTTCATTGAATTAATTTTTGTTTTACTTAAAAATACTTTTTATTATTAGTTTGTTATTTTTATGAAATATGTTTAATAAAATATAATATTAACTTAAACTTCTGGCAATATCATTTCTTATTCTATTGGCTTCATTAAATAAACGAGGGTTGTTATCCTGAGAAACATTGTGAAATGTGTTTTCTGCATCATCAATATTATTTCCAATTTGTAGTTCATATTGTTGAACATTATAATATCTACAAATATTATGTAGTGCAACGCAGACGTTTACTATTTGTACGACTTTATGTGGGTCGTATGACATTGTCTCAGCGAGGCATCTGAATCTGCTTTTTAAAACGCCAATTGTTCTCTCAACTATATTTCTGCCTGAACAATGCTGTTGATTAAACTTGTGCTCTGCACTTCTAGGTGATGGATCCCTATATGGGGTTAATAAAAAAGGTTCTAAACCATAACCGGAATCACCCAATAGCCATGACGATCTTTCTCCATTCTGGTACTTATTCATAAGGTACATTCTTTCGGCACTCATCTCTATATATAAAAGAATAACGTGACTGACTGACTGACTCAACATCGCCCAGCCCAAACCGCTGAAGCTAGGAAGTTGAAATTTGGTATGTAGGTTCCTCTTTCGGGGTAGACGTCCACTAAGACGGGATTTTTGGAAATTCCTACCGGAACGGGCAAAAAGGGGGAAAGTGTCCCCCTTGACGGCCTGCCAAAACCCCTTTGGCTAGAAAGCTGCAATTTAAGATATGTGTTCCTTGGAGTAGGGGCTAACTTTTCTGGAAAGTACTTTCTAGAATTTTGGACAGGGACGTTGTAAAAATGGGGGGAAAAGGCCCCCCTTGACGGCCTGCCCAAACCGCTGGAGGTAGGAAGTTGAAATTTGGTATAAAGGTTCCTCCACTATCGTAGACATCCGCCAAGACGGGAGTTTTGGAAATTTTTACAGGAACGGGCAAAAAGGGGAAAAAGTCTCCCCCTTGAGGGCCTGCTCAAACTGCTGGAGCTATGGAGTTGAAATTTGGTATGTAGATTCCTCGACCGGTGTAGACGTCCGTTGAGACGGCATTTTTGGAAATTCTTATCGGGAGGGGCAAAAAGGGGACAAAAAAAGTACCTTTTTCCAAAAAAGTACCTTTTCCCAAAAAAAGTACCTTTTCCCAAAAAAAGTACCATTTTCCCAAAAAAGTACCTTTTTCCAAAAAAAGTACCTTTTTCAAAAAAAAGTACCTTTTTCCAAAAAAAGTACCTTTTTCCAAAAAAAGTACCTTTTTCCGAAAAAAGTACCTTTTTCCAAAAAAAAAGTACCTTTTTCCAAAAAATGTACCTTATTCCAAAAAAAGTACCTCTTTCCAAAAAAAGTACCTTTTTCCAAAAAAAGTACCTTTTTCCAAAAAAAATTCCTTTTTCCAAAAAAAGTACCTTTTTCCAAAAAAAGTACCTTTTTCCAAAAAAAGTACCTTTTTCCAAAAAAAGTACCTTTTTCCAAAAAAAGTACCTTTTTTCAAAAAAAGTACCTTTTTCCAAAAAAAGTACCTTTTTCCAAAAAAAGTACCTTTTTCCAAAAAAAGTACCTTTTTCCAAAAAAAGTACCTTTTTCCGAAAAAAGTACCTTTTTCCAAAAAAAGTACCTTATTCCAAAAAAAGTACCTTTTTCCAAAAAAAGTACCTTTTTCCAAAAAAAGTACCTTTTTCCAAAAAAAGTACCTTTTTCCAAAAAAAGTATCTTTTTCCAAAAAAAGTACCTTTTTCCAAAAAAAGTACCTTTTTCCAAAAAAAGTACCTTTTTCCAAAAAAAAGTACCCTTTTCCAAAAAAAAGTACCTTTTTCCAAAAAAAAGTACCTTTTTTCAAAAAAATTACCTTTTTTCAAAAAAAGTTCCTTTTTCCAAAAAAGTACCTTTTTCCAAAAAAATTACCTTTTTTCAAAAAAAGTACCTTTTTCCAAAAAAAATACCTTTTTCCAAAAAAAAGTAAATTTTTCCGAAAAAAAGTACCTTTTTCCAAAAAAAGTACCTTTTTCCAAAAAAAGTACCTTTTTCCAAAAAAAGTATCTTTTTCCAAAAAAAGTACCTTTTTCCAAAAAAAATTCCTTTTTCCAAAAAATATACCTTTTTCCAAAAAAAGTACCCTTTTTAAAATAAGTACCTTTTTCAAAAAAAATGTACCTTTTTCTAAAAAAATGTACCTTTTTAAAAAAAAGCACCGTTTCCCAAAAAACATACATTTTTCCAAAAAAATAACTTTTTCAAAAAAAGTACCTTTTCCAAAAAAAGTACCTTTTCCCAAAAAAAGTACCTTTTTCTAAAAAAATGTTCCTTTTCCCAAAAAACATACATTTTTTCAAAAAAATACCTTTTTCAAAAAAAAGTACCTTTTCTAAAAAAAAGTACCTTTTCCCCAAAAAAAAAGTACCAAAAGAAGTACCTTTTCCAAAAAAGTACCTTTTTCCAAAAAACATACATTTTTCCAAAAAAAAACACCTTTTTAAAAAAAAATACCTTTTCCAAAAAAAGTACAAATAAAGTACTTTGTAAAAACAAAGTATCTTTTTCCAAAAAATTTCGTTTTTCCAAAAAGTACCATTTAAAATAGTATATAATTTCAAAAAAACTACTTTTTTTCCTCCCCCCACGGATATCTCCACTAAAACAAGGTTTCTTGATATTCGGCATAGACGTGCGCTAAGACGGGATTTTTGGAAATTCCAACCGGAACGGGCAAAAAGGGGAAAAGTCTCCCCATAAACAGTCTCACAAATTGGAAAAGTGCCTGCCCAAACCACTGGAGGTAAGAAGTTGAAATTTGGTATAAAGGTTCCTCCACTGTAGTAGACATCGACTAAGTTTGTATTTTTGGAATTCCCTACAGGATATCCCAAAAGGAAACTCGGTATGTGAGTTCCTCCTTCTGTGTAGGCGTCCGCTTAGACGGAATTTTTGAAATTCCTATCGGGAGGGGAAATAAGGTAAAAGTCTCCTCCTCACGGCTTGCCCAATCCCTTTTGGCCAACCTAAAATTTTAAATATGTATTCCTTGGAGTAGGACTAATTCACCGGCAACGTAATTTTTCTATTTTGGAACAGGAACATAGTAAAAATGGTGGTTGAAAGGGAAAAATGTCCCCACTAACGGCGTGCCCAAACCGCTGAGGCAATGAAGTTGAAATTTTGTATGAATGTTCCTCATCCATCGCAGATAGCCGCGAAGATGGAATTTTTGTAAATTCCTAAAGGGAGGGGCAAAAAGAAGAAAAGCCTCACCTTGGGGGCCGCCCTTCGGCTAGAAACCTGAAGCTTAAAATGTGGGTCCCTGGAGTGAGGGCTAACTTATTAGAAAGATACTTTTTTTAATTTTGGACAGGGTCGTTATAAAATGGGGGCTCAAAAAGGGAAAGTTGCCCCTTAACGACCTGTCCAAACTGCTGGAACTAGGAAGCCGAAATTCGGTACTTAAGTTCCTCTCAGCCTGCTCAAACTGCTGGAACTAGGAAGCTGGAATTCCCTGTCGATGGATTTTCGGAAATTCCTACCGAGAGGGGCACAAATAGTAAAAGTTGGCTAGAAACCTGAAATGTAAAACATATGTTACTTGGAGTATGTGCTCACTTACCGAGAAGGTGCTTTTTGGACAGGGACATTGCAAAAATGGGGATTAATGAAGCGAAAAGTGCCGCTTAAAGGCCTGCCCAAACCGCTGGAGGTAGGAAGTTGAAATTTGGTATTAAAGTTCCTCCTCTATTGTAGACATCCGCTAAGATGAGATTTTTGGAAATTTCTACAGGTAGGGTCAAAAACAGGAAAAGTCTCCCCCTTAACGGCCTGGCCAAACTGCTGGAACAAGGGATCTTAAATTCGGTATTTGGGTTCCTTCTCCAACGTTGACGTCCCCTAAGATGGTATTTTTGTAAATTCATACCGGGAGAGGTAAAAAGGGAAAAAACTTCCCCCTTGACGGCCTGGCCAAACTGCTGGATATAGAGACCTAAAATTATGTATGTAGTAGGTTCCTCCTCCAACGCAGACGTCCTCTAAGACGGAATTTTTGGAAATTCCTACCGGGAGGGGTAAAAACGGAATAATTCTCCCCCTTGATGGCCTAACCGAACCCTTCGGCTAGAAACCTGTAATATATAATATGTTTTCCTTGGAGTATGGGCTAACTTATCGACAAGGCATTTCTAGGACTTTGGACAGGAACGTGGTAAAAATGGTGGTTCAAAAGGGGAAAATTGCCCCCCCCCCCCTTAACGTCTGCGTCTTTAGCTAGAAACCTAAAACTTAAAGAACAAGTGTATATGAAACACTAAAATTAAGAAACTAAATAGGAAACGAGTGGGATTGAAACACTACACAAGTGGAATGAAATGGATATAAACGTAGAACGAGTGGAATTGAAATTATAGACATTGCAAATGGATTGGAAGAGGGAATTAGCTGTTCAAACACTATCAACGGAATATGAAACTTATGTAGCATTGAAACATACTCTCCAAAAAGTTAAACAAATTTTCTGAAAGAGAAAAAACCTTAGAAAAGGAATGGAACTTATATATTCCGATATTTAAACTTCATGTAACGAAGCACCGGTGGAAGAAACCGACGCAGTAAATTTTCCAACTGAATTTGTGAATTTACTTGAATTGCCAGGTCTACCTTTACATAAACTGGAATTAAAAAAAAAACTTTAAGACACGCTAACAACGTAGCTTTGCCCGCTATTTTTAATATTATAAAATGCTTTTCAACCCTGCTTTACGTTATTTATTTTCATTCAAAACACAAATGAACAAAACTACTTACGGGTCTATCTACCTAAGTTCGCACTTTACCAAATTATCTTGACATACACACGTATATTGCAAATTATTATGGATTCATTACTAACAATCCACTCTCATGAGCAAAAGTGATCAAATATTTATTTATTTTAAACCCATTGTTGTGCAGAATTATTTATTTGTGGTGGCTGGGTGAAGGCTTTAAATAAAAAAACGAATTTAATAAAAATTGTGGGGGGCGCAGCCCCCCGGGGGGAGGGCGTGGCCCTCCCCCCCCCCTTAACCTTTAAGGCACGCTAACAACGTAGCGGGCTGCGCCCGCTAGTTCTCCATATAAACGAATCATGACTAGATCCTGGATGGCACGCATTTACTACAATGATGTTCATTTTATAATCACAAATCTAAAAGAAAAAATCATTAAATAAAGTTCCTTTAAATCTATTAGGCTACTTACTATCATTGCATTAATGCTATAGTATCTTTTTCTATTAAAATACAGGTGGCCATCATTGCTTGGGCACTT
This sequence comes from Leucophora obtusa, assembly GCA_949987735.1. Lineage (NCBI taxonomy): Eukaryota > Metazoa > Arthropoda > Insecta > Diptera > Anthomyiidae > Leucophora > Leucophora obtusa. The sequence continues at coordinate 85,868,678 of OX465297.1, read as the reverse complement.
GATTTTTATATGAGTGCCATCAACGCACCCTATCACACCAGGAATTTTATATTTTGTAAAAAAGTGTCGCTTGGAGTTTCTTAAGTCGTCATCGCTACTTTCGATTGATATCCATTTTGGGCAAAGTTTGTTTTCCAAAATATTAAGCATACTGGAGAGTATTTTGGACACAGTACTTCTTCCCATTGCAATGTGGGAATCCTTGGCAATCATTTGTTGCGCACTTCCTTGACCGAAATACCGCAAAACAGTTGCAAGCTTCAAAATTGGGAGAATTGAACTTTGTTGTACATGCGGCATTATTTCTTCCAAGACCATTGTAAAAGCGGCTTTGCTGAGTCTAAAGTAACTTATAAAACTGATAGTTTATGATCTTATTAGCAGTTTGAACACATAAAAGAATTTATATGCTTGTACATACGCTTGTTCAGATAACTCCAATGGGTTTGAGCAATCCCGAAGACGTCTTCTGTTTAACTTTTCTTCTTTCATTTTTTCTTTTTCCAAAAAAATTACCGAAACCACAAAAGCAAAACTCATATTTTTAGAAATTCTTAGAATAAACGGTTAAAATTTTCGCCTGCTTTGCTTTTGAATTTTTGTTTAAAAGTGACAATATGAGTGAAAGAAGAATAAAACAAAACAGCTGTTTATTGAAACAAAGCTAAAATGAAATCGATGAGAAATGAAATCGATTATCATTTCATTCGATTTTTGTGACACAGTGAAAGAGTAATATCGATTTCATTTTCACTATCGATTTGAAACCACTACGAAATACAGAACGTCGCTGATAATTTTTTTTATTAAAATCTTTTTTTGAATTTAGTTTTTTGCATTTACCACATATTTTTTTCTAAAATGACAAAAAATTGGTTTGCCTAAAAGCGCTAGATATATTTTTTTGTACATACAACGAGTATTTGATTCACTCTGTTTGCTTTCGGTTAATAACACCAAAACATGTATTATTGCTTCAATTTTATTATTATAACCGAAAAGAAATAACAACCACTATTCTTTATACATTTTAAAAGCCGATAATTAATAGTGGTAATTGAAAAAAGATTTCAAGTTTAAAATATGTTGAACCGACAAATTTGTTTATTGTAACCACCAATATTTAGGTTAGAAGTATATTAGGCTGCATTAAAATTAGTAACAGTAATGGAATTTGTTATTAAATTTGTTTTAATTCTCGAATTAGCATATGGGACTACTTTTGCTATCATTCCGTTACAATTACATTATTTTTGTAATTATTATAGAAAGTCAAATGCAATTAAAGTTAAAAATTTTATTACGCTTATTTTTAATAATAATACACATAATAAATAGAATTGGTCATGTTTATAAACATCATCCCTTTATAATTACGCACATTGTGCCTAAATTATTTATACATAATTTTATTTATTAAAAGATAATTGTTAATTTAATGTTAATAAAACGAAAAAAACAAAAACTTCTTGGTGTTCTTTTTAAATTAGTGTTTCCAATTCGGTTAATCGATTAACCGATTCCTCGATTAATCGCCTCTGTTTCGGTTAATGTCGAAACAAATAATTTAAAACTCAAATAATTATTCGACCCGAATAATCGGTTAAAATAGGTCGATTAACCGGTTACATTTTTAATATGTAATTTTTTGCTTTATTTTTTCCCAAAACTTCATAATTTTCTTTACTTTGGCTAAAAAATTACAAGAAATGCTTAGAAAAAGACAAATATTAAATAAAATACGGTCAAATTGTTTTAAAATCGATTTAAAGAGAAGCCTTTAGATACAATTTTTTGAGCAACTCCAAGCAAGTCGACATTGAAAATAAATAAAATAACAAAGTTTCTATTTGTATAAAAATGCTTTAACACTATGTGCCTGGCTGGAGCAGGCTTTAGGAAATACAATAGACAATTTTTTATTTCTATCTTAATTCTTTTAAAATGTAAAATTAATTTTCTAAAGCGAGAGCAGTTTTTCAGTCTCTAGTCTATGATTTTATTTATATTTATTGTAACAAAAACAGTGCGTATTATTTTTAAAATTTTATTATTGCAAACATAGAATTTTGGAAGGCTGAAAACTGCTCTCACTTTGAAATTCTACGATAAAGTTCGAACAAACAAATCTGTTTGGGATTTGAAATCTATTACTGCACATTGAAGGAATTGTCTACATGCTTTTTATGAATTTTATCTGCGGCCCTATGCTCCTTGCAGGAGTAAAAGGAACAAATATATATATATATTTTTAAGAATTTTATATTGATTCAATAAAATTTCGCTGGAAATCGTGCATTGAAACACGGAGGAGATTGGAAGATAAACAAAAATCTAAAAATAGAATGTATGGGTGAGTTCCTAAACGTCAAAATACATTGCAGTGATGCGGTTTTACTACTGTTTCGATACAAAGCAAACAAGTGTGTTGTTTACTTTGTAATAAAAACATGTCAACAAAGCATCAACAAAATTTGTGATGCACAGTTTGCTTTTTCTATGCGCATCAATTGCGTTTAGGAATGCATGACTTTGTTCAGTTGCATTGCAAATGACCTTTTGGAACTTACCCTATGTGTCTGTTGATCACTTCTGAGTAAAAACAATAACAGAAAGCTGAATAGGAAGGAAAACAACGAATTAATTACATTGCATTCAAGGCCTTACTCGGGTGAGATGTTTAAGCTGTCGCACTTTAGTATAGTTACATTTATAATGTGGGAGCATGTATTCAATTCGTACAGCCGATGGGTTGTTGAAAAAAATTATCATATAGAGACAATCTGACAATAAAAACATATAAATAATTAATACAATTTAATGGAAAATCACAGACAAAACCTGTCCATAAAAAAAGGCAGAAACAAGATCTAGTCTGATTTGAAAATTATAATTAGGTTATGTACAAGGAGGTATCGTCCTAACAAAAAACAGAGTTCTTAAAATTTTTATTTTGCTTTAACAACGATTTTCTTTCGTTGTAGCAGACTCAAACATGGACACTTAACATGCGTAAAAATGTTGTATCGTGCTATTCTCAAATATTAAGGGTTTTCACAAGGGGTGTACTATTTGTTGTATCGTTGTATCGTCCTAACAAAAAACAGAGTTGTTAAAAATTAAATTGAAAAAATACAACATTTGAGAATAGCACGATACAACATTTTTACGTATGTTTATTGTCCTATGTTTGAGTGTGCTAACAGATAGAAAACTGAATAGAAAATCGTTGTTAAACACAAATAAAAATTTTAACAACTCTGTTTTTTGTTAGGACGATACAACAGATAGCACACACGTTATGAACAACCTAATTGTATTTTTTCAATTTAAATTCTAACAACTCTGTTTTTTGTTATGACGATACAGCAAATAGCACACCCCTTGTGAACAACCTTAATGTGTTTATAATTTTTAGAGAAAAAGGTTCATTCTTCTTCTTAACCTCAAACCTATTACCTAAAATTGAAAAAATTGCATATTAATTACAATATTAATTGCAGCTGTCTATAGAACGTTAAAACAATACTACTAAACTTTTCATTGAATTGATGCAGTTTTATGAAAAATTTCATATTATTTATTGAAAATTACATACACCCAATGAAAAGCCTTTTTCGTAAAATTAGTTTTGCATTAACTCTGTGAAGAAAACTTCATAAGTTTAGTGTAAACTTTCATTAAAACTCGTCCTATAAAATTCTCTCTGAATAAATTAACTCAAAATTGTTTTATTGTTAATGGCCCTTAAAAACCGAAAAGACTGAGAATTTAACAATTATTTATGATATTCTGAGACTACTAATATTCACAAAAATTTTTGCTGATTTTTGCAGAGTAAATTGGTATTTTCAAATAGAAAAGTTAAGAAAATACATTAATTTTGCATTAAACGATTAACCGATTAATCGCCAATTTTCTCGATTAACCGACCCGAATAACCGGTTAATTAGTTTTAGTGATTTTTCGAATAATGCATTATCCGCTTAACCGCCTATGTTGAATAATTGGAAACATTATTTTAAATCCACAACAATTTGTTGTGGATTTAGATTAGATTTCAGGTGTTTAAAAGAAAGTACATATTTTGAAAAGTATACAAAAGCATTTGGTATGCATTTATAAACATTCAAGATGTGTAGTTATTTATTTGCTTGTTTTTTTAGGCACAAACATTTTATTTTTACACACATGCAGTTTGTTTCTAAAATAATTTAAAGTATATTCCTACCTATTTTCGTGCCTATAGTTTTTAGACACTTTTAGTATTTCTAAGGTTAAGTTACCTACCATAATGGTAGTAAATTTAAATAAAAATTTATTAGAGTGTAGTCCTGTCCATATAAGTTGTAGTTTTACGACGGATTGGCTTAAGTTCTTTATTTTGCGTATGATATTTCTTGTCGGCAGTGCATAGACGAATAGCATTGTATACCATATTTCGTGAACACTTTAGTATTTTAGCAATTTCAGTTGGAGATCCGTAATCTCGTTGTGGAATTGAGATATAAGTCTTCGTTTTTCTGGATTACAATGTTTTCCACGTCCCATATTGTTACAATTAGAAAAGAATTTACTTATTTCAAACGCAAATTATGAAAAGAAAGTTATTACTAAGTGCATCGAGTAAAATTTTGACAATTATTGCAAGTGTCCTATTTTTATATCCAAGTCAAATATGAACAAAGTAAAGTAATTTTGTTGTAAATATTTGCATGTTTTAAATATTGCAAAGTTTTATATATAATCTGAGACTACTTGATTAGAGTTTACTATAATAGAAAAGAAATATAATTATATAATTAACCGGTTACATTTTTAATATGGAATTTTTCCTTAATTTTTTTCACAAAACTTAACAATTCTCCTAATCTTGAAAAAAAATTACAAGAAAAGCTTAGAAAAAAAAACAAATACTAACTAAAATAGCATCAAATTCTTTAAAAATCGTGTGAAATAGGTCCTTAAGCCTTTAGATACCTTTTTCAAGCAACCGCAAGCAAGTCGACATTGCACCATCGAGACACGTCATATGTTTTGAGAGAATCCCAATTTTTAATAAAATTTTGCGCAAATGTTAAAAAAAATATCAAAGTTTCTATTTGTAAAAAAGCCTTAAGAACATAGCAAAAGGCCAAAATGAAGGTGTTTTTTAAAACTTCTCAAAACACGCAATAGACAATTTTTCATTACTGTTTCAATTCTTTTAAAAATTAAAACTAATGTAAATTATGGGTACGTTCGTAATGCAGTAGTTAGGCATCACTGCGGCATAATAAAAGTAAAACGTTCAAAAAAGCAACACTTGACAGCACTGATTTACGTCAAACGTTTTTTTATGCAAACAATTGACAGTGCTGCTGCAAATTTTTGCAACTAAACCAGTTCAGTTTTTCAGATGAGAGCCGTGGATAGTGGCTGTTTTTACCATCAACATTTTCAATAATATTTGTTTTTTATTTTTTGCAAAACGTTCTAAAAAGCAAACTCTGTGCAGTTGTTGAGCAGTAGCAAAGCATCTGCAACAGCTAATCACGCATCAGCAACAAAACTTGGCATAACTGCCGCAGTGTTGCCAAATTTACTGCATTTACGAACATACCCTATATCTCCATGTCCTTAAAGACAAGGCTGCATTTGTTTTAAAACTCTGTCACACAATTAACATGTTAATTCTGTAAGAACTCTCTCTAACTTTTCTTATTTTTCCTAAGAAAGTGTGTATAATCGGTTCAAAACCACATCAATTCTAAAACATGTTCCACCAGAGCAACACATTCGAATTAAAACAAATAACCTAAAGTTAACAAAAAATTATAATTAAAAAAATTTTATTTTATATAGAATTTGACTTCTGTATCTGCACACTCAGAGCAGAGACTATTAATTATAGATATAGGAAATTAAAACTTACACTACTCACCGATAGAGGGCGCTGAAATTTAGTATTACCTGAACAACTTTTTAGTATCAGTTTAATATCAGTTGAGCCTATATTTAATATCAGTTGAGCCTATATATTCAAATAATAAAATTTGAGATATCCGTTTGTTTTTTGCTTTGTTGTTTGTTGTTATTTAAATTTAAATAAAAAAAGAAAATTGTCAATTTTCTGAGCAAAGTGCCATCTAGTGATAACGATTGTGTTATAACTTATTATTTTGGTGATGCCATACCCCTGACTCAGAGAATTGTCTATATGCTATTGATGAATTTATACACTGATTCAATTAAGTTTCACTGGAATTCGTCTATTGAAACTTTTAATAGAATTGATGCAATTTTTCATAAAATTTTATGAAACTTTCATATTAGCTGTATTTGTGCGGCATTCATATCAATGATATCTCGAACAATTTTGACAGTAGAAAGCCGGAATACGTTGAAAAACTGTCAAAATCGTTCTTGATAACACTGATAGAGAGCCACACAAATACAGCTATTATTTATTAAAAATGTCATACACGCAAAAAAGTTTTATTAAAAAGAGATTCATAAAAATTATGAAGCTTTTTCATAAAATTTAATAAATTTAGCATTTACATTGTGAAAAAAACGTCATTAGCTTATTGAAAATTTTGTTTAAAATATGGTCCGATAAAATTCTCTCAGAGTAAGTTCGCTCAAACTTTAGGTTATTTTTCCCTTAGTAACGAAAAAGATAGGTACAACAAAGTAAACTGGTATTCTCAATTAACTGAAATTAATCTCAAAGAGAACTCAAATTTTTTTAGCGATGCCTTAATGAAAATTTCATAGGTGTAGGAAAAATCTTATTAAAATTTAAAAACTTTAGGAATAGCATTTCTTTAAATGCAATATATAATTTTATTGTGTCAGTATTGATTAAAAATGTTTTTCTGAACAAAAAATCTACGTTAGGTAATCGATATGTAACAGTTTTAGGTTTGCTGTTCTTAACTTACTAATATTTTGCTAGTTTCAGCAGTTCTTTCTGCCATCTTCAACGAAATTTTAGTAGATTTAGCAACATTTTTACAGACGTTTTCTAAAAAATCTCAGATTCCGAAACTTTTCAACTTTTTTATTAAATACATCGTGTTTATATGTATGTAACGTTAATATTTAATGAAAAGTGTGTTTTAATTGATAAAAAGTTAAGGAAATACATTAAGGGTTTTCACAAGGGGTGTACTATTTGTTGTATCGTTGTATCGTCCTAACAAAAAACAGAGTTGTTAAAAATTAAATTGAAAAAATACAACATTTGAGAATAGCACGATACAACATTTTTACGTATGTTTAGTGTCCTATATTTGAGTGTGCTAACAGATAGAAAACTGAATAGAAAATCGTTGTTAAACACAAATAAAAATTTTAACAACTCTGTTTTTTGTTAGGACGATACAACGATACAACAGATAGCACACCCCTTATGAACAACCTTATTAATTTTGCATTAAACGATTAATCGATTAACCGCCATTTTTAACCGGTTAATCAATTTTAGTGATTTTTCGAATAATGCATTAACCGGTTAACCGCCTATGTCGAATAATTGGAAACACTACCCTACGGGAAATTTTAACAAACTGTCACCGAACTGGCCCCTTTATATGAAATAGACTGGTCACTTTTACATGGCGTTGTCATAGGTGGGGGAAATGTAGAAGTGACCTATTTCATATAAAAGGGCCAGTTCGGTGACAGTTTGTTAAAATTTCCCGTAGGGTAGTTATAAATCCCCGATATCTGAGAAAATTCATGTTGCTTTTTTAAACGCCTCTAAAGAACATCAAATCTGGTCTAGCAGATTCAGTATATTGTTTTCTTATTTCATGTGTCCCAGATCAATTTTAAAAGCCAAAGTTTGTAAGACAAACAAATGAAAAATACTACACCATTTTCAATTGTGTTTCAGAAATTATCAATTGTTTTTCAGATTTATCAATTGTATTTCTGAAATATTCAATTGAATTTCAGTTTATTCAATTGTATTTCAGAACTTATCAATTGTTTTCAGATTTATCAATTGTATTTCAGAAATAGTCAATTGATTTTCAGTTTTGTCAATTGTATTTCAGAAATTATCAATTGTATTTCAGAAATTATCAATTATATTTAAGAAATTACCAACTGTATTTCAGATATTATCAATTGTATTTCAGAAATTATCAATTGAATTTCAGAAATTATCAATTGAATTTCAGAAATTATCAATTGTATTTCAGAAATAATCAAATTTATTTCAAAATTTATGGATTGTATTTTATAGTTAATATAGAATAATGTACAAGCAATTTTGAGTACGGGAACGCTTTTGGGCTACTTTGGGAAATGGCGGTAAAGTACGGGAACATGCATAATTTTTATTATGAATGGGTACATTGTGGGGTATATGTATCTGTATATCTTAATCTGTCTATTATTTATCAATAGTGTTTTTCTTTTTTAATTTATTTTTTATTTATTTATTTTTTTGTTTTTTCAGTTTTTATTATAGAACTTAATCTTATTTACAATTCCCCAACAACCACAACACAATCAGGCTCCACATACGTCTTATCTACCAGCACCAGCTACGAAAGAAGTAAAAAATAAATTATAGAAATTTCCTTTTCCCCTAAGTAACTTTAAAATCGTTTTGTTTTCTTGGTTTAAAAAGTTTTTGAATATTTCAAACAATTTCTACTTTGCTTTGTATGTCAGTTTAGTTTTAAAATTAAAGAAAACGAGAGAAAAAGCGAATATAAAGATACTTATTTTGTAGAATTCTTTTTTGTTTATTATATATTTATTTATTTCATTCATATTATACATTTGTAAGAAAACAAAAAAAAAACAAGATACTTTTTTTTCATATTAAAAAAAAACCATTTATTTTCGTAAATAATGGCGGCCTACTTGAATCGTACAATTTCTATGGTAACTGGTAATGGCGGCAACGCCAACAATTCAAAATCCTCATCGCAACAATACAACAAATCATTAAATTACGATCCAACTGCGTTGATGTCCGAAAACCGTACAATGCATATCAACGCTGATAAATCACCATTGCAGATCTTTGTTAGAGCCAAGAAAAAAATTAATGATATTTATGTGGAAATCGAAGAATATGTTAATGAAACAACACAATTTATTAATGGTAAGTTGAACGAAAATGGAAAATTGTCGTTGTGGTTTGAATAAAAGTTTAAATTTTCTTTCTGTAGCTTTACATGCCGAAGCTGAAATTGTCGATAAAGCCGAACGTGAACTCTTTGAAAGTTATGTCCTCAAAGTCTCTGGCATACGCGAGGTATTGTCTCGCGATCACATGAAGGTTGCCTTTTTTGGTCGTACATCGAATGGAAAAAGTTCCGTAATCAATGCTATGTTACGTGAGAAAATTCTTCCTAGTGGAATTGGTCATACAACAAATTGTTTCTGCCAAGTCGAGGGTAGTGATAGTTCCGAAGCTTATCTTATTAAGGAAGGTTCAGATGAAAAACTAAATGTAGTGGTAAGTGGATATTTTTCTTATTTTTAGCATCATAAATATTTTCTTTTTAAAATTTTATAGAACATCAAACAATTGGCCAATGCTTTATGTCAGGAAAAACTTTCGGAAAGTTCTTTAGTACGCATATTTTGGCCACGTGAACGCTGCAGTTTACTACGTGATGATGTTGTCTTTGTGGACTCGCCTGGTGTCGATGTTTCAGCTAACTTAGATGATTGGATTGATAATCACTGCTTAAATGCTGACGTATTTGTTCTGGTACTAAATGCTGAATCAACAATGACTAGAGCCGAAAAGCAATTCTTTCATACAGTATCACAGAAACTATCGAAACCCAACTTATTTATACTTAACAATCGTTGGGATGCTTCAGCACATGAGCCGGATTCTCAGGAATCGGTAGGTAGATTTAAACTAAATACATTTAGATATTAATGATTTTTAAGTTCCGAAGAAAGTATTCATTGTTTGTGTTTTTTAATTTTGTAAAATTTGTCCTTTATTTAAAAAAAAAATATATATGTAAAATATAATTCACCCAAGGAGCTTGAAAAGGTAATAGTTAACCTTCTTGCCAGCTTAGCTTTTTTATAATAAATTTTAGAGATTGTATAGCTTTTTATATAAAAAATATTTGTATTATTTAAAATTTTAATATTTTATTGGATTATCGTTATAGGTAAAAATTCAACATACAGAACGTTGCATTGATTTTCTTACTAAAGAATTGAAAATCACCAATGAAGAAGAGGCAGCTGAACGTGTATTCTTTGTATCAGCTCGCGAAGCTTTACAGGTATATCCAAAGTTTAACTTTGTGTTGTTGTAGATAAATCATATACAATTTTCCTCTTTTAAAAGGCTCGCATCGAAGAAGCTAAAGGTAATTCACCCAGCCTGGGTGCCATTGCTGAAGGTTTTCAAATGCGTTATTTCGAATTCCAAGACTTTGAACGTAAATTCGAGGAATGCATTTCAAAGAGTGCTGTTCAAACTAAATTCGAAAAACATAGTTCTCGTGGTAAAAATCTATCCGGTGATATGTGTGCCATGTTAGACAATATTTTCGAGCGTATTGCAATATTCCGCAATTTAAAAGTGGATCAGAAAACTCTACTCACAGAACGTATCCAGGGTACCGAAACGGAGATGATGAATGTTACCCGAGAAATGAAATTAAAAATTCATAATATGGTGGAGGAGGTGGAACAAAAAGTGTCCAAGGCATTAAATGAAGAAATTTGGCGTTTGGGTGTTCTGATTGATGAATTTAATATGCCCTTCCATCCAGAACCCTTAGTTTTGAATATTTACAAAAAGGAATTAAATGGTCACGTTGAAGCTGGTCTAGGTTCTAACCTAAGAGCAAGATTATCTTTGGCATTGGCTATGAATGTAGAGGCAGCCCAACGTGAAATGACCGGTAAGTTAAGAGAAATAACATAATCGGAACACAATTCACTTATATTTTCACTCTGGATCTGATATTTAAATGATCAACACATTCCTCGATTATTCGGCAATATTCTAGTTAATGTTAAAACAAAACAAACCATTAAGGCCTGATAACTTATCTATAAATAAACTGAGCTTAGTCCTTAACTATAGTTATGAATGCCTAATTTATGTGGAAATATCTGTTGTTAACGTTTAACCTTGGTTATATTGCAAATAAGTTACTCGCCCTTAAAACATAAAAAATCTGTTTTATTCGGCTTACCCGTATAATTTTTTCTCTTTAAAATTTACCGAAATTTGAAGAAAAAAATCATCAAAATAGATAAAATCGCTAACATTAGCTCTGTTTGTTTACATTTCTAGTAAAAACTAGTAAACTTAGAAAATGCCGAAGAATTTCCAAAACCGATTTTCTTTTCCATTGAAATGAAAGAAAATGGTACCAAAAGTAGTAAATAGAAGCCATTGAATTAAAAAATTTGCACATTTCACGTTAAAAGCGAATTTATGAGAAAAAACTAGTAAAAATAGTAAAAACTAGCATGTAAACAGACATATTAGGGGCAAAAATCGCAAAAAATCGCAATAAAATAGTATAAAAAACAAGAGTATTAAATTAGGTTTTAACGAATACGTTTTTATATCCGTGCCTTTACGTTACCGCGGATTCTCAATCTTACCAAAAAGCGTTCCCGTACTCCAAAATTGGGTAAATGGGAGCGCTCGGTAAAGTGTATATGTGTTTCTCTTTATACTAAAAGTTACCCAGACTTTTTCTTAGGGTAACGTTGGTAAATTGTAAATCGAATAGCTGATGCTATGATAAACCAAAAACAGATGATGCAATGATAAAAAAACAAAAGATGTAATAATATAACAATAGGTCTGTTTGGGTACTTTTTAGGGTATTGAATCAATCTTATTTTGAAGATTGTATTTATGCATTAAATAATTAGAAAAAACTGAACTTTTACATATTTAAAATAAACTTTAAGTTCCTTCAGTCTTTAAAACAAATAAATAAAAATTAGTAATGAGTAAATAATAAAGAAAATATATAAAAATAAATGTTAATTGCATATTGGACTGCCTCAGTATTCAATTAATCGACTTTTTATTTTAATCAATAAACCGTTATTCGGGTTTTTTTGTTAACCTATTAATAGAATAAAATTTTAAAATTAATCGAAAGAAATATGTAAAATAATAAAAAATTTTGTTGCATTTTATAAACTCTCCTTAAATTCATAAAAATAAACATTTTTTTCCAAATCGGAAACAACTACAGACCTTTCTTGTAAATTTTTCATTTCGTAAAGTTAAGCCTAGACGTACACATAGCGCTCTTTAATACATTCAACGAGATAAATAATAATAAAATAAAATGTATCGTATTTTAACTTTTGTCCCTTTCGTATGCACTGAACACATAAAAAGGGTAAATGTAGAGCGAAATTCTGTTGAGAATAGATTTTCCCTCACGGTTTATTTTTCACAAACGTAAAGAATAGATTTTCCATCTACATTTACGGCTCTCCCTCTCTTTAGTATTACGTAGGGAATTTAAACAAAAACGTGTTTATTATTTATTTATTAATTTAATCTTATGAATAAATTCTAAGATTAAGGATTTTTAGCGAGCATTAGATGCCAGGGCTATCGTGTTTAGTTTTGTCAAACTTGTTTTAAAGGGAGTTGGCTCAATTGGCTTCAGAAAAGCTGATATGTGTGACAAGTTATTTAGTTCTCATTACAGACTATTTGGATCCCAATAAATATTAATTTTGACTATAATCGTTTTAAAAACTTATTTGTAAATTTATTTGTATTACTTTTGGAATTGTATTTAAAAAAGTTGTGAATATTATATAAAGAAAAAATGTATTTGTCTTTTAATGACTTTCTTAAGCAAGAATGAAGTCCGTATAGGTACAAGTCAACGGGAAATTATTTTTCACAATTTTTTAAATAAGTTTTTGGATTTGAGCAAATTTAAATAGTCCACATTTCGAAGAACGAACAATTCGAATAATAAAAAATATATTTTTTAAACCTTTTTGTAGTTTTTCACCAATTTCGATTAATCGTAATAAATTATTCGAATTAATCGTTACTCATAATTTGGACATTTTAAATTATTGGAACAATTTTTGGGCAAAATTCTTCGATTAATCGAACAACGATTAATAGATTGAATACGTTAGTACTTTTCCAGTAAAGTCTATTAAAAATACTCATAAGGAAGGCATCGCAAAAGGCTCCCTCCCATCTTAATGGGATTCAGATATGTGATATAGGAGAAAAAATAATTTACACGTATTTTTTAGCGGTCCATTCTCATGTTTAGCTTTTTTGGAGACACATCTACTGGTATGCAAAACATGTCCGAACAACTTTTTGATATTTAATTATTAACTTTTTCGAATAGCATATCGAGAGCCTATATTCATCAATACACTATCCTAAGATTTTTCGAAAATGACTTTTTGATGGCAAACTCTTCACTGATGACGGCTACAGCTCTGACAAAAATTTCAGAAAGAAAAAATGTATTTTAGTATCCTTTTTTCATTATTTGTTATTCGTCTATCGGATATGACTTTATTTTTTTTGAATGCAATATGGTCTATCGGAACATTTTGGTAATCGACTTAATAAAAATATAATATTAATACAAAATTGTACCCTACAGTATAATATAGAACTGTGCCTAATATATTAAGCTCGTTTAAATGTAAAAAGTATTTGGTCAAAATCATTTTTGGGCCACTGACTACAAACATGCATTTGCATGAAAGTCCTTGCCCTGGTCAAAACATGCAAAATATCAATAAAAACTTTTAATATATTTCTATTGTTAGTTATGCTTGCAAAAACTTCGAAAACATATTTTTACACATTTTTTGCTGCTCTCATCTAGTTGGATAGCAAATTATGTTTTAATATGAAATTTGATGTTTTATAATTGCAGTAATGCCACCACTTTCTAAAGAAAACTGATGATGGATATCTAAAAATCCCCGAAACGATAGTCTCTTCATTCCTGAAGGTGTAGAATATTTTGAAAGCAAAAACTCTGAAGTATTTATTAGAAGAAGATCCTAATATAGAAAAATGGCAGAGTTTTTGGAAAAGAGTACTTATTATGTTTTTTCATAATAAGGAAATAATTGGCCTCGAACAAGAATAAATAAATTTTTCATATACAAAAGTACAAAATTCTCGTCTCGTTGAATTTTTTTACCTTATGTAATGTCTCGGTTTGTATATTGAAGTCATCATTTTCTTATTGTGCACAACTATGAGTTGCTGTGATGCCCACGAAACAATTGTATTGTCTATCATGAAAATGACCAACCTTTTTGAAACAACAAATAAAATCTAATATGACAATATCATATTAGAATTTGGAGTTAATGTAGAACAATATTCTAACTAAATATATGGAAATATATAAAGTCCAAAAAAAAATTTTTGTATTTTTAATACAAAAATTAAAATAATTGTTATTTTTGTGAATAGAGAGAGTGCAATTAAGCAAAATCATACAATATCAGTACCAGTTATGTACTAGGTTATTTGAACCAGATAACTAGTACAAGTTCTACCGCCTCTCTATACAAACAACTGTAGAATTTAACATGGAGATGTCATAGGGATGGGGGCAATTGTCGCCAAACTCCTACTTTGGTACTAGTTGCAGAACTAGTTTGAAAATTACAATTTTAGGATGAAAAATGTGGAGCAAAACTGGTAATAATGTGACACCCGTGGAACCAGTTCCGAAGTGACTCTTTGGAAATAGTATTGCACCAGTTGGTTACTACCTAATTTATGCAGATAAAAACAAAGGTTTTGCCTTTGATAACTGTGTCCATTAACCAAATGAAATTTAAAATATTTTGTGTTTATGGTTTCTAATCACAAAAAAAAACATTTTAGTATTTATTTGCAAACGCTGAATTTATTATTAAACACAAATGGAAACAAAACTAAAACATCGTACATTATGGTTGGACCAGCCTTTAGTATTTCAAAACTCGTATTTAAATTTAATCTTTGAAACAGTCTGTGCATAGTTTCAATTAAACTTGTAGGTACACAAATTGTTAAAAATGATTGTGTTAGGAAGAAAAACAGGAATCTGAACTAGTACTTATGAAATTTACCAAACTACACCTTTTCCAACTGTAATTCAGAAAATAACAATTAAAATTCAAAATTTCCATTTGAAATTCAGAAAATATCAATTGAAATTTAGAATTTCCATTTGAAATTCAGAAAAGATCAATTGAAATTCAGAATTTCCATTTGAAATTCAGAAAATATCATTTGAAATTCAGAAAATACCAATTGAAATTCAGAAAATATCATTTGAAATTCAGAAAATATCATTTGAAATTCAGAAAATATCAATTAAAATTCAGAAAATATCAATGGAAATTCAGAACATATCAATTGAAATTCAGAAAGCGTCATTTGAAATTCAGAAAATGTCAATTGAAATTCAGAAATTGTCATTTGAAATTCAGAAAATATCAATTGAAATTTAGAAAATATCATTTGAAATTTAGAAAATATCAATTGAAATTCAGAAAATATCATTTGAAATTCAGAAACCGTCCTTTGAAATTCAGAAAATATCAATTGAAATTCAGAAACTATCATTTGAAATTCAAAAAATTCCAATTGAAATTCAGAAAATACCATTTGAAATTCAGAAAATATCATTTGAAATTCAGAAAATATCAATTGATATTCAGAAAACATCAATTGGAATTCAGAAAATATCAATTGAAATTCTATAGAAATTTTCTGAATTTCAAATGATGATTTCTGAATTTCAATTGATATTTTCTGAATTTCAATTAATGTTTTCTGAACATCAATTGATATTTTCTGAATTTCAAATGATATTTTCTGAATTTCAAATGATATTTTCTGAATTTCAATTGACATTTTCTGAATTTCAAATGATATTTTCTGAATTTTAATTGATATTTTCTGAATTTCAAATGATTGTTTCTGAATTTCAACTGATATTTTTTGAATTTGAAATGACAATTACTGAATTTCAATTGATATTTCCTGAATTTCAATTGATATTTTCTGAATTTCAATTGATGTTTTCGTTATAATAATTGATATTTTCTGAATTTCAAATGATATTTTCTGAATTTCAAATGATATTTTCAGAATTTCAATTGATATTTTCTGAATTTCAAATGATATTTTCTGAATTTCAATTGATATTTTCTGAATTTCAAATGGAAAATCTGAATTTCAATTGATGTTTTCTGAATTTCAAATGGAAATTCTGAATTTCAATTGATGTTTTCTGAATTTCAAATGGAAATTCTGAATTTCAATTGATATTTTCTGAATTTCAATTGATATTTTCTGAATTACAATTGCAAAAGGTGTAGTTCTAAAGCAGAGCTTCGAAGAACTTAATTCAATTTGAGCTTAAATCACGAAAAATTGAATTCAGAATTTAAAAATGTTCATATACCATTCCATTTAACCATTAGACGTTCCCGCAGCACTCGGTTCTTCGTACCGGAACGACTCGGAGCCCAACAAGCCCCGACCAAGGAATGCCAACTCAACAAACCCACAATACGTATGTATGCCCTCTTCTTTTTTCTAACCTGGAGCAACTTTATCCGGCGAACTTGCTCCATATCCTTTTGGTCCGTGCCGGAATCGAACAAAATCCAGGACCATGGTTCTGCTAGGTTTGCCAGGACTGGTTACACTCTGGCGGAACATCAGTCAGGTGTAACATCTGCAATCAGTGGGTTCACCTCAGGAAGGACAGTAATTATTCCCATAGGGAATGGGACGGTAATTACGTGGCCCAATGCTGTATAGGCCAACGTAACAGCTCATCGTCATCGGAGTTGTCAACGTCGGTGACATCGTCGGCCTTGCCATCATCGGTCGCGTTGACCCCGATCTCGTCCCAACAGCAGCAGACACCACAACTAACACCGCATGTGGCTGTCCCCCGACCTGAGGTGATAACACTTATGCAGTTTAACTGCAACGGCCTCCAAGGTAAGATCACGGAGATAACCCGATTTATGCAGCTCCACAAAGTCATGGTCGCTGCGGTCCAGGAAACCAAACTCAATGCCACCTGTAGACTCCAGAGTTGTAGTAATTACAACATTCTGCGCAAGGACCGCACATGGAGCGGAGGCGGGAGCCTCGCATTCATTATCGACAACACCGTGCAGTACAGAATGATCTCGCCTGACCCAAACGTACGTGACGTATACATGGAACATCAAGGTATAGCAGTAAGGTCAGGAGCTGCCGAGATCGAACTGTACAATGTATATATTCCGCCAGTGGCCAGCTGCCCGCAGGATATCACCCGGACATCAGATTCCTTCTGGTGGGTGATAACCGCATGGTGATGGGCGACTTTAACGCACACCATGAGCTCTGGCACTCCAATCTGGGGGAAGACCAGAGAGGGATAGCCCTGGCGGAACAGGTCGATGACTCCACATTCCCCCACCAGAATTGTAGGAAGTTGCACTAGCTCGTCAGACATAACAATTTCGAGTGCAGGTCTGATAAATTACGCCTCCTGGCGGCCGATTATATCGTTGGCCTCAGACAACCTTCCTATAGTTATCGCGCTAGATAGACCAAGTGACTTCATCGTCTCTGAACGCCGCACGTACATTAACCACAAGAAAGCTAATTGGTTAGCGTTCAGAGAGTTCACCAACCGCAAATTCAGTGACATACCCACCCCAACCGATGTGCGCTCCGCGGAAAGGAAGTTCCGTGAAATCGTCAACGCAGCGGCTGCTCGCTTCATTCATTCATTCATGCAACCTCAGCACCGGAGCCAGCAAGCTATGGTCAACGGTCAAAGCTCTCTCGAACCCGTCCAAAAGGGACGACAGGGTATCGATCTCATTTGCCGATAGGACGATATCGGACCCGAAGAGATGCGCGAGCTATTTTAGCCGGCAGTTTATAGAGCACCCCGAGAGAGACAAGGCGAAAAGGAGTGTCGTGAGGAAAATGCACGAACTCCGAGTCGATGACGAGCCATTAGCTTTTACGTCAACAGAGGTTGCCGAAGCCATCAAAAGAGCCAAACCATCTAGAGCTCTAGGACCCGACGGAATTTCCATGCTGATGATCAAACAACTGGAGATGCCAGGAGTAGAATACCTGACAAAGGTCTTTAACCTTTCCCTATCCACCCTAATTGTGCCCGAGGTCTGGAAGATGGGCAGGGTGGTGCCACTTTTGAAGCCAGGAAAGGATGCGAACCAGGGAGCATCGTACAGACCAATCTCCCTACCAGAGAAACAAGCCGACCAAAATAATCGGCGGCGGCGGCGCAAGCAAAAAATCGGCGGCGGCGGCGGCGATTGAGGTTGAGCCGGATAAAAATCGGCGGCGGCGGCGCAACCAAATAATCGGCGGCTGCGGCGGCTTGATCGGCTGAAAACAACATTTTGTAATGTGATTTGAAAACGTTTAAGTTTTTTTACGAAAGATAGATATTTTACTATCACTCTATATGCCTTTACGTTTTTTGCCATTACTCTTACCTGACCACCTCTCAAGGATTTGTACGAATAATCTTCAAGGTTTACTATTTTTGAAAAGTTATTCATCATCGCTCTTATATCTGAAACATTTGGAATAATTATTGGAGGCGGTTTTTCTTCACACAGCTCTTTGTTAGCATTATGGTTAATATAATTAACATCATCATTATTGTCTACAGCAAGTGCAGCAAACATGTTGTTGCTAGTAGGTACTTGGTATATCATCATTAGGGCAAGGAATTTCATGCACTTAAAAATTAAAAATATGCGCCTAAAATATGCGGTTAAAAAAGAAAAATAGGCACTAACAATATAAAAAATATGCACTAAAAACTATAATTTTTGCAAAAATAATGCACTTTAAAACTTAAAAATATATTTAAGTTAGTTATTTTGCAAACAGACACAGAACTCGAAGATTTCCCATAGGTCAATAAAGTTTTAAAAATGTTTATTTTGATTGAATCAAAATATGAAAACGTATCAATTTTTTATATTTTTTTACAAAATAAAAAATGCTACTAAAAATGAAAAATATGAACAAATATGCATTAAAAAGCACAAAATATGCATTAGAAAGCCACCAAATATGCATTTAAAGTCGAAATATGCAAAAACATGCATTTATGTCAAAATATGCAACTACAAATCGATGCCAGTTTGTTCTAAATTTGATGATTCGGATAAATGTTTAGTCTATATTAGTTTTGGACTATCGAGAAATAACATACATTTGCATGGAATTCCTTGCCCTAATCATCATTGTTGGTAGTTTTTTTTATTTTGATTGCATGCTTAACTAATCCTGGTGATCGATTTTGTCGTCGTTTCGTTTTCAGCGACTGTCTACCAGACAATATCGCTTTCTTCAGTAGACTCGCTGCTACTATCCATTCTGCTGTAACAGCAGAGGATTAGTATAGAAGAATATTAATCCCTTTGTTTACTACTTAATAAGTAATAATTTGTTGTTGATTTCAATATACAATGCAGTGTTGCCAACAAATTTTCAAAATAAATGGCTAGATCAGACCCAAAAATCGCTAGAAAATCTCTAGATTATAAACAGTGTAAATATTTAGCGATTTTATCGCTAGATTGTTGAAAAATGGTACTTAAAGCAGTTTTTACTCAAAAATTTCTTTAATATGTTAATAAGAAGTGTTATAAACTTTTAAATAATGAAAAATTTTACGATTAAGCTTCAAATAATGAGTCTTGATTTTCATTGAATTAATCTTAGTATTGCGAATACACAATAGAGGGCGTTGTACGATGAAAAAGTGCATACCCATATTTTATCGAAATGTGTATTTTTAGAGTTTTTTTTACTAAAATCGTTTAAGATGTTGTGTTTTATAATAAAGGAATATCAATGTGCGAGTTTTATAATATTTTTCAACATAAAACCGAGTTTTAAAAATTATATTACGGCTGATAAAAAAAAAATCGCTAGATTTTTGGCTAATAGCTACAGGACAATTTTTCCCGCTAGGGGCGAAATAAAATCGCTAGATCTGACGAGAAAATCGCCGTTATGGCAACACTGATACAATGTAAAAAAAAAAAAGTTTTTTCTTAAAACAATAACAAATGTTATTGCTTTTAATTTAATTATAGAAAAGAGATCACAATTAACGTCTGCACTTTATCACGGTCAGAAAATCACTCGCAAAAAAAAATATATAAAATCAATTTATATAAGATTTGTTGTTGGTTCACGTGTGATTTGTTTCATGTTCGCACAGATCCATGGCTAGTCAAGACTATATCTAACAAATGGTCCTAAATATTTAATATAACATACAAGTTTTATTTAATAAATTATAAACATACCCTTTTACTACCAAGTCCTTTTCGTTGAAACATAACTTGCAAAATTTTAATTTCTGCCAGCATATTTTTTTTGCCAACGTAAAGGGCTCCAAAGTAATCCCAACATTGGGAAAATGTAACCCTCTTGGAACTCAAAACAATTTTTGCCTCTTATAGAATTTTCAGAAAATTAAAGCATACTGGGAATCAATTATTTTTATTTATTCTTTTTAATTTTAACAAATTAAGGAATAAATGAAGACCATAGAAAAAATAAATATCGATTGATTTAAGAAATTAAACTTGTTTGAAGGCTTTTGAATGGAGGCTTTGTTAGAAAGTTTGGGCAGGATGCACATATCTTGTATCGACCCATTTGAATTAGATGCCCAATCAATAATGTCCTTAAATGATGAAATTATGTGATCAATTCGAACATTGGTTTGAGCATTTTATACGTAAAAGTGTCCTTTTCTAAATATTATAGAATTTTACAATATCTCTTATCTTTACTTTTTCATTTATTTGTTACAAAATGTCTCATTTATCCAAAATATTCAACTGGACCATTTTTAAAAATGTATTTTATAATTGAAAAAATATATATGGGTGATATCAAAAAATGTGATAAAAACCATGTAACCAACTAATTTCAAATGCATGGATTACATTTGAGTTATATATTTCGATATATATCAGCTCATTGACACCTGTTTTACAAAATTTATAACAATCTGACCAATTTTTGGTTAATACATAAAATTTGTAACCAATTTTATAGACCAATTGTAAACTCCGTAACCAGTAACTCGTAAGGTTTTTTAACTTTAATAGCTTATATTTTACTAACCAATGAAGCTAAACACTAACTGTAAGAATTTATATGAAGAGGAGAAGTAACGCTTTTAACAAAAATTAATGCATTTTACAAACTTTTTCGTATATCTATGCTAACACGACTTCAACTCTGTAACGATTTTTCGTCATAATTTTTGATAAAAATGCGTACACCAAATACATATATTGAGTTTTAAATGCAAATTTAAGCAGCTACGTTTTTTTATTAATTGATTTTTTACACATCTGCAAAGAGTTGCATTCTGAAGTATTATATTAACCCATTAAGAACTTTTTTTTAAATTTTTTTCACAGTATAAATGTATATAAGCTTTTATAGCTTAAAAAGATTATATTTATAAAAATTTAATATTTAGAAGATTTTAACTTTTTTCTTTTCATATAAAAAAATTGTGTTTAGCTCTGGTTGTTTAAGTTTAATGAATTAGTAAATTCTTTTTAAAAAATATATTTATTTTTAAATTTTTTATATTTGAAAATTGATACTTCCAGCCGAAATGAGCCGAAAAAAATCGGCGGCGGCGGCTGAAGCAAAAATGACCGGCGGCGGCGGCTTAAACGGCTCACGGCGGCTGGCTTGTTTCTCTGCTCCCTACTGTCACCGGTCGCTAAGATACTTGAGGCTCTACTCCTCCCCAGTCTCACAGCATTTTCAGCTAGCCCAGCACCAGCATGGATTCCGGAAGCAGTACAGTACAACAACAGCTTTAACCGCCATTGCCACACAGATAACCAGCGGTCTGAATCAGAGCCGCCCTTGCGAAAGGACGGTTCTAGTGGCGCTTGACCTATCGAAGGTATTTGATACGGTCAGCCACGCGACCCTCTTCAGAGACATCGCCGAATCCAGTCTCCCAAATGGTACGAAGAGGTGGATAGCGAATTATCTGTGTGGTCGCCAGTCGTTTGTTGAGTTTCGTAACAAAAGATCCAAACCTCGTAAAATTAAACAAGGGGTTCCTCAGGGTGGAGTTCTCTCCCCGATATTGTTTAATTTCTACGTTTCGAAACTCCCGGCACCACCAGAAGGGGTGGAATTGATTTCATATGCCGACGACTGTACGATACTAGCGACGGGTCACAACATTGATGGCTTATGCGGTAGGTTGAACAGTTATCTTCATGATCTTACGAATTTCTTCACTGGAAGGAATATGCAGATCTCCCCTGCAAAATCCTCGGCGACTCTTTTTACCACTTGAACGAAAGAAGTAAGGCTGGAACTGAATGTAGTAGTCGATGGCGTGCGAATTCCGACACTCAACCACCCCAAAATTCTTGGGGTTACATTCGACAGCCTGTTCATGTCCTCAGCGCACACCACTGCAATTTGCAACAAGATGCAGAGTAGGAACAAGGTGCTCAAGTCGCTAGCCGGCAGCTCTTGGGGTACGGACAAAGAAACCTTGTTGGCAACCTACAAAACAATTGGTCGGTCAGTGGTTAATTATGCTGCGCCAGTGTGGTCGCCTAGAGTCAGCGATACCCAGTGGAGAAAGCTCCAAACCTGCCAAAACTCTGCCCTCAGGACAATTACAGGATGCCTACAAATGTCCTCGGTTCAACATCTTCACGAGGAAACGAAGGTCCTCACAGTAAAGGAACACTGCCAAATGCTCTCGAAGCAGTTCCTGCTGGGATGTCATCGGAGGAACCACCCGAATCACCATATTACGGAGGTGGATCCCCCCCCGAGGCATGTCAGAAAGGACCTTCATGTCTTTGAGGGCACGGTCCAGCGTTATATGAGAGATCCGCTGGACGAAGCATCCTATAGGACAGGTATAAAAGATATTCATCGGGACACGGTAAATGACGACATCAATTCTTACCGGATGAATATCGTTCTTGGAGGTCGTTCCCCACCTATTGCGGAGAACGAGGAGAGGACTCTCCCACGATCTACAAGAGTTCTCCTCGCGCAATTGCGTTCGGGATGGTGTTCACGCCTTAATTCATATTGGTCTCGGATCGAGCCCACCATCCCGAAAACATGTCCCGCTTGCCAGAGAGGTCCCCACGACGTAAACCACCTCTTTGGCTGCACGGCAAACCCGACTCACCTAGATCCCACGTCACTATGGACCCACCCGGTTGAGGCGGCCCGGTTCCTGGGTCTGGATCTAGCTGAGTCAGCAGAACAAGATGAAGAAGATTAATTATATTATATTGCTTACATATTTTATTGTAGGAGGCTTTGCTACAACAACAACAACCATTCGTAGAGAATTCATTCATAAGCTTCATTCCCAAAGCTTTAATAAATATTGAATGAATTCCTAACTTGAATCTAACTACTAACTACTAACTGAATGAAGAAATTGTATTATCATAATCAAAACCAAAACCCACAAGCTATAACAAAGCATACAATACTAGTTAGTTATGTTATATGAATTTTAAATGTTTTTCATTTGTATTATGCTAATATATCCGCATATAATTGCAAATTAAAAATTTTCATTTGACTAAGTGAATGAAATAAAATCATTTTTCATTCACCTTTTAACTAAATGAATTCAGGTTAATTTGGTTTCATTCAATTAGAATTCAATAAAAATAGAATTAATTCATATAATTTAAAGCTGTCGGGGATTCACTATCTAATTAATTCCATAAGAATGCTATTACGGAATGAAGTTTAACCCAAATTTCATTAATTTTTATAAAGTGAATTAAAGAAGTAAGCCTTTTAAACCTTTGTTCTAAAGTGACTCTTTGGCACCAGTACTGCGCCAGTTCATATACACTTCAATTTAATTCACAATACAAAAATTTAAGTGTTTATTTGCAAACAGATTTTTTTTAAATAAATGTAAACAAAATAAGAATTTCCAATCTCGTATTTTAATTTAGGTAATTTTTTAAAGTCTACATTGATGCTATTTAACTAGTACACAACTGGTTCCAAATAGTTATTATGAGAACTAGTTTTGTAATTACTCAAAAAACTAGTACTTTTTAATACTAGTTCGACCATTTGCTACTGGGCTTATTCTCTCATTTACAAATGTGTGTTACACTTTTTAAAAATCGTTTTAATTTAAAAATGGGTTAATTTAGATGAAATTCTCTAAAAGAAAAGAAAATATCATGGAAATCATGAAAATTGCTAAAATTTTAATTACCAATATTCAAAAACAGTATTCAAAATAGATAAAAATAGTTCAAATGAAAGTCACTAAAATATGAAAAATCATCAAAGTGGCAACAAAATTTTCAAAATTCCTAATTTCCCAAATCTCGTAAACTAAACGAGTTGGAACAAAAATAGTATGTACTTTTAGAGCTTTTGTGATTAAATTTATACTTAAAAAAAAATTACTGTACTATTACTGAATTCTTTTTTTTTTAAACATCAGATTTTATTCACTATTGATATTGTTGCGAAATTATTGCGATTTTCAAAGTTTATATTGCGCGAATTTTACAAAATCTAGAGCCAATTTGAATAAACTGGTTGCAGATTCGGAATAAGCACCGTTCAATTATCCTAAATCCACCACAATATCATTCACTTTTTTTGTAGAGCAGTGTTATTAGCACTTAAAAACTATTGCTTATACATCGGACTAGTTAATTGAATGGACCAATTAATTCACAATTTCATTGGCTTTGCAATTGATTAATGCCAAAAATTAATGCATTGCTCAATGCCTAAAACAAATTATAATTGATGAAAAAAGCAGTCGTTTTCAAAGACTTTGTTTTGATAAAGGAACAAATTTAGAAAAAAAGTTAAATATTCGCGAACTTATCTAAATATTCGCTACTTTGTCAAGCATATAGTACATTACTAGAGTCTGATCCATCTAGAGTCTAGATTCTGGACTAACCAGTCATCAAAAAAGAGTGAGCAGCTTATACTTGATAGAATAAAATTTCAATGCCATTAAAAATTTCCCAATTATGCTATTGCTTTAAGAATGCTAAAAGCAATCGGATTTGTCCGCTCTAGAGTTACAAATTTTGTTAATCCTTTATTTTGATTTGATATTTCAGATCGCATGCATGCTTTGGTACCAAGTGAAAAAGTTATGCCACAAACAAAAATCGCCACACGTACACAACCCTTTGAAATGTTATACTCATTGAATTGTCAAAATTTGTGTGCTGATTTTCAAGAAGATCTAGAATTTAAATTTTCTTGGGGCATAACAGCCATGATACAACGTTTTACTGGGAAAGTAAAAGAGCGCAACATGAAGAAACTACCAGCAATAATGAATCGTCAAGGCAGTGTTGTTGTAAGTTTCTAAATCGATTTCAGTTTGAAATATAGTTTTAAGTTTATTTTTCTTTTTAGCAAAATCCTATATCACCCATATCGCCAGCAAATGATACACCAATGTGTCTTATACCCACACCAGTTGGTGGTATTACACCAGAACAATTATCACTGATATCACGTTTTGCCGTGGCCTCAATAGGGTCACAGGGCACCGTGGGAGGTCTTATTGTAGCAGGCATTGTAAGTTTTACACAAATGAAATAAATTTGAATATAATCATATAATATATTGTTTTACTTTTAGATGTTAAAAACTATTGGTTGGCGTGTTTTAGTTGGTGTTGGTGCTTTATATGGTTGTATTTATTTCTATGAACGTCTATCCTGGACCAACTCAGCTAAGGAAAGAGCCTTTAAATCACAATATGTACGTCATGCTACAAAGAAATTAAAAATGATTGTGGATTTAACATCAGCCAATTGTAGTCATCAAGTACAACAGTAAGTTCTGTTTTTATATATAGAATAGTAAATGTTTTTAATTTTCAATTGTTTTTTTAGGGAATTATCTAGCACATTTGCTCGTTTATGTCGTACTGTTGATACAGCCACCACCGATATGAATGAAGAATTAAAAACATTAGAAGCTCAATTAACCATCTTGGAATCTAATCAAAAACAATTGAAATTATTGCGCAACAAAGCCAATTATATACAAAATGAATTGGAAATATTTGAAAATAATTACATCAGATCAAATTAGCCCTATTTGAATGCATATGGGAAATCCGAAATATGTTAAGTTAATGGTGGCTTAATGTGTACACACTATTTCATTTAAGAATATATAAAATTAATTAGTTATGTGATGAAAAAATTAGGGCATTAATTAAGAGAGCAGCAAGAGTAAGCAAGTAGTTTTGAAAAGTACTTGCACTTGTACGCTTTGCTACTCTCCCTTTCTTCACCCCAAATGAATTGCATGAATTTCGAACAGATTAGATTACGTTCTTACGAGAAGCTAAACAAGTTTCACGTACAACCTCAACATTTTTACTAACAAATAAAGAATATCATTTTCAATTTATTAAGAAAAAGCTTTATGTTGATTATTTAAACAATTTTATACATTAATTAAGTTGCTTTCCATTGTATTATCAATTTTTTTTGTTGCAAGAATCCTCTTTCTTCTCCTACATTTTCATATGCTATGATGGTGGTTTTATTTACAATTTCTTTAATGTAAAAAATGTTTAATTTCCCACTTGGTTATTATGTTATTGTAGGAGTTTTTTTTTAGACTTATTTTTTTTTTTTTTTAGTTTTACATTTATATTTTCATAAAATGTTTGTTGATCATTTATCCTAATTGATTATATTGTAATAAAATAACAACTTATCTAAAACATTTGAATAAAATTTGTTTTTATATTAATAACTAACAGGAATGTTGTGTGGTGCTTCACTTCGATTTAGATGCTATTTGGGTATGTGAAATCATTTATTTTCCGAATTTGGGATATCCTCCATATTCGTACTTGCTGTACCCAAGAATCCATCTAAACTAATCAGTGTTGCCAAGTTGGGGGTTTTCCCCCCCTAGATTTGGGGCGTTTTCAACGGCTTAGGGGGATTTTAGGGGGTATAAATTTGTAAGGGGGAAATTTAGAGGGTAAGAATTGTTGTTTTTAACAGTAATTACATTAGTTTTTTATAGAAAAAATCAAAACAACTTATGACGTTTATTTAAGAAAACAACTAACTAAAAGTACTGTAATTTCGTAACAGTTGTTTAATCAGTTATTTTTAATATCATAATAAACAACTACCAAAACAATATTTTTACAGTAAGCAGTAGTTTTTGTTAGTTATTTAAAAAATATAAAATTTCGTTGAATTTTAAAAATTCTTGTTTGGTTTATATTTGTTATTATTGATATATTTCTAGTTTGCAAATAAAAATCAGAAACTTGTATTGTATCTCCAATGCATAAAAGCATAATAACTGGAGAACGGTTTGGAATTTTTGCTTCAAATTTTAAATAGGCTGAAGTAATAACACATATTTTTGTAATCGAAAGTAAAAAAATTATTGTTTTTATTTAAATATACTTTTATAAACAAAAAGAATTGACTGTAAAACACAGTAGTTTTTACTCATTTTGTCAGTTGTTTTGAAATTTTTGTAGTAAAAATTTATCAGTGAATTTTACGACATTGGTAGTTATTTTTAATGCATTTGTTAGTTATTTTTCAACAGTTAAAAATAAAAGTTTTAGTTATTTTAAAGGTAAATACCTTTGTCGCCTTTTTATCTGCATATACCTTTGTTTTAACTGTCATTTTCAGTAGATTCTACCGACAAACTTTTGTGAGTGTAATTTTGGACAGGTTCTATGACTTATGATATAATCTAAACTCCGCTTAAACTGTTTTAGTAAAAAAGTTTGCGAATTGTCATCGTATGAAAACCCTCGATCGTAAATACATTTAATTAATCCGCAATTAATAAATTGTTTCTTTTGCTTGTAGATATATATTGGATCTAGTTTCGGGTCAATTTTGCGAACTCTGAGGCCGATTAATGTTATTTACACGACATAACGGTCCGGAAACGGTCCGGCATTAACGGCCTTTCAGCGGACTAGTCCGTTTTTTACATGACATAACGGTCCGTCATTGACGGACTTCAAACGGACTTGTATGTTTTTAACACGACAACGGTCAGTCATTGACGGATTTGAATCAGTTTCGATGTTCCTTATGTTCCGTTTTATGGTCCGTATACGGATCCAGAAAACGGTACGTATACGAAGTTGGACCGAAAATGGTGCGTTTACGGAACGAATTGTTTGTTGGGGTATAATTTTAATTTCAATTAATAATTTTTGAATCTCAGTTCGTATTTTTCGATTTAATTTCGTATTTTTGCATTAAATTGATATTTTTGGTTTTTTTTTTGTCTTTGAACTAAAAATGGTATTTTTGAATTTCAAATCAGTATTTTTTAATTGTGTTCCGTTTTTTCTTTTATTTCAATTGATATTTTCTTGATTTGAAATGGTATCTCTTGAATTGTAAACAATTAGGTTGTTCACAAGGGGTGTGCTATCTGTTGTATCGTCCTAACAAAAAACAGAGTTGTTAAAAATTTTATTTGACTTTAACAAAGATTTTCTATTGGATTTTCTATCTGTTAGCACATTCAAGACACTAAACATACGTAAAAATGTATCGTGCTTTACTCAAATGTTGTATTTTTTCAATTGAATTTTTGGAAACTCTGTTTTTCGTTAGGACGATACAACAAATATCACACCCTGGTGAAAAACCTTAATATTTTTTATTTTTAAATGGTATTTTTTAGTTGAAAATGCAAGATTTCAAAATATATTTTTGAACTGAAATACCTATAATTAGCTTAGAAATTTGGACTTAATGCAACAGAAACTTTACCTGATTTAAAAGAAAATTTCTGCTATATGCCGCTTGCGATCTGAGTGTTTGGACTCTCCAGATCTATCCCGAGACAGGTCTATATTTATTACTAGCGGGCGCAGCCCGCTACGTTGTTAGCGTGCCTTAAAGTTTAAGGGGGGGGGGGGGGGCTGCGCCCCCCGACAATTTTTTTTAAATTCGCTTTTTATTTAAAGTACAGTTTTTATATAGTAAAAGCCTTCACCCAGTCACCACAAATAAATAATTCTGCACAACAATGGGTTTAAAATAAATATTTGATCACTTTTTCTCATGAAAGTGGATTGTTAGTAATAAATCCATAATAAATTGCAATATACGTGTGTATGTTAAGATAATTTGGTAAAGTGCGAACTTAGGTAGATAGACCCGTAAGTAGTTTTGTTCATTTGTGTTTTGAATGACAATAAATAACGTAAAGCAGGGTTGTTACCGTGCCTTAAAGTTTTTTTTTTTTTAATTCCAGTTTACATAAAGGTAGACCTGGCAATTCAAGTAAATTCACAAATTCAGTTGGAAAATTTACTGCGTCGGTTTCTTCCACCGGTGCTTCGTTACATGAAGTTTAAATATCGGAATATATAAGTTCCATTCCTTTTCTAAGGTTTTTTCTCTTTTAGAAAATTTGTTCAACTTTTTGGAGAGTATGTTTCAATGCTACATAAGTTTCATATTCCGTGGATAGTGTTTGAACAGGTAATTCCCTCTTCCAATCCATTTGCATTGTCTATAATTTCAATTCCACTCGTTCAACGTTTATATCCATTTCGTTCCACTTGTGTAGTGTTTCAATTCCACTCGTTTCCTATTTAGTTTCTTAATTTTAGTGTTCCATATACA
This sequence comes from Leucophora obtusa, assembly GCA_949987735.1. Taxonomy (NCBI): domain Eukaryota; kingdom Metazoa; phylum Arthropoda; class Insecta; order Diptera; family Anthomyiidae; genus Leucophora; species Leucophora obtusa. The sequence goes on along the minus strand of OX465297.1, from coordinate 85,838,948 downwards.
CTTGTTCTTTAAGTTTTAGGTTTCTAGCTAAAGACGCAGACGTTAAGAGGGGTGGGGGCAATTTTCCCCTTTTGAACCACCATTTTTACCACGTTCCTGTCCAAAGTCCTAGAGATGCCTTGTCGATAAGTTAGCCCATACTCCAAGGAAAACATATTATATATTACAGGTTTCTAGCCGAAGGGTTCGGTTAGGCCATCAAGGGGGAGAATTATTCCGTTTTTGCCCCTCCCGGTAGGAATTTCCAAAAATTCCGTCTTAGAGGACGTCTGCGTTGGAGGAGGAACCTACTACATGCATAATTTTAGGTCTCTATATCCAGCAGTTTGGCCAGGCTATCAAGGGGGAAGTTTTTTCCCTTTTTACCCCTCCAGGTATGAATTTCCAAAAATACCGTCTTAGGGGACGTCTACGTTGGAGAAGGAACCCAAATACCGAATTTAAGCTCCCTAGATCCAGCAGTTTGGCCAGGCTGTTAAGGGGGAGACTTTTCCTGTTTTTGACCCTACCTGTGGAAATTTCCAAAAATCTCACCTTAGCGGATGTCTACAATAGAGGAGGAACTTTAATACCAAATTTCAACTTCCTACCTCCAGCGGTTTGGGCAGGCCTTTAAGCGGCACTTTTCGCTTCATTAATCCCCATTTTTGCAATGTCCCTGTCCAAAAAGCACCTTCCCGGTAAGTGAGCCCATACTCCAAGTAACATATGTTTTACATTTCAGGTTTCTAGCCAACTTTTACTATTTGTGCCCCTCTGGGTAGGAATTTCCGAAAATCCATCGACAGGGAATTTCAGTTTCCTAGTTCCAGCAGTTTGAGCAGGCTGTCTTTTTTTGTCCCTCCCGGTTGGAATTAGGCTGGAAGAGGAACCTAAGTACCGAATTTGAGCTTCCTAGTTCCAGCAGTTTGGACAGGTCGTTAAGGGGCCACTTTCCCTTTTTGAGCCCCCATTTTATAACGACCCTGTCCAAAATTAAAAAAGTATCTTTCTAATAAGTTAGCCCTTACTCCAGGGACCCACATTTTAAGTTTCAGGTTGCTAGCCGAAGGGGTTTTTACAGGCCCCCAAGGTGAGGCTTTTCTTCTTTTTGCCCCTCCCTTTAGGAATTTACAAAAATTCCATCTTCACGGCTATCGGCGATGGATGAGGAACATTCATACCAAATTTCAACTGCATTGCCTAAGCGGTTTGGGCAGGCCGTTAGTGGGGACATTTTTCCCTTTCAACCACCATTTTTACTATGTTCCTGTTCCAAAATAGAAAAATTACGTTACCGGGGAGTTAGTCCTACTCTAAGAAAGGAAGAACTCACATTCCGAATTTGCTTTTGGGATATCCTATAGGGAATTAGTCGATGTCTACTACAGTGGAGGAACCTTTATACCAAATTTCAACTTCTTACCTCCAGGGGTTTGGGCAGGCACTTTTCCAATTTGTGAGACTGTTTATTGGGAGACTTTTCCCCTTTTTTTTTTTTTTTATACATATATTATTTTAAATGGTAATTTTGGAAAAACGAAATTTTTTGGAAAAGATACTTTGTTTTTACAAAGTACTCTATTTGCACTTTTTTTAGAAAAGGTATTTTTTTTTGGAAAAATGTATTTTTTTTGGAAAAATGTATGTATGTTTTTTTGAAAAATGTACTTTTTTTGGAAAAGGTACTTCTTTTGGAAAAGGAACATTTTTTTAGAAAAAGGTACTTTTTTTGGGAAAAGGTACTTTTTTTTGGAAAAGGTACTTTTTTTGAAAAAGGTATTTTTTTGGAAAAATGTATATTTTTTGGGAAAAGGAACATTTTTTTAGAAAAAGGGACTTTTTTTGGGAAAAGGTACTTTTTTTAGAAAAAGGTACATTTTTTGGAAAAAGGTACTTTTTTTTGAAAAAGGTATTTTTTTTTTTTTGAAAAAGGTACTTTTTTTGGAAAAAGGAATTTTTTTTGGAAAAAGGTACTTTTTTTGGAAAAAGGTACGTTTTTTGGAAAAAGTACCCTTTTTCTGGAAAAAGGTACTTTTTTGGAAAAACGTACTTTTTTGGAAAAACGTACTTTTTTGGAAAAACGTACTGTTTTTGGAAAAAGGTACTTTTTTTTGGAAAAAGGTACTTTTTTTAGAAAAAGTACCTTTTTTTGGAAAAAGGTATTTTTTTTGGGAAAAGGTACTTTTTTTTGGAAAAAGGTACTTTTTTTGGAAAAAGGTACTTTTTTTTGGAAAAACGTACTTTTTTTGGAAAAAGGTACTTTTTTTGGAAAAAGGTACTTTTTTTGGAAAAAGGTACTTTTTTTGGGAAAAGGTACTTTTTTGGAAAAGGTACTTTTTTTGTCCCCTTTTTGCCCCTCCCGATAAGAATTTCCAAAAATGCCGTCTCAACGGACGTCTACACCGGTCGAGGAACCTACATACCAAATTTCAACTTCATAGCTCCAGCAGTTTAAGCAGGCCGTCAAGGGGGAGACTTTTTCCCCTTTTTGCCCGTCCCTGTAAAAATTTCCAAAACTCCCATCATGGTGGATGTCTACGATAATGGAGGAACCTTTATACCAAATTTCAACTTCCTACCTCCAGCGGTTTGGGCAGGCCGTCAAGGGGGGCCTTTTTCCCCTTTTTAACCCCCATTTTTACAACGTCCCTGTCCAAAATTCCAGAAAGTACTTTCCAGAAAAGTTAGCCCATACTCCAAGGAACACATATCTTAAATTTCAGCTTTCTAGCCAAAGGGGTTTTGGCAGGCCGCCAAGGGGGAGACTTTTCCCCTTTTTGCCCGTTCCGGTAGGAATTTCCAAAAATCCCGTCTTAGCGGACGTCTACGCCGAAAGAGGAACCTACATACCAAATTTCAACTTCCTATCTTCAGCGGTTTGGGCTGGGCGATGTTGAGTCAGTCAGTCAGTCATTCAGTCAGTCAGTCAGTCACGTTATTCTTTTATATATAGAGAAGATTGGTAGAATATGTATGGTGACCATTTTTGTCTTACTTCAAATCAGTACATTTTTTAAAAAATATAATCACCAAAAAAATATTCAACCAACTTAATTTGTTGTCAACCGAATGGTCCGGTTGCTGCAACAAAATTTTTCGGTTAACCTTCATACCATGCTGAAAAAATTTACACATATCTCCCTATGGTTCTATATAGACCCCAAGACAAAAATATTTTTTTCCGCGTGGAAAAATCCATATTTTGAAACCATTGTTTACACTCATAAAAAAAAGCCTATAAAAATATTTCAAAATGCTGCTAAAATAACAGGAAATAATACTTGTATTTGCGCCAGCAGAATTTTCAATGAAAAGTTTGCAAAATTAAGAAACACAAATTACTAAAAATAAGCATGTTATGCTAAATTGGATTTACAAAACTATTAGTTCAATCTTAAATAGTAAGACAAAATAACAGAAAAATTAGTTCAATTGAGTCATAACGCGCTTAACAGACTTGTACTTATAAGTGTAGAAATTTTAATGATCTATTGCCGTTCCTTTTCTAAATTTGTTTGTAATCAGAGCTTTGAAGAATTAATTCTTTTTTGAATGAATTTACTACCAATCGAATTAAATTTTCTCTAGAATTTAATTAATTCCTTTTCTTAAGTAATTCACTGAATTAGTTCAACTGAACTCGTTCATCAAACAATAAATTCAAAGAATTAATTCCATTGCAACAGTTCTCTTAATTAAATCAAATGAATTAATTCACTGGTGAACGCGTTCAATTTTACAAATCGAACGGAAAAAAAGTGAATTAATTCCTTACTGAATTTATTCACCACAGAATTCGTTCAATTTCATTTTCGTTCAGTGAATTAAAAAAAAATAAAATTACGTTCAGTGAATTAAAAAAAAAATTAAATTACGTTCAGTGAATTAAAAAAGAAAAAAAATACGTTCACAGAATTGAAAAAAAATACGTTCACTTAATTGAAAAACAAAAATTACGTTCGCTGAGTTCAAAGCCTGTTTTCTGCCGTTCAGTAGAAGAAAACATTTGTATTGTAAAAACGTATAAATGAAATAGGGTAGAGGGGGGATCCTTCGCCAGTGGGGCACATACACTAATCCCATTTTTCTCCGATGTTAAGGGAGATAAAAAATTGGAAAAAATATATTTTGTGCATTTTTCAATAACCTTTCCTTGACATCCACTTTGATGAATTTATATCACATGTGGTCGCAGACAGACGTATTTTTGTGTTTTTTGGGTTGCCAAAAAAATAATTGAAAGCAACTACATTTTACAATAACTTCCTCAAATCGTGTGATAAAATAATAATTTTTCATTATGTTAGACCTATGATCCTAAGCTTTCAGAAAATAATAATTTGATTTTAGTAAATGCTTAAAAAGTGTGAAAAAATATTAATTTTATGTTAGTGCCTGTCTCTGGGGCACAATCACCAGATGGCCCCTGGAGCTACGAAGAGTTGGTGCATCTCTGCCTAAAATGCTCTATAAGACTTTGCTATATGTTTAAAATATGTTTAATAGTAAATTAGTACAATAGTGTTCATTCTTAAATTTATATTAATTATTCAGTTTTTTGTAATTTTGAACGATCATTATATTATAGTTTTAAATTATTTTTTTTTTAATGTAATGGAGATTTATTGATTAAAAAGAATCATATATATTAAAGAACTTATTCTAAATTATTTATTTCAGTCATTAAAACATTGACTTTGCCGTATTAACAATATTTTTTGTTGAAATTGTATCTAGCTCTTTTGGCGAATATCCCCCAGATTTGGGGCAGTTACGCCGATTTGGGTTACTTTGGAAATCATTAAAAAAGTAATAGAAAATATGCAAATAATTAGAATAAAAATCATAGAAATTAAAGCCAAGATATGTAGGTCTTCAATTTGAAAGTAATTTATGAAAAATAATTAGGGGTTAAGAAATGACAGTGCTTTGAAAAAAAAGTGGCGAAGGATCCCCCTTCTACCCTACGTCATAGTCAAGCATCTACATTTTACTGGGAAGCATAAGTTTGAAAAATTAATAGTTATATTTTTTCCAAATTCATCTATATCTGTAAAATTTTTATTTTTAATAGTAAAAGGCTTAATTTTTTAATCATGTAGGTTGATAAAGTGCATCGGGGTTTTCTAACTCTTAATACATACAGCTATGGACATGGAAATAGGACACTTTTATGTGTTAAGAAACAATTATTTATTTTGAAAAATAAAACAAAAATAATTTTTTTTATTTCATATACGGGAAGTGTTATTATTGATGATTGTAATTCATTCTTTATTTAAATAAAAATCCTTCAACTTTTTTATATATATTGGTAAATAGGTATAAACTAATAAAAATACATGGACTTCTAAATAGCACACATTTTATATTTTTACAAAAAACCGTACATTTTTTGGGTTTTTAAAACAAATATTTTTTAGCGTTAATATTACACTAATATTTTGTGCTGTATCCATTACACTGTGAGACAAATGGTAGGGGTCAGTGATCGGGAAGGGTTCAAACTACCGGGGAAAGTTATATCGATAAAAAAGAAGTTATACGTGTCCCGGCGTTTCGCTGGGTCACCTCTAGGAATCGAGATATATCGATTTGACCTTTGGTGGTCTTTTTTTTGACATAACTCGAGAACAACTAGTCCGATTTTGCTCAAACAATTTTAAAAAAAATAAAAATTACAATTCCTTTAATCTGTTCATATAACGTTTTTCTATATACTCAACAGTTTTGCCGGTAAAAATGAATGTATGAAGAAAAAAATATTTTTTGCCTAAAATATTAAAAAAAAGTAATAAACAAAAGGTTATTGATTTTTATGGTAGCGGTAACATTTATTTTTACCGGCAAAACTGTTGAGTATATAGAAAAACGTTTTATGAACAGATTAAAGGAATTGTAATTTTTAATTTTTTTAAAATTGTTTGAGCAAAATCGGACTAGTGGTTCTCGAGTTATGTCAAAAAAAGATATATCTCGATTCCTAGGGGTGACCCAGCGAAACGCCGGGACACGTATAACTTGTTTTTGACCGATATAACATTTCCCGTTGGTTTCAATCCATCCCGATTTTGACTGTCGCATAGTGTTATTATCAATAACCGCTTCGCCTCTTCTTTGCATACTCTCAACTAATCTCTGGCATCTTTCTTTTGGTATAGAATACCAGGCTTCTTGAATACCAGCCCAAAGTTCGGTGGAATTTTTGTAATTGTTTTGCGAAACTTTTGTTTTTATATCATTCCATAGATTTTTCTATTGGATTAAAGGTCGGACTTTGGGCTGGCCAGTCCAAAACCTTAATTTGTTCTTGTAAAAACCAATCCTTCACTATGTTTGACGAATGCTTCTGATTATTGTCTTGCATAAATTATGTAATTTGTTTATTTTTACTAGCAAACGCTGTGAAATTGCTAAGTTGCAAATTTTATTTGTAAATAAATGTTTTCTTCTACTGAACGGCAGAAAACAGGCTTTGAGTTCAATGAACGTATTTTTTGTTTTTTTAATTCAGTGAACGTATTTTTTTTTTAATTCACTGAACGTAATTTTATTTTCTTTAATACACTCTAATATATATACAAAACTTTTGCTATTTTTTTAAGTTAAATTTAGTTGAATGCAAATAGCAGTCTATTCTGCTAAAATCAGCGGAAATATTTGATAAAACGAGTAAAAAGGTTAAAGTCGGGCATGCCGACTATACAATACCCTACACCAGTCTGGTGTATTGTTTGGATCCGAAATTCGAATGGGTTAAAATGGGGCTTGTGTCAAAATTTTCTATAATGTGAGTCAGCGCACCAAATTTCATTAAAATATCTTAATATTTGCGACCTGCAGTTTGTAACCAAGCCAATTTTGGGGGGACCCTTATATGGGCACTAGTTCTAATCATGGACCGATGTTCACCAAAATCAATAGGCTTCGTCCTTGGGCCAACATAGGTCTATGTACCAAATTTCATCAAAATATCTTAATATTTGCGACCTGCAGCGTATAAACAGTATAATTTTGGTAGGACCCTTATATGGGCACTAGGTCTAAACATGGACCGATGTTCACCAAAATCAATAGGCTGCGTTATTGGGCCAATATAAGTCTGTGTACCAAACTTCATCAAAATATCTTAATATTTGCGACCTGCAGCGTATAAACAGTATAATTTTGGTAGGACCCTTATATGGGCACTAGGTCTAAACATGGACCGATGTTCACCAAAATCAATAAGCTGCGTTATTGGGCCAATGTAGGTCTGTGTACCAAATTTAATCAAAATATCTTAATATTTACGACCTGCAGCGTATAAACAGTATAATTTTGGTAGGACCCTTATATGGGCACTAGGTCTAAACATGGACCGATGTTCACCAAAATCAAACTTGTTCGTCCTTGGGCCAACATAGGTCTGCGTACCAAATTTCATCAAAATATCTTAATATTTGCGACCTGTAGAGTGCGCACAAAATTGCATGGACAGACAGACAGACAGACGGACGGACGGACAGACGGACATCGTTAAATCGAAATAAAAAAAAATTCTGAACCGATCGGTATACTATAAGGTGGGTCTACGACCAATATTTTTTGGTGTTACAAACATCAGCACAAACTTATAATACCCTGACCACATAGTGGTGTAGGGTATAAAAATTGTAAACTGCTATTTTCGATTGCATTGAAAAAAAAAATCGAAAAAAAACTTTGAAAAATTTTAATTTTTTAAAATGAATGTTCCCTAGTTTGACTCTAGATCATAAATTAATATCACTTTCTGTTTACATTATTTTCAAATTAAAGAAAGATGATACAATTTTTACAAGTAAATTACAAAGAAAAAAAAAATTTTTTTTTTTTTTAAATGCGATAAGACCAGCAGACAGAATACGTATTTTCGGCTTTCGCTACAAAGCCATCATCAGTGCCTTTCGCCTTGAATGGGTTAATAATACTGTTCAAGTTTTTAACACGAAATTTGTGGTACTAACGTGAAAACCATATGGTTGTGTTTGGATGAGCCCCCTGACTACTACTCCACCGATGAAAGTGCCAATTTGGCTCATTGGGAAAAATGTATGGCGTTTTTTTTTTTAATTTCGGTCAATTCGTCAATTTTTGACCATTTTCAGCCCATTTAAGTCGTTTTTCCTGTATTCAAAATTTCTTGTGTTATCTTTATACAGCTCACAATTACTATTTCCACCATTAGAACGCACATTTCAACTGAGAAAATCAAAATTTTTAGCCTATTTTCATGATTTTTGCCCATTTTTCATCGATTTTCCCCATTTTTGTGCTGTTTTTATGCGCTTTTTTGTAGTTCTTGCGCAAACTTATCGACATAATTCTTACCGTTTTTCCTTTTTACAATATATTATGCAATATTATTGCCATTTCAAGCAACTCAACACACTTTTTAAATACAAAAACCATAGTTTTTTACGCTTTTTCGTAATGTGCGTGGACAATTAAAAGGAAAAAAGGAAAGTGTACTTTTTTAATTATTTGGGTTTTTTCCGTTGGCTACCTGCATGATTTTTTTACACAATTTTTTTTTTACACAAACGCACATGAATCAGGTATATAGCCACCCTTAAAAGATGCGCCAATTCATAAGTACCTCTCAGTAAAATATTGAAACTTACGTAGTATTTATAGATGTTCATTGATCGATTTTTGTCATTCAACAAGTGTCTCCGAACGCGTAAAGTACGATTTTTTTAAAGTGACGAAAAAGTAATAAAAGTATAAATAAAGTTTCCAGTTTGAAGTGATTAATTTTTACGGTAAAAATGGATGAATGCCTGAAAAACTTCAATCGTTACTGTTATATGTGCGGAAAGTGGACCATTATGTCGTCTAAGAAAAAAATTACTGATGAAATTGCAACATTGTACGAGCAGTACTTCAATATTCCAGTGATTCGTAATGTTGACTGGGTGCCTAAAATAGCTTGTTCATCGTGTGTAGCACGTTTGTATGATTGGCGAACAGGTCGACGGGAAAGCATGCCATATGGAATACCGATGATTTGGTCAGAGCCAGTCGACCACGAAAAAAACATGTGCTACGTATGTAAAAATAATGTTGTGGGTATGAACAGAAGAAAGGCGATGGAATATATTTACCAAAGTGTTCCGTCAGCTCAAACCACTCTTCCCCATTCTCCGCCAGTGCCAATCCCGAGAAAACTGAGTCCAACTGAAGAATACATCCCACCACCTTTTTTTTCGGAGCCAGAATCGAATTTTTCTTTGTATCAGCCATCAAATATTACGCCACCATGCAAACACATTGAAGTTACACAACAGCGCTTGAACATAATGTCAAGACAACTACAGTTGTCACAAAATAAAACCATAATTCTTGCTCAACATCTTAAAGCTGTGAACATCCTGTCACCAGAAGTTAAAGTGTTCGGTTCGCGTGGTCGACAGCATAAATTTCTACCGTTTTTTACTCGCAACGAAAACAATTCATTTACGTACTGTAATGATATCGATGGTTTGATGTCGGCCATGAATTACACGTACAATGCGGACCAATGGCGGTTGTTCATCGATGGATCGAAGAGCAGTCTCAAGGCTGTGCTGCTGTATTTCGATAATACAAAAAACTCTGTGCCAATTGCGCTTGCCGTGAAAACAAAGGAAACGTATGATTCCATGAAACTAATCTTGGATTCTGTGAAATACCATGAACATTGTTGGAAAATATGCGCTGATTTGAAAGTGGTTGCACTTATCTGTGGCCTTCAAACTGGTTACACTAAAAATATGTGCTACTTGTGTACGTGGGATTCGCGATATCAAAAACGAGATTGGTTACCGAGAACAAATCGTCTAATCGGGCAGCAGAACGTTATCCACGAGGAGTTGGTGCCGATGGATAAGGTATTGCTGCCACCATTGCACATTAAACTTGGGTTAATGAACAATTTCATCAAAGCGTTACTGGTGCGTGGAAATAGATTGGCTTTTGGACGATTGGAGTACATTTTTCCACGCTTGAGTGAAGCAAAATTAAAGAAGGTAAATAAATATTTGGAATTCTTTTTCCGCCAAACAAAGATGAAGTATTCTTGAAAGTTTTTATATAAAATCATATATTTATTTCAGGTGTGTTGAATGGCCCAGACATTCGCAAACTGATGAAGGATGAAGACTTCAACAATGTCCTTCAAGAGGAGGAACTCATCGCTTGGGATAGCCTGAAAGCAGTGATCGAAAAAGTTCTCGGCATTCATCGAGTGGACAATTGGCGTGCCATTGTTGATGATATGCTGCAATCTTTCGAAAACATCGGTGTTCGAATGTCGTTGAAAGTGCATTTCATGCATCACCACCAGGATCACTTCGAGCGTCAGTTGCCGTCTGAATCAGACGAGCATGGGGAACGTTTCCACAAGGTATCAGCACAGTTGGACCACTGGTATAGTGGAAAAAAATTAGATTCACTTTTGGCAGATCTTTGCTGGAATTTGTTAATGGAATTGGAGGATAACGAATGATATTCCATTGCTTATTTCTCTATTTCAATTGCCAATTTAAAATTAATACGGAGAAACACGCATTTCCATTCATTTTTATACCGAAAAAATGTATTCAACCACAAAAAATTTATTTAAATCAATAAAAAACCCGAAAATCATCCGAAAAAGCGTAAAAAACGATGGTTTTTGTATTTAAAAAGTGTGTTGAGTTGCTTGAAATGGCAATAATATTGCATAATATATTGTAAAAAGGAAAAATGGGAAGAATTATGTCGATAAGTTTGCGCAAGAACTACAAAAGAGCGCATAAAAACAGCACAAAAATGGGGAAAATCGATGAAAAATGGGCAAAAATCATGAAAATAGGCTAAAAATTTTGATTTTCTCAGTTGAAATGTGCGTTCTAATGGTGGAAATAGTAGCTCTGTTCCACGTACGTTACCGCGGGTACCCGCGGGAACCCAATCTTACCAAAAAGCGTTTCTATTGTTAAAAATTGGGTAAATGAGAGCGTTGATGAGAGAATAATTTGTTTCTCTTTTTACCAGAAGTTACCCGTACTTTTTTTGCGGGTAAAATGGTAAAACTGTCAAATCACTATTTGTTTATAAATCAGCTGTTTTAAATTTGTAAAAATAATTAAAATATTAACAAAACTTGTAAACAATAATTAATATCGTTAACAAATACCACTTTATAACATTTTTTCTTTATTCCCTTCGGAATTTTATTCTTAAAATAGCTTTTGTTTATATGAATAACTTTGACGTTAATTTTTGGGCTTGAAATGTGGTTTTGTGCGTTCCAGGTATTGTGAGCAATTTTACCATTTTTTGAGATAATTATTTGTTTACTCTCATTTTACCAGACTTTACCCAGAATTACGTGGAACAAACCTAGTAGTAATTGTGAGCCGTATAAAGATAACACGAGAAATTTTGAATACAGGAAAAGCGACTTAAATGGGCTGAAAATGGTCAAAAATTGACGAATTGACCGAAATTTAAAAAAAAACGCTATAAATTTTTCCCAATGAGCCAAATTGGCACTTTCATCGGTGGAGTAGTAGTCTCAGTAGGGGGCTCATCCAAACACAACCATATGGTTTTCACGTTAGTACCATTTTACAACTTGAACAGTGTAATTAATAATTGTCTACTTATGTGACAATGTCTGCGTAGAATTCTGAGGATTTTCTGGCCCATTCAAGGTTATGGTCACTCGCACAACAAACACCAATTGACCTTGAAGTACGAAGGCGAAAGTGGAATTGGATTGGTCACACCCTCAGAAAAGATCCTGATGATATAGCCCGTACTGCAATTGAATGGAACCCCCAAGGTAGCCGTAGAAGAGGGCGTCCAGCGCATACATGGAGTAGACAGGTCAAGAAGGAAGTCACAATGTCTAGAAGAAGTTGGGGTGAAATCAAGAACCTGGCACCGGATAAATCAGAATGGCGAAAATTTGTTAAGGCCCTATGCTCCTTATAGGAACCGAGGGAACATATATATATATATATATATATATGTGGCAGTTGAAAGCAAATCGAATTTGTTATCAACAACTCAACTTAGACTAATATCAACGAAATCTAACAATGCTATTTTTATCCTTTGTTATTATTAATCTTTTTGTGATTTTTTTTAGGCTACAAATTATTTAGCAAAATTTTTGCTGATTTTTGCAGGTTAATTTGATATTTTCCATTAAAAAAATTTTAACTCAAATATAACTAAAATTCTGTATATTTAACAAGTTCAGGGGTGTTATTACGTAAGCGGATTCGAAAAATATTGTTCGAATTCGGAAATTTTAAAACTCTTGTAAAAAGATATTCTTTCTTCGAAGTCCATTTTTTTTACTTTTCACTTTTATTATCGGTTTCAAATCGATCGTTTCTGAAATTTCAATCCTGAATATTTCTTATTATTTTTAATTTAAAAGTGATAAGAAATCGTAAATCGATATACCTGATACAACCATAGCGGTTAAAAACAATTTCAACCCTCTTTGCCTTTTATATTCATCATTTAATTTTTTATTTTTAACCAAATCGATCGAAATCAAAACGATCGTTTTTCATCACATGCCAGATTGTCTACACGTTTTCAACATTTGCCTTCACTAAAAACTATTTTCTGTTACTGAATTTTTAATGTGAAAATTCTGTTCGAAAGCGTTTTCTTTTCGAATCGAATTACATAATAGTTGTTTTGCATTTTTGTATAGAAAAACAACTCTAATTACTGTTAAAAACAACAACTACTGATTACTACACTAACAACTGTCATGTAGTAACTGTCAAACTTTTTTGAGTGAAAGATTAATAACTACAGAGTAAAGGATTTTTGTCCATTTTGCTCTATCTCGCTTAGTTTCCGAGATATAAGCTATTTTATTATTGTACAATAAAAAATAAGAAAATATAGCGCAATTTTTAAACTCATAGAAATAAATCTGTAAAGCAAGCAGAAAAAATTACTAAACATTAGTTGAAAATGTCCTTGCAGAAAAATCTGCTGAAATTAGCAGATTTTTTTTGCTACATATGTACTAGTAAAATAAGAACATCAAAAATAAAACTGTTGAATTTAAAGAATTTGAGTTATATTTAACTTCCAGTAAATTTAAAATGACAAATTGTGCTGTAAACTCTGAAGAAAATTTTGCTAAATATTAGTTAGACTAAAAATAGCAAAAACAAACTGTTATATCTACAGTTTTTGTTATTTTTAAGCTAAATTTAGTTAAATGCAAATATCATTCTATTCTGCTAAAATCAGCGGAAATATTTGCTAAAAAAAAATTGTAAACTGTTGTTTTAAAAGACTAGTATTTTATTTGCATTAAAAAAATCAAAAAAAAATTTCCAAATTTTAAACATTTTTTCGGCTATTAATTATTTAGCAAACTTTTTTGCTGTTTTTAGCAGGTTAATTTGATATTTTCCATTAACAAAAATTTAACTCAAATATAACTAAAATTTTGTATATTTTACTAATATATAGCAAAAATAATCTGCAGTTCTTTCTGCAAGGTAATTTTTAGTAGTTTTAACTAAATTTTTTACAGACTTTTTTTCTATCAGTGTATATGATATTGATAGCAGACACAAAAATATAATCATTTGGAAATAATTGTGGTTTAATTTGGAAAATTAAAAATAAGCATGCAAAGTTAGTTCAAATAGTTCCATCGATTCGGCTTTCCAAATTGTGTGGGCCTTTCTTTTTTTGCCGGAAATTCCTACGGGAAGGACAAAAACCATTTGGCAATCGGAACAATTATAGTTAATGGTAGACAGGATTTCAGTTATGTATTCCGGTCCCGGTATTTAAAGGATAACGGCTTTCCAATTATTTCGGTTGCTGATATTTAGGGCTAACGATATTCCAATTATTGTACCGGTATTTTAAGGATAGTAGTATTTCAGTTATTGTGGTAACTGGTTTTTGAGGGTTACGAAATTCAATTGAAAGGGTTTTGAATCAGTAACCGTATTTTAGTGATTTTGCCTGCCAGTCAATTTTTGTTAGGTGGGATCTCTTCTAACGAGTTGAAGCCAAATTCAGGAGATATAAATAAAAACACTCGATTTTTTTTTTTTATTACAATATATTATACTAAATTACAGTTTTTTTATTATAATTATAGTAGTAGTAATAATATGCAACCATTTTTTGTCTTCTTAACTAAATTCCTAAACATTACATATTTTTAATGTTAATTTTAATTTTATATATTTTAGTAAAAAATATTGGACCAAAACATGTATGATATTAGTTTAGTTGCCGTACGTTGCACTGAAAGTCCAAATAACACTATTTCCACAAAATTTTGAATAGGACGCTTTTGGGGTGTATGGGCTAATGTACGGTAACATACATATTAGAGGTTTTTACTCTTTGTAGTAGTATAGTTTTGAAAACCGTACAAATATATCGTGTGTTGCATATTTTCACCAACTAGTATGAAATTTGCTGCATTTGTCACCGTTGCGAGCTTAAAAAACCATTAAATACAAAGAGTAAAGACCGCAATTTTATAATATACAATTTAATACATTAAATTAACAATAACACTGAAAATAAATAAAAAATAACGTTACTTTGATCTGCAGATCACCATCACCTTGGTACTTTTATTTTATTAGATAAAAACCCAAAATAAATCGAAACCTACTTTTTTTAATGTTTGTAGAAAAAAAAAGACAAGGCAGTAAATTTATTACCATTTTTTTATTAACTTTAAAAGTTGTTCTTTTCGTAATATTTTGTTTTTTAATTGGTGTTTGAATTTTATAAATACGTTATCAAAATACATATTAGTTTCTAAAAAAAAACCAAAGTAAATGATAAAAATAATTTGCTTGGCTGGAATATATTGTTAACATTTAATACACAAATTTAATATTACACTGCATTTACGGTCCTACAAGTTCACTGAGGAGAACTTTGCCATTGATATAGAAACAACTTTTGAATTTTAACGATGTCCAGGTGAAATATGAGTTTTCAAATTTCGAGGTAGTATATTCCATTCAAAACAGAACATTCGAACTTTGAAAATTTTTTAATCAAAGTTTCAGTTATTTCTTTTGGAATACGCGGCCCTGCATTCCAATTTTTAATGAGTTATCTTCAAGATAAAAAAAACTTAGGTAGGCTAAGTTATCTAAAAGTAAGTTATTTTCATTACTATTTATAATATTTATAGTTATTATAATTCAAATTTGGCTCTTGGTTAAGGCAGCGAAGTTGATATTTAACTTTAACCATCATTACATTAAAATAACTGTGCATAGTGTTAAAGTTAGCATACTTTTAGATAAGTTATTCGTGTTAAGGTTTACTTCAAAATTTATAATTTTTAACCATTTTTATTTGTCAAAGATACGACAAAAATATGCCTGATTTTCTCATTGGGAGTTATATTGACAACTTTTATTGTTAAACACCACGAAATGCTAAACAATTTCGTTTGTTTTAGTTTTCAAAAGGAAATCTATTTTTTTTTTTAGTTTTATTTTTTTTATATTATGTTTAATGTACAGATACAAAAAATATTAAAATAATAAACACACAAAATATTAATATTAAACTTAAAAAAATCACAATATTTTAACTAAAAAATATTTTCTTTAAAAAAAAACAACCAAAGCTTTTATAATTTTTACATTATTAAAAGTTTTCAATGATATTTATAGTCAAATATAGAATATTAAAATAAAAAATACAATTAAAATAATAATTATAAAAATCTACACAAATAATACAAAAACAAATATTTTTAAACCGCTAAATATTTTTTGAAATCCTTGTATTCGTTCTCTGTCTTTTTCTTTTAGTCAATATTTTTTTTTTCTTTTTAAATTAAAAATTACAATTTTACTAAAAAGAAAACAAAGCTTACGTTTAAAAGAAGTTATACATACACAATTATTTAATGCTGAACAAATACAATTAATAGAAAAATATAGTTTTTTTAGTAAAAAAAAAACGTAAGTTTTAAAATTCAAAATAAAGAAACTTTAGAAAATTAAAACAACAGTTTTGGTAAGTTTACAAATTTTTGAAGTCAAAGGGATGAAAGAATAATTTAAAATTGTATAATTTTCTACATGTGTATCGTTGCTGCTGTATAACGTGCCTCGCCACGCCTCCAAGACCACTGACTCGGACGGTACTAAAATTAAGAAAATAAAATGTTTTATTAGTAAATAAATATATAAAAACATGTAATTTAATGAGGGAAAATAAAATTTTAACAAATCCATTAAAAAAATTCTTTATCGAAAAGGTACCAAAAATTTGTAAAAGTGAAACAAATTTTTAAATAAGATGTATGAAAACCAAATTTCAGACGAGTATTTGGTGTACTTTACTATTTCATCTACACGAACAAAATTATTTGTTTTCTTTATTCTTGTATCAATGAACACGAAAAAGAAAAAAAACTCTTCTTTTCTTCCACCTTTGTGTTATTTTTCTTACCACACACAATTTTATGGTTGTTGTTAATGAATTTTTGGTTTATTTAGGCCTGAGTTACCCAGACGTAAACGTAACGTATCTCTGCGTAGCTGAATTAATTAGTTAAATAAGGACAGAAGATATGTCGCGGTTTTTGTTTCATTCTTGCGCATTCAACATATAGCAAACGTAAATACACAATGAAAATCTATTCACAACACATTTTTGTTGTGTATTTACTTTTGCTATATTTTCAATGCATAAGAATGAAACAAAAAATGCAACACATCTTCCATTCTTATTTATATCATTCATTCAGCTACGCAGAGATACGTTACGTTTACGACTGGGTAACTCAGGCCTTACATGACGATTCCACGAGACATAGAATCAGAGCTTTGAAGAATTAATTCCTTAATTCAATTTTTCAATTCTGAATTAAAAATTCGGAGAATTAATTCACAAAGCACCATATATTGAATGAAATTAATTCATATTTGTTTTCGTTCGATTTATTTTGTTACGAATTAATCCAATTGCTATAGTTCTTTTTATTAAATCAAATGAATTAATTCACTGGTAAACGCGTTCAATTTTATAAATCGAACGGAACAAAAGTAAATGAATTCCTTACTGAATTAATTCACCACTGAATTCGTTCAATTTCATTTTCATTCAGTGAATTAAAAAAAATAAAATTACGTTCAGTGAATTATAAAAAAAAATACGTTCACTGAATTAAAAAAAATTACGCCTGTTTTCTGCCTGTAGAAGAAAACATTTATTTACAAATAAAATTTATAACTAAACAATTTTACAGCGTTTGCTAGTAAAAATATATCAAGTGTTAGAGAAACCCGGTGCAGGTTATCAACCTACATTATTAAAAAATAAAGTCTTTTACTATTAAAAATAAAAACTAATAAAAAATCTACAGATATAGATGAATTTGGAAAAAATATAACTCTCAATTTTTCCAACTTATGCTTCCCCGTAAAATGTAGATGCTTGACTATGACGTATTTCATTTATACGTTTTTACAATACTAAGAACTCTACAAGCTATTAAAATATGCTGTTGCTTCTCATTTGAGTTCAGTGAACGTAATTTTTATTTCTCAATTAAGTGAACGTATTTTTTTTAATTCAGTGATAATTTAGGTGTGGTTCACATTCAACATTCAAAATTTAACCACCCTTTATTAATTGATTGCAATCGATTTGACTAGACAACACACGATTAGACTAAATGCTGATTTAGCCATACGTAACGTAAAGTGAGGAATCAGCTGATTCAATCTAAAATAATGAGTAAAAAATAAATAGACTGTCAGCTATGCTCTTTTAATTCATTAGATTTTCCATAAGGATACTCGTCACGTTACGTCCACGTATAGCTAATTATACCTTAATAAGCTATCCACAGTACGATTCTTAAACACGTTAACGTCTTACCAATGTGACTTTAAAGTCACATCTACTTTTAAGAGCCTATAACTTTTGATAGGAAGACGATTTTACAATGGCGTAGAAATCATGAGATACTTGAGGCCTTGACTATAAAAAATTTTAAAAATTACAGGGTTACCATATATGATTTCAAAAAAAACTATTTTTGACTTTTTTTCAAAGATATAAGGAAGAGCGAAGTAATAAAAGTGATATGTTGATTTCGATAAAAACATGTAAAAAAATATATAAGGGAAGAAAAATTCTGAATTCAGTTCGAACTTCAAAAAATTGACTGATCTTATCAAGGGTTATTCGTATTTGTAAAATTGTAAGTATGTAGAAAATTAATCCGTTTTTATTTGTTATCCCAAGTAAAAAAAATTGATATGGAGCCATATGAAGTTATATTTAATTATATATAATCTTTTATGTAATTAGATATAATTATATCCGAAAAATGAGAACGTCTTATTGTATCATATTGTATCGAATTGTATACAATTGTATACAATTTGGTACAATTTGATACAATTTTATGCAATTCGATACAATTGTATCCGAATTTTGTCCTCATTCAATTACATCAAATTATATCTTTTTGTATAAAATTATATAAAATGTTATAAAAGTGGACATAGTTTGATACAATTATATCTAAATATTAACCTTATACTTTTTATCATATTATATAGGACCATATCTAACAATATACAAAAATTATTTTTTTAAATAAAAAAAAAAGTTCAATTACTTGTAATTGTAATTGTTCTTTTCTGAATTGCAATTACAATTAATTGTAGTTGAGTTTTTTTTCAATTACAATTACATGTAATTGAGTAATTGCATGTGTAATTAATTACAAAATGTAATAGCAAATTGAAAGAAAATAACTCAATTAGGCTAACATCAACGAAATTCTAACAATGCTATTTTTATCTTCTGTTATTACTGTTTTTGCTGTTATTTTGTTTTAGTTTTTGCTGCTTCCTATGGAATTCAACTCTGATCGACAACTTATAAAGCACAGAGAACGACAACGAAAATATTTCCTAGATAGTAGTTCGCGATTTAAACTGTTAAACGAACTGTTCTAGAAAAAGTGGAAGTCATGGATGTTTTATATTTAGCCCTTCTTTCAGAATATATTAAGTAGATTTTGTCATTTGTACAACCAAAGATGAACTTTGTCGGACGGTGTTTAAATAGAAATCGAGTTTTTCAAGTACAACATATGTCGGATTTATTTATTTTCTATTGAGCGGGAATTCCCGGGATCCCGGGAAATTCAGAAAAAAATCCCGCTGTCCCGGGAAAAGAAAAACCCTATATACAACCAAGATATAATATAAAAAATCAGTCTAGTGTAAGTTATAGAATAGAGAATTTCGTATTAGAGCTTCAGTGTTGTTAATGTTATGGATGCGTAAGCCATTTTTGACTCATGCTCCTAAACAAAAACAAATTACTCACGCACGAGCATTTCGTTTCTTACTCAGCACACATGAGTATATTAAAAACTTACAATCAGAAAATTCTCACGCAAAACAGTAAAAATTACTAAAAACATATGATGCAAAAAATAAACTCACACACGAATCATGCACGGATTATTCTTACTCACGCTCACGCACGAATCACTTAAGTATAGTAATTATTACTCACGATCACGTGTGAATAATGTGACTCACGAACATTTCGTGTCACGCGCAAATCCCTAGTAATTACTAAATCTCAAACTAGTTCAAAATCATTGATAACATGGAACCAAATATAATATAATGCGGTTTTATATGGACCTTATATATTTTTATATAAAATCACTTTGAAAAAATTGCCTATGTGGGATGATATATAATTATAGATGATTTTATAAAGAACGTTATAAGTTATATATGGGTTCATATTCGTCAATATATAATCATAACTAACACAAATTATAAAATATTTTTTATATGGATCCACATAGTTTTATATTATTATGTATAGTATCATACTAAATTATATATAAACGTATATGTAATTATATCTTTTATATGTTACTTTATGTACTTACATATAGCATATACATATATATGTAGGCCAGTATGTAATAATATAAAATCAAATATGTCTCCATATTAAAACCTTTGAGGAAAAAATATCTAATATATGACTATATAAAAGTATAAATGCTTGAATTTAAAAGCATATGTGGCCATATGTAACTATAAGTTACTATATGCAATTAGATAAAATAATATGTGATTATATCAAAACTTTTTTACTCGGGATATTAAAAATGCGCTATTTTCTCTCAACTTCAAAAGTAGCATACAAATCTCAACAATTAGTTTTGCCAAATAACAATTTTTAAAAAACGTCTAAAAATACCAATTTTATAAAAAAGTTTTTAAAAATAATGCAAAAGAAATAATTCAAATTTAAAATGTAAAAATTTAATTTTTGAAAAAAATTAACCATTTAAGTGCGTATAGAGCGTCAAAGTTTCAGTTTGTATTACTTATACCACCACTAGAGCTTATACCACGCCGTGCAGCTCAAAACAATTGTCGAGACTCAAAAATATAAAAAACAAACGTTACAAAAAATACAAAAAAACTGGGTTAACTTCAGATCATAGTAGATACTCCATTTCCCGCGCTGAATATAATTTACTTAACATGAATTTTTAATTTCTTTTTTTTAATTTTAAACGAGATTCAAAATCATTCTATAAATTCGTTAATTCTAAAAGAAAATCTACTGGATATCCAAATATTATTAAATACTTAAGTCATGAATCTTCCGACGATTTGGTCATAAGTAATATGTTTGCTGATTTTTTTGCTACCACTTATTCCGATGCTCAGTACAATGAATCCAACATATATCCTTTTCCAGTTGTAGAACATCAGCCTATATCATTTCCTTTCATCAATACTTTCCAGATAGTAACCTGTTTGAAGAATCTTAAATCATCACACTACAGCGGACCTTTGAGGACTCTCAAGAAAGATCGAAGCGTTATAAAGTGCAACAATTGTGTGCCAATACCTCTGCGGAGCTGATAACGTCAGCTGCAAAGAAAATTGATAAAGGTGATAACACGTTGACAAAGTTAACACCAGAAAAAGCGCTTAGCATTATTCTTGATGCAAATTTGTCAAAATTTCAGTACGAAATAGTGAGGAATGCAACGAAGGAGCTTAATATTGACATTTTTCCGTCATATAAAAAGGTTCTTTTAATAGAATGTGTTTTAATGTTTTGTATTAAAAATCGTCGTAGAGTATCTAATGTTCTGTGTATTGTTCAAAACATTTATTGTGTGTGTTGTTTTCTCTTGTTTTGTTTTACAAAGTAAGTTGCGTTATTATTATTATTAAACTTGTTTTAATCACCAGGTGTTACTTGCAAAAAAAGAATGTTATCCACAGAACATTAAAGTTAAAGAAAATTTAAGTCAAGTCGATCTTCAAGATTTGTTAGATCATACGGCAGAAAGAATTTTGAAGTCAAAACCGCTAAGTGAAATCCGTGATATGCCCAATGACTTGAAATTAATTTCGAAATGGGGATGTGATGGTTCTTCTGGTCATAGTGAATATCAACAAAAATTCACAGATGAAAATACAACAGATAAAAGTATGTTTTTTATCCTAGTGATTAAAAAAATTAATTTATATATTTTCAATTTCTCATTAATAACTATTAAAATAATTAGAAAGAATTACACTTTTGAAAAATATAATCAGGTTCTTAATTAGTAATTTAAAACATATAAATTTATTTTTTTTTAATTATGTATTCAGTAATACTTACAATTACTAATTATTATTTAACAGGTATGTTCTTAACTTCACTTGTGCCGTTAAATTTAATTAAAAAACATGATTCATCGTTGGTGTGTTGGGAAAATTCCAGACCATCTTCCACCAGACTTTGCCGTCCAATTAAATTTGAATTCGTGAAGGAAACGGCGATTGTCATCAATGAGGAAGTCAAGAGAGTGGAAGATGAAATTGCAAATTTAGTAAACACTGTAGTGGAAGTTCATAACAAAATTTTTAGTATTAGCCATACACTTTTATTGACCATGATTGATGGAAAAATTGCAAGTACATTAACACAGACTTCATCCATGGCTGTATGCTTCATTTGCAATGCTAAGCCTACGGAAATGAACGATTTGGAAATTTTAAAAACAAAGACTGAGTCAGAAGACGCACTTAAATTTGGCATTTCTCCACTTCACGCGAGAATTAAATTTATGGAATGCATTTTACATATTGCATATAGAAAGCATTTCAAAGCTTGGCGAACAAACGCAAATTCAAGAACTGCAATGGAAGAAGAAAAGCGAAATATCCAAAGAAATTTGAAAGCTGTTTTGGGAATAAATGTTGACGTAGTGAAACAAGGTGTAGGCAGCACAAATGATGGTAATACATCTAGACGATTTTTTGAAAATCCGCGCATAACTGCTGATATTGTAGGGGTTGATGAAAACCTAATTCATCGTTTTAAAATAATATTGGCTACAATTAATTGTAATGAGCCAATCGATAGTAAAAAATTCCATGATTATTGTATGGACACTGCACAGTTATATATTTCTTTGTACAGCTGGTACTATATGCCAATTTCGGTACACAAAGTGCTAGTCCATGGCTGTAAAATAATAGCAGCAGCGATCCTGCCTATAGGAATGTTATCGGAAGAAGCCCAAGAAGCTCGGAACAAGGATTACAAAAAATACCGCTTGCATCATGCTCGAAAATGTGATAGGGTGTCTACAAATGTAGACGTGATGAATCATTTATTAGCTTCTTCGGATCCTTACATAAATAAATTACGTTCAAAGCCTAAAAAAAAATATTTAGAAATGCATGAAGATGTTAAAAACTTATTATGTGATTAAAAATTATAAAAAATTGATTTTAAAATTTTTTTTATTTTAAATTCGTTGGTTTTTGGATTTCTATAACTATGGAATTAGCCGAAATAACTGATTTCTACGTTGAACTTGTATGGAAAGTGGGCGTGTTTGTAGGCAGATTTTTTTCATATTTGATATCTAGAAAGAATAAGTTAATTTAAAGCTTCTTATGCAATTTTCATGATTCTAGATCTATTTTTATAGAAAATGTTCCACTTTATAGTTCACTTCGTATGGGAAGTGGGCGTATTTGTGGGCGGATTTTGTTCATATTTTCAGCAAAGCTTTCTAATATCAAAAAACACAAATTCACCAAATTTCATTGATCTAGGACAACTACAAGTATTTAATGCCGGGCTTTATATGAAAGGGGACCACTGTGCGGTGTTCCTAGTTGTGTTTTAACTAATTGTGCTCAAGCTTTTTCCACTCCTTTAACAATAATGTTTAATACATCAATAAAATGTGGCTACTCTCCCCAATTTTGGAAGCGTTCATACATTATTCCATTATTTAAATCGGGTAACAAATCAAACGTTATGAATTATAGAGGCATCGCAAAGTTAAGTGCAATCCCTAAACTCTTTGAGAAATGTATAACAGATTTTCTCTGCCATCAATCATCATAATAGTGGCCAAGTAACTGATGTAATTTATACTGACTTCAGCAAAGCCTTTGATAAAGTCAATCATAATCTCCTTCTTAAAAAGCTTTATTTAATGGGTTTCACTCAAAACAGTTTGAACTGGATAGAATCATATCTTACTAGTAGAATACAGAGTGTACGTTTTAATAATGCCACTTCAAGGAGCATTATTGTAAACTCTGGAGTGCAACAAGGTAGTCATCTTGGTCCAATTTTATTTTCGTTTCTTATAAATGACTTGCCATGTGTAATGGAACGATGTAATATGTTATTGTATGCGGATGATGTAAAAATATTTCTTAGCTATACTGAACCTTCAGATCAAATATATTTGCAACATGACTTGGATAATTTTTATAATTGGTGTAACATTAATCTTATGGATCTTAACCTTAAGAAATGCAAACACATGCGATTTTCCAGAAATTGGAATTCTATTGGTCTATACACTTTGGGAGACTACCAGCTGGAATTAGTCAATGAGTTTTTGGATCTTGGTATTTTACTTGATCCAAAATTAAATTTTAAACAATATATCACGATGATGGTAAATAAAGCCCGTGGTGTTCTTGCTTTTATAAAGCGATGGGCAAAAGAATTTACAGACCCAGGGGTTACAAAGCAATTATATACATCTCTGGTAAGACCAATTATGGAGTATGGTTCTATACTCTGGGACCCTGAAAGTACTGTTATCAGCAATCGTATTGAATCGGTCCAGAAACAATTCCTCTTGTTCTGTTTAGGAAACTCAACATGGAACCCATCTGCTGATCTTCCATCGTATACCATTAGGCTTGATAGAATTAAATTGCCTACTTTAGTAAGCCGAAGGAAAATGCTAAATGTTTCATTTATGATAAACTTGCTTAATGGTGACATTTCTTCTGATTTCCTGCTAGTAATGTTTAACTCCATGTTCCTCAAAGATCTACTCGCTCTTATATCCCGTTATACATATTTACAAGTCTTTCAATCAAACTACGCTAATGCTGATCCCTTTCGAAGAATATGGAAACACTACAACGAAATGAATGAATTGATAGATTTTTTTTCAAATGTAAATGTCATAAAACGTAATATAATTTTGTACTTAAATACGTAGGCTTTAATTTGTATTTGTTAATCATGTTTTTCTTTTTAATATTATAGTCTGTAAGGATTTTTATCCATAGACTTAACTAATTAAATAAAAAATAAATAGAGAATGCGATCTAGCCATAAAAATTATAAAAAATACTTACTACGAAACCGGCCTTTCCTTTTTAAAAAATTCCCACGGAATCCATGCTTGGTATGAAATCGGTTAATGGAAAAAACTAAACATATCTAAATTTATTTTTATCGGGATATATATTAATTGCATTAAAGGAATTAAATGTGTTTAAATCCCAAACGTATTTCACAAATTGTGAAAAATAATCTGTTGGAGGCATGTCCCTATCCGGATTTCATTCTTGCCTAAGGAACTTGTCAGGGGACCATGTTTTTAGAACTTCTGGAAATATTTGTTAAGTTAAATTACAAACCCAATGAGAACTTCTTGTTCTCGTCTAGGAGCGTTATTAAACATTCAAAATATCAAAAGAAAAAACAAAAACAACAAAGAATTTACCACAATTTGCTTTGTCATCTTCCAATATACTACCCTGTTGTTTTGACAGATCTAGCAATGTAGTGACATCCATTCATGTATAAACAACAATAGAAAACAAGTGTCAGTTTTCTAAAGTGTCAGTAACATTTAAATTTGCACAAGCACTTGCATATTAGTTTTTCTAAATTTATTTTTATCGGGATATACATTAATTGCATTAAAGGAATTAAATGTGCTAAAATCCCAAACGTATAAACAAATTATCTGTTCACGCATAAAATTGCAAGTGTTTTAGTAAAATGTATCGATCAGCTGTGCCTTAACAAGTGTAAACAAAAACCGAAGAATTTAACATTTCCAAAAACTTATTTTTTCTTAAGCCGGCTGCAAGAATAATTAATATTTGGCATTTTCCAACGTTACTATTGCTACGAAAAGTCTTATTACATTGGCCGCCCCAGCCGGAAACAAGATTTTTAAATTTTTAGTTGAGGGTTAACTTCAGGGCTGGCTTTGCATTTTTATTTCACCGAAAGCCAAATATGATTAGTTTTTCGTTCGTTTAACACTTCATTTAGAAAAAAGCAATTTCAACTTTAATTTTTAAAATTGACAAAGTGCATGTTATATACAATATTAATTGCAGCTGTCTATATGACGTCAAAACACTGTACTAATATAAAGGGTGTTTTTTTAAGCTAGATAGAACTTTAAATTGTAAAAAGTAACACAAAAAATTAAATTTTGATGAAACATTTTTTTTTATTTGTTTCAGTATAATCTGACAAATCATCATGAATAGACTCACGCTTGAACAACGCTACGAAATTATCCAAATTTACTTTGAAAATCAGTCGTCGATTCGCGCAACTTATAGACGCAAAATTGTGTTCAGCGATGAGGCGCATTTTTGGCTTAACGGGTTTGTTTATAAGCAAAATTGCCGCATATGGAGTGAGACCAATCCACAAGAGACCCTACAGACTCCATTACATCCAGAAAAATGCACCGTTTGGTGCGGTTTTCACGCTGGTGGCATCATCGGACCTTATTTCTTCAAAAATGAGGCCGGAGCTCGCGTTACGGTCAATGGAGATCGTTACCGCACCATGATCAATGATTTTTTGTTTGAAAATATGGATGACATTGATCCGGAGGAGATGTGGTTTCAACAGGATGGCGCTACGTGCCATACGGCGAACGCAACCATCGACTTATTGAAATCAAAATTTGGCGATAAGTTGATTTCGAGAAATGGACCTGTCAATTGGCCTCCAAGGTCGTGCGATTTGACACCTCTCGATTATTTCCTGTGGGGCTACGTGAAGTCACTGGTTTATGCTGATAAACCAGCAACAATTGATGCCTTGGAGGACAGCATTGTTCGTGTTATTCGTGACATACGGCCAGCAGTGCTCGAAAAAGTGGCCCAAAATTGGACGTCCAGAATGCGCTTCGTCAAGAACAGCCGCGGTGCCCATATGCCCGAAATCATTTTCAAATGTTAATGTCACGTATTGATCTTTCCAATAAAAAAAAAATTTTGATTACAATTTAATTTTTTGTGTTATTTTTTACAATTTCAAGTTCTATCGGGCTTAAAAAAACACCCTATACATTATGAAATTTGCCCAGTGGCAACCCGTATCCAATATATGTATACGCAAGCTGTCTGATCTTGAATGTAAAATCCATATGTCAGTTTGCCAAAATTTGCGAAAAAGGAGACACGGAGGAGATTGGAAGATAAACAAATATCTAAGTAGAATGTTTGTATGTCTCTGTGTTTGATCACTTCTGGGTAAAAAACAATAACAGAAAGCTGAATTAGAAAGAAAACTATTAATAAGTTACATAACATTCAAGGCCTTACTTGGGTGATATGGCTAAGCTGTCGCACCTTTGTATAGTTAAGTTTGTAATGTAGGAATAAGCAGAGATTCGATTCCCATAGCCGACGGGTTGTTGAAAAATTATTATATAGAGACAATCTGACAATCCCTACTATCCCTACTAATATTATAAATGTGATTGTTTGTCTGTCTGCCTGTTTGTGGCGACATCAGGCCCAAACGGCTGGACCGATTTTCTTGAAATTTTTGGAACAGCCATTACGGACTCTCGAAATTAAAATAGGCTATATTATATCCTTATCGGACAAAGCGGCGTGGCACCTTCCATACAACACCAACATTTTGATGTGATATTTCTCGACTCCTGTTCAACTGTTTCGAATAAAATTTTACACAACATCTTACCTAGTGACTTCAAATTAGAGTTTGCTAAAAACCGAAAAATTTGAAAACCGCGGTTTCGGTTTTTTAAAATTATAAAAACCGCGGTTTCGGTTATTTTTCGGTTTTATCGGTGATATTGATAGAATTGTTTTAAAATAATTTAATATGTATGTATAACAATTAAATATTTTAATACATTCAAGATATTTATTAAAATTCGATTGAATTTCTCACTCGAATAAAGGCAATAACACCATTGCCGGGGAAAAAACGCGGAAACCGTTATAAGTTAAAATTTTTTATTCTTTTTTCGGCAGATTAAACTGTATTTAAAGAGTTTAAATTTGGAATTTAGCAATTTGTTTAAAACAATATAAAGTTGAAATTTTATACAGTAAGTTTCGCGGACTACAAAATAAAACTTTTTAAAAAATAAGCGGTGAAAATCTGGACTGAATACGTGAAACTCAATATCTCTTAAACTACTTGACTTTTGGTGCAATTTTTTACTAAAATTATAATCCTCAGCTTATATTATCTATAGTAGTAAAAACAAAAAATCTTTAAAGTAATATTTAATGGAGAAATTGTTCATTACAATTAAATACAGAATTTTGTAAAATAAGAGATGAACCCTTTCGAAATTCTAGGCTCAATAATATGTAATTTAATTATTTTAATTGCTTTAAGTATTTGCTAAAAACCGACTTATTTTTCTCGGATTTCGGTTTCGGTTTTGAGGCCTCGAAAACCGCGGTTTCGGTTTCGGTTAAAACCGAACAGCAAACTCTACTTCAAATGCAATGAAATGTGCAAAGAAATTTGAAAATAACACACAAAACAACAACAACGAAAATAATTTTGCGGGACAGAATAACGGGGCGTGGCACCACCCATACAATCCAAAGCGATTTATGTAGGCTTCTGTTGAACATATTTGAGAAAAACCTGGCAGGGTGATTTCTAACAAAATGTTAAGTACTGTTCCAAAAGTGTGCGGTATAAGACAAGGGGGCGTGGCACCACTCATATAATCCAAATTTTTAAAGTGCTCTATATAGGCTTCTGTTGAACATATTTGAGCAATACCTTGAGAATCCTTAAGGACTGTTCTAAAAGTGGCCGCGATAGGACCAGGGGAGTGGCACCGCTCATACAATGGTTTTACCTCTGCTCCTGCTGAATGTATGGCGTTTTCTAACTAAAATATTTAAGTGCCGTAGCAAAAGTGGGCGTTACAAGAAAAGGAGGCGTGGCACCCTCATACAACTCTAATTGATTGACTGCTTTACATTGTCGAATGTTAAACATATTTGAGTAAAACTTGGCATGGTGTTTTCAAAAAAGTGCTGTGCCAAAAGTGGGCGGAACATCCCATACAACCTGTAATTTTAAATAGCTTTACCTTGGCTACTGTTAAGCGTTTATGAGCAAAACTTGACAAGGCCTTTTCTATTAAAATTCGTAAGTACTATTCCAAAAATTGGCGGGGTAAGGCATGGTACCTCCAATACCATCCAAAATGTATAATTGCTTTAACTCGGCTCCTGTTGAACGTATTTGCGTAAAATTTGGTACGGCGTTTTATAATAATATTTTTAAGTATTGTGCTAAAAGTGGGCGAGATAGGTGGAGGGCGTGTTATATTCCAAATAATCCGAATTTTTTAATTTTTTTACTTTTGCACATACCAGACTTGACATGGCTATTTTGCACAATATTTCTAAGCAATGCACTGTGGGCCAGGATCGTCGTTTTTGGCCAAAAGTACAATTCAGGTAAAGGAAAAATATGTTTATGTATTCAAAATCTAGGATTGTTGAATATTTTGTGAGTGAAATATTGTACCATTGTGGTTACTCGTTAGTTGGCAAGAGTTCAAAATCAAAGTTTTTTAATTTTGTGACATTTTTTATTTTATAATGATACAATAAAAAAAGCATAAATAAACAATAATTTGTTCCAAAAACAATCTCAAATTATAAAACTGAAACTAGTTCTCAAAAAAAAAAAAAAACAAATAGAAAGCTGATAAGTATTTACTAAAGGGCTGAATGAATGTCTTACAAGACATTCTCTTGTATAAGCTGATGAGAGATTTGACGATTTTTAATACTAAATATAACAAAAATTTACCATTTTACTTATTTGTAGTTATTTACAAGACAATGAAAAGACCTCATAGACCACAATACCAGCCAACAGAATTCCCAAATCTGCCCAATAATTCTCGATCGACTGATCGTACTCCTTCAAATGCCCAACACACTACTTCTCATAGTGCCAGTACAAGCAATTTTTCGTATGCACAAATCGCCAATTCCCAAAGCGTTGGTTCTACGCAAACCAATTCATACCCACTGCCCTCGCTGGAAACGCCTTCTCCTCCCCAGAAAAGCTCGCTGGAAAACTCAATTGAAACTTTAGTTCAAACCATTAACAACTTCATGGCCAATATGCAAGGAATGATGCAAGAATTACTCCGCAACCAAGGCATGCTTATGCAGGCTTTCTTAGATAAAAAATGAACGTTTTAAAAATATGTTATTGGAACGCAAACGGCTTAAGCTTACACAAAAACGAACTAAATTATTTCCTCGGAAACAAGCAAATTGACGTTATGCTTGTTTCTGAGACGCATTTAACCCCAAGAAGTTCTTTTTCAATACAAGGATACACAATTTATGACACAAAAGACCCCAGAGACAGAGGATGCGGTGGTGCAGCGGTTATCATAAAGTCTCGTTTAAAACACTTTCCAATGCCCGAATTTCGTGAAAACTATCTTCAAGCCAGCACTATATGCCTCGAAGAATTTAACATGAACCTTGTTATTTCATCAATTTACTCCCCTCCTAGATTTCCGATAACAGAAATTCAGTACACGGACTTCTTTAAATCGTTAGGTCCCCGCTTTCTGGCAGCTGGTGACTACAATGCCAAACACACATTCTGGGGGTCACGGCTGATTACTCCCAAGGGCCGTGTTTTATTTAATACAATTTCAAAAATGGGTATGGATGTTATATCAAGCGGAGAACCCACTTACTGGCCAACAGATAGGCAAAAAATACCAGATTTGATAGATTTTGGAGTGACAAAGGCTATTTCAAGGGAATTAGTACAGGTAGAATCGTCATTAGATTTGTCGTCAGATCACACACCCACCATTGTTTATATCCAGGGCCCCCGAGAAATTGTAAACCCATATGGTGACTCAAAGCTTACGGGAAAAAATACAGATTGGCTAAAATACAGAATGTTTATTAGTTCTCATTGTTCGGAAAATATACGGTTAAGAACAACAGACGATATTGACCTCTCTGTTAAAAATCTAGAATTACAAATCAAACTTGCTGCTCAACTGGCTACAAAGCCCCGCCGACACAAAAGACCAAACAGAATTTTTTCTATAGATGTCGAAAGACTCCTAAATGATAAAAGAATTGCACGAAGAGAATGGCAACAGCACAGATCTCCACAACTAAAGGAACGATTTAAAGAATGCACGAAGAATTTGCGAAGACTTCTTGAAGAAAAAAGAATTGAATCGCTTAGCAGATATCTCGAAAACTTAGATCCATCAGCTAAAACTGATTACTCTTTGTGGCGTGCTACAAAAAATCTTAAAAGACCCGTTACATGTAAGCCTCCTTTGCGAAAACCAAATGGAAATTGGGCCAGAAACGACACGGAAAAAGGAAATCTGTTCGTGGATCATTTGAAGGAAGTTTTTACGCCAAACTTATCTAGTACTATAATAGAGCCGCCTCCTACTACATCCCAGCACATAGTATGTCCCCCGCTTATGTTTGAAATGCGAGAGGTTGAAAAAGCTATTATTGAATTAGACCCAAAAAAAGCACCTGGCATCGATAAGATAAGTAATAAAATGCTTGTAGAATTACCCCGTATAGCATTAAGAATTATTCTCTTTATTTTTAATGCTATTTTACGCCTTGAGTACTATCCCGCGGAATGGAAAGTATCACTTGTTAAAATGATACCCAAACCAGGCAAAGACCACACCAAAGTTGAATCCTATAGACCAATTAGTCTTTTACCGAATATATCAAAACTGTTCGAAAAGCTACTCATGAATAAGTTGACCTTGTATGTAGACGAAAACAATACTATTCCAGCACATCAATTTGGCTTCAGGAGAAAACATAAAACCATCGAACAAGTACATAGGCTAATCACTGTAATAAGAAAGGCATTTGAGGAAAAAAAATACTGCTCTGCTCTCTTTATTGATGTCTCACAAGCCTTTGATAAAGTTTGGCATGAGGGACTTCTTTTTAAAATAAAACTTTTGTTACCGTCAAACACCCATAAGCTCCTAGAAAGCTATATAACAAATCGTAAATTCGTTCTCGCGGAAAAAAGTTTCTTCAGCTCCCCCAGGACATCTGTGCTGGAGTACCGCAAGGTAGTATTTTGGGACCACTTCTGTATATCCTATATACATCTAATATGCCATTAAACTTGAATACCCATACGTCCACATTTGCTGATGATACAGCAATCCTTAGTGTCCACAATGACCCATTAGTAGCGTCAAGATTGTTACAAAATCATATATCACAATTGGAAACTTGGCTAGATAAATGGAAAATTAAAGTGAATGAACAGAAATGTATACACGTAACTTTTACTTTAAGAAGAGAATCGTGTCCACCGATTCAAATAAATAATAATAATATACCCCAACAATCAAATGTGAAATATCTCGGTATACACCTTGACCGTCGCCTTACATGGAAAAATCACATAGATGCGAAACTTACCCAGATAAAGTTAAAAACGGTTGAGCTTACGTGGCTTATGAGTAGGAACTCTTTACTTGCCTTAGATTGTAAACTGTTGCTTTATAACTCGATAATTAAACACATATGGTGCTATGGAATTCAACTCTGGGGTACCGCCTCAGCATCTAACATAGAAAAATTGCAAAGACGTCAAAACAGGCTTCTTAGAATGATCACGTGTGCACCCTGGTATATAAGAAACTCCAACATACATAAGGATCTCAACGTAAACCTTGTTAGAGATGAAATCAGAAGACATAGCGAAAACTATTTAAAGAAACTAGAAACACATCCGAATACACTAGCCCGGAATCTTCTAAATAGCAGTGGTCACCTGCGACTAAGAAGGAGACATACTGCTGACTTGGTCCACTTATAGAGAAGGAATTAGAATGAAAGCACAAAATTTTTGTCTGGCACTGGCTGGACTTAATACTTTTATTTAGTCTTAAGATTTGAATACTTATTGTTAGTTCACACATATTTAGTGAAGATTCAATAAATAAATAAAACACGAAAAAAAAAAAAAAAATTTACAAGATGTTAAAATTCAGATCATTACAAAAAAAAAATAAATAAAACAGAAAACAAAAAAAAAAAATATTTTGGTGTTGTATAAGAAAATGTTTTGTGAATGTCTTGCAAAACATTCATACTGGCCTCTAGTATTTACGAAAAAAGTAACAAAATTATGGGTTTTTTGAAAATCCTACATTTTCAAAAAAAAACATTTGATTGCCAATTCTGAATAAGTACGAAATTAACCCTTAAACACATTTTAAGTTTTGTCTTATTTCTGGCATTGAAGTTAAATTTCCAACTTTGATGTCTTAAGGGACTTATAGCAGAATTTCATGACAAAGATTTTGCGGAACATGTTAATCCTTTAACTCTTCAACTTATGGGTCTTTGACACTTTTTAAAAAGGGCCAAAAGAAACCCTTTAATTGCAGAGTTAGAAGGTTAAAATATTCCACAAAAATGTCCCTCGTAGTGTTTTTCATAAGTTCGCTAAACATATCCTATACCTAAAATGGAAGATTCACATGGTTTCCTATGCAGATTCACAATAAACATTTTTAAAGGAGGGGAAATTCTAACCCCCCAAAAACATAAGGCCAGACGAAAACTTTTAAAATGCCGATACACTTATAATTTTCTTTGGTCCCTCTGCCAGATTAGTTGTCATCAGAACCTTTTTTTTACAGTGTAATTTATTTTCCAACACATAACAATTTTAAATTTAAGGCCGCAATATTGGATCCGCCATGTTGAAATTTTAAAATTTGATTTCAGATTCGTAATCTGCTACCCAAAAACTTTCCCTGGTGGAAATTTGAAATAAATCAGGCGACATAAGAAATATAATGAAAAAACTGTTTGTCGCCATATTGGATTTCAAAATTTTAATTTCAGATTTTTAATCAGCGGATCCTACCCCTATATAATTGATTATTTTAAGTCCAATATAATAAAAACTAAAAATTATTGGCCGCCATTTTGAATTTTATATTTTTTGTTTCAGATTCGTGATCAGCAACAACCAAACCCCCCTTTGTGATATCTTTTAGTCTCATATACTCAATATTCTAGTTTTGGCCAAAATTCGATGATGCTGGCCCACTGATCATAGGCAATCAACGCTGCGAGAATGCTTTTTTTTGTACTGTAGCGAGTTGTTTAATTTTACAAATTTTATTAGGCTTAAAAACTTATTATTAATTACAAAAACTTTAACTATAATTATCATGAACACAAAACGTCTATTCTAGAAAAATATAGCAAGTCCATTGACCGTGTTGTATAACGTAAAAAAATAAAGTAAACAAAAATAATAGTGTTGGTAAATACAAATAAAATTCAAACGAAATCGTTACACCACAGTACCATCGGCAACAAACCCTTTAACCCTTTGACGACCACAGGCAAGTAAGCTTGCCAAAGGGTTTTTCGCACTTATACACTTAAGTCTCTTTGTATGTGGTTTTTTATGCGGATTTGAAGTTATGCGGTTTTAAAATCGACTTGTGTTGCGTTTTTTTCCAGCTTTTATCATCCTTTTTATTATTTTTTGCCATTTTTAGCATTTTTAAATATTGGCATAACTCATTTTTCAAAATAAGAAAGCTTTTTGATTTCTTTCTTATGCTATGTGTACTGCGAAATAAATTGGGATTCCCGTTATAGATTTTATGAAAAGCTGAACAAAAGATATGCGATATTGGAAAATATTTTTAACCTGGAAAATCTTCAATAATAGCAATTAAAATGAATGAGTCTGAAATAAGAAAATCTGTTATTTCTGGCTCACAACTGAGTTCAAAATTGTCATCGAATTCTCGGGAATGCGATCGTATTCTGCTTAATGCACATGTGTGGACATGTATGGAAATTTATGTATCCATGTATGGAAAAGCGTTCATGTTTATGATCATGAATCCATATACATATGTAGATTTTTAGCCGCGGTATTATTTTTTTTATTGATTTTATGTTTCTTTTTTTTTGGTATGTACCGTATGTATACAAGTGTTATTTTATGTTAAAAGGAAAATAAATTAAAATTTTGTAAAATTTTTTTATTCTTTAGTTTTTTTTTTCACCTTGTTTCAAAGTTATGCGGTTTTTGAAATATTCGGAACGCATCTCCCGTTTATGTATGGAAGTAGAGTTCTTATTTATGCGGATTTTTTTTATGCGGTTGTTTTGGAACGCATCTACCGCATAAAAAAAGACTTAAGTGTAATTGCCCAGACAAAATATAGAGTAAATAGCTCCAAAGGTGATTTGTCAAGGAGGGTTGAGGCAACAAAAGTTTAGTTGGCGGTAAATCACTAACTGGTTCCACTTTCGCCTTGCGAGCCATCGAAGTTGGTTAACTAGAATTCTTCATTTGATGGCTAGAAAGCATAAACTTTGACATGCGAAAAGAAGGGCAAACAAGGGGCCTATGAATCCAATCTTTTGTGGAATATCTGTAATTTAGTACAGATCACGGAACGGCGGGATCGTCAAATGGCAAATATTTTTCGAAAGCGAAATGAGGGGTAAGGAGGGGTTCAAAAGAGCCAATTTTTCTTGGCATATCTATTATTAGGTCAGAGATCATGAAAATCGTAGAAACTTCAAAATCGCTTCAGCAGAAAATGTATGGTCCTCAAAGGGTTAACAGCGCTCTGTATTTTTGTACCATGTCCAA
The DNA here is from genome assembly GCA_949987735.1 of Leucophora obtusa. Taxonomy (NCBI): domain Eukaryota; kingdom Metazoa; phylum Arthropoda; class Insecta; order Diptera; family Anthomyiidae; genus Leucophora; species Leucophora obtusa. The sequence continues at coordinate 85,803,638 of OX465297.1, read as the reverse complement.
TTACTAACTGGGTAGTTTCAGTCCTTCTTTGAGATTGTATAAATAGGGAACAATTTTTTTGAAAAAATAGTATCGCATTCATGCATAAATGGAATCATATATGTTATGTGCCATAGTGATGAAGAAAATGAAGTTCATGGTGTAAAAGTTTAAAATAAAACCAGTTTAGAGAAATGAAAATGAAGTGTCTAAAGAATTGGTGCTTTTTGGTTGGTTTTAAGAAATACAGATTAAATTTAATACATTGGTGCTTTTTAGATGGTTAAGAAAAATGTACATCGGTGCTATTTGGATGATTGATGATAACCTAATACTACTACTTTTAAAACTAAAGAATTTATGTTATAACAAACCTGACGATATTTGGACTGCATGTAATAAAATAATATAAAATTTAAATTCACATTTTCATCGTTAAATAAGCAATATTGTATGAAAATTATTACCACATAAGGGTATTCACACTATATATATGTGGACTTTTGACAAAATAACATATGTTTTTAAGAGATCTAAATATATTATAAAGTTTAAGGAACTCTTAAAAAATGTATGGAAAAGTGTTAAATATGGTCATTTTGGTGAAATAACTTAAGGCGATTAAAATTGTTTTGTCTAAAGTCCACAGATATTTATTTGTGTTACTCACCTGTATAAGCAGTTGACCACTTTTTGTGTGTGGATTTCGATAGGCATAGAGTACCCATAAAAAGACACACGATACCAAACATATAGGTACAAATAGACCCAGTGTTACACCCATACTTTTTGTCTCAGTCGGTCCATCTATGGATGACTTCATTTGTGTACCAGTATGAAAATCTGTATTTGACTTATCCAATGGTGTAATCGTTGATGATACTTCTAAACCAGATGGATTATATGGTTTGAAGGGATGCAGCGAATCATCTTTATGCTCGTTATTACTGTTTGTATTTATAGCTGGCAATGACGTATTATTTTGATTAGCATTATTACCCTTTTGGCCAATAGCGGGACAGAAATTTTCTTCGGTAATAAAATTACGATCACAACCTAAAAAATACAAAAAGGAAAAATTAATTTATTGAAAAATTCTGATTTAAGCTAATAAAGTTTTAAGAATATTACATACCACGGGCTAACCAATCTTGTTTTTTACGGTCGGTACCGGTAGAACATCTATTTAGGATTGGACACCAAGTACACTATAAATTAAGGAAATTTTAATTAAAAGTGGATACAAAAATACTTTTTTTGTATTATGTGTTTTTTGGAGTTGTATATTTTTTAGATCACATATATCTTTATATCAATAATGAATTTGCAAATTTTTAGAATGTTAAAATTGTTGTACACACAAAACGTTATTAAAAGAATCTCTAAAATTTTTTAGGACTATTTTTTATAAAAAAAATGTCTCTAAATATGAGTTTTTCTATAGGAAAAATTATATTTTTATAAAATTAATAGCTGAAAAGCAATGTAATCAAAGCTAAACACTCCGATTTTAATAGAACTTGGATATGTTATAAAAGAAAAATATTCCAAGAACTAGCTCTTAGTTTTTTTTTTTTTAATGAATGAAATTCATAAATTCAAGCATACGGCCCTGAATTACACATTTACAGCGGTATTCAAAATGAAAATCTAGCATAGAGTTAACATGAGTTTTATTCATAATACTGTTGTTAAACTCATTCTAGTATTGTTGCTAAATTCCTTCTAAGTATCTACTATCAAACGCCAAAAAACAAAAAATTCCATTCACAATTTTCAAACACAGGGTTGGTCTTAATCGGTGTGCTAAGAAATCATTTTGATTAAACTCTAACCCCCGTATTCAAAATGAAAAGTTATTAGCTTCTTATACATCGCACACAACGAGCTGTTAACTAGAAAGTTTTTTAGGCCAAGCAACTTGTTAGCATAGAGTTTATTCAAAATGATTTCTTAGCACACCGATTAAGACCAACCCTGTGTTTGAAAATACAAGGCTTTTTTATTATTGTGAATGGAATTTTTTGTTTTTTTGCGTTTGATAACAGATACTTAGAAGGAATTTAGCAACAACAATAGAATGAGTTTAACAACAGTATTATGAATAAAACTCATGTTAACTCTATGCTAAATTTTCATTTTGAATACCATATATTCCAAGTTTTTTATTTTTAATTAAAAAACCAAAAAAAAATGCGATTTTTTTAAACGTTTTAATAGTATTTTCTTCAAAATCCTAAATTTACTACAAAATAATTTAAAACAAAACAATTTTAAATAGAAATTAAAATAATACTTACATTAAATGAAGTGACATGATTTACACATGCGGCACAATCGGTATATTCAAGACAAGTGGGTAAGGCTTTTAAATTGATGATTGTGGAATTTGTAATCTCAGCATTGGCAAAATTAACTCTGTGATATTCATAAATTGTTTTTCTACGAGCGACTATAAATTCGAAAAAACAAAGAAAATATTAAACAAGTAAATGTAAAATAAGAGACGTCATTTGATAATTTTACTTACAGTAAACGATTTTGTCAATAATATAGGCGTCGGAGAGACCAACTTTAACGGGATGTTTGTCATCTTGTATAGCATTAACGAAAATCGGTACTTGGAAATAGGTAAAAACAATATCACCATTTTTATGAAGTGTTGTACTAAAAGTGAATTTGCCAACATCTTGTTTATCCTGCAGATAAACATTTTCCCAAATAACAGTTAAGGATGAACCTGAAATGGAAATAATTGCAACTGTAAGTTTATTTTTATTTGTTGAATATTTCGAACCTACCATTATCATTTAAACGGACATAGGAATCATTTGATAGACTGGTATCAAAATTAGCCATTAGTGGCGCTATATACTGTGTTGCTGCCAGCCAAGAATGCACATAATCTCCCGTGTAAATAAAACCACCAGTGGCAACTGTTACATTTCTTACCGGATGACCATAGAAGGGAAAATCAAAACTTAAGACAACAGTCTAAAAAAATACAATGTATAAAATGGAACATTTAAAAAAGTTTTTCAAACATTTAGCTAAATTGTAAGAGGATAAAAAGTAGTTTCATGGTCTATGTTAAGAATGTTAAGTTAACCCCCAAAATATTTTAGAATTCGATTTTTTTTAGAAATCTTATTTATGTGTGTTTTCTTGAAGCAATTATTTACCTTAAAATAAAAATTGCCGTCATTTTCAAAATTAAAGTTTGTTTTTATCTCTTTCTATATCCACATCAATATTTTACAAAAGAATAACGGAACCCTATTAAAGTATATTAAGTTGTTCTTCACATATAAAAAATTAGATTTGTATTCAACACAATTTTCACCTGAAACTCATTACGCTGACAAAATTATTTTTTATAATTCACTATGCAGTGATTATTCATTAGGTTCGACCTTATTTTTCAACTTGCGATTTAGCCCCCCCCCCCTCTAAAAAAGTTCGTTTAGGTAAAATACATCATGCAAAAAGTTTGAAATACGAAAATTTCCCAGCCGAGGCGGCAGAACTCGCAGACGAGCGGGACGAGCTTCGTTCGACCAACCCCAGCGACCCGAGGATCAGCCAACTCAACCGGGTGTTCAGCAAGTTGGTCAACGAGCACAAACGGAACAAATGGGAAGACCACTTGAACTCATGCAATGTGAGCACCGGAGCCAACAAGCTATGGTCTACGGTCAAATCTCTCTCGAACGCGTCCAAAAGGGACGACAGGGTTTCGATCTCATTTGCCGATAGGACGATATCGGATTCAAAGAGGTGCGCGAGCTCTTTTAGCCGGCAATTAATAGAGCACCCAGAGAGATAATGCGAAAAGGAGTATCGTAAGGAAACTGCACGAACACCGAGTCAGTGACGAGCTAATAGCTTTTACGTCATCTAGGACCCGACGGAATTTCCATGCTGATGATCAAGCAACTGGATATGCCAGGAGTAGAGTACCTGACAAAGGTCTTTAACATTTTCTTATCCACCCTAATCGTGGCCGAGGTCTGGAAAATGGGCAGGGTAGTACCGCCTTTAAAGCCAGGAAAGGACGCGACCAGGATGCATCCTACAGACCCATCTCCCTACTGTCACCGGTCGCAAAGAGGCTTGAGGCATTGCTCCTCCCCTGTGAAAGGACGGTTCTAGTGGCGATTGGCCTATCGAAGGCGTTTGATACGGTCAGCTACGAGACCCTCTGCAGAGACATCGCCGAATGCAATCTCCCAAATGGTACGCAGATGTGGATAGTGTGGTCGCCAGTCGTTTGTGGAGTTTCGAAACAGAAAGTGCAAACCTCGCAGAATTGAACAAGGAGTCCCTCAGGGTGGAGTTCTCTCCCCGAAATTGTTTAATTTCTACGTTTCGAAACTCCCGGCTCCACCAGAAGGAGCGCAATTGATTTCATATGCCGACGACTGTACGATACTGGCGACGGGTGACGACATTGATGGCTTATGCGTTAGGTTGAACAGTTTTCATGATCTAACGAATTTCTTCACTGAAAGGAATATGCAGCTCTCCCCTGCAAAATCCTCGGCGATTTGGTTACCACTTGCACGAAAGAAGTAAAGCTGGAACTGAATGTAGTAGTCGATGGCGTACAAATTCCGACGCTTAACCACCCCACAATTCTTGGGGTCACATTCGACAGCCTGTTCATGTCCTCAGCGAACCTACTGCAATTTGCAACAAGATGCAGAGTAGGAACAAGGTCCTCAAGTAGCTGGCAGCTCTTGGGGTACGGACAAAAAAACCTTGTTGGCAACCTACGAAACGATTGGTCGGTCAGTGTGGTCGCCTAGAGCCAGCATGTAGGATCCCACAATTTAAAGTCTTTTATATATTTTTTAAAAATTATTTTAATGTTTTCGACAATAAAATCAAAATAATAATGAAAATATTTTTAATGTGGGATCCTTCGGGTTCCTACATTTGGCAATCCTGCCAGGAGCTTTAAATGACGTAACAAAAATCTTAAGAAATAGACAATCTTCAGTTTAACGTAAGAGTTCATTTCACAAAAAAAACATGCGGTTTCAGCAAAACTTAACTAACTAATCAGAAATATTTCAAAATTCTTCAACAACATTGGCCCCCCTTGACGGCCTGCCCAAACCGCTGGATGTAGGAAGTTGAAATTTGGTATAAAGGTTCCTCCACTATCGTAGACATCCACCAAGACTTGATTTTTGGAAATTTTTACAGAGAGGGGCAAAAAGTCTCCCCTTGACGGCCTGCTCAAACTGCTATAGCTATGAAGTTGAAATTAGGTATGTAGGTTCCTCGACCGGTGTAGACATCCGTTGAGACGGCATTTTTGGAAATTCTTATCGGGAGGGGCAAAAAGGGGACAAAAAAAGTACCTTTTTCCAAAAAAGTACCTTTTTCCAAAAAAGTATCTTTTTCCAAAAAAGTATCTTTTTCCAAAAAAAGTACCTTTTTCCAAAAAAAAGTACTTTTTTCCAAAAAAAGTACTTTTTTCAAAAAAAGGTACCGTTTTCCAAAAAAAAATATCTTTTTCAGAAAAAACTACCTTTCTCAAAAAAGTGCTTTTTTCCAAAAAAAAAGTACCTTTTTCAAAAAAAAGTACCCTTTTCCAAAAAAAAAGTAACTTTATCCAAATAAGTACCTTTTTCAAAAAAAAGTACCTTTTCCCAAAAAAAGTACCTTTTTCTAAAAAAATTTACCTTTTCCAAAAAAAGTACCTTTTCGAAAAAAGTACAAATGAAGTACTGTAGTAGACATCGACTAAGTTTGTATTTTTGGAATTCCCTACAGTATATCCCAAAAGGAAATTCGGTATGTGAGTTCCTCCTTCTCTGTAGGCGTCCGCTTTGACGGAATTTTTGAAATTCCTATCGGGAGGGGAAATAAGAGGAAAAGTCTCCTCCTTGACGGCCTGCCCAATCCCTTTTCGCCAACCTAAAATTTTAAATATGTATTCCTTGGAGTAGGACTAACTCACCGGCAACGTAATTTTTCTATTTTGGAACAGGAACATAGTAAAAATAGTGGTTGAAAGGGAAAAATGTCCGCAATAACGGCCTGCCCATACCGCTAAGGCAATGAAGTTGAAATTTGGTATGAATGTTCCTCATCCATCGCAGATAGCCGCGAAGATGAAATTTTTGTAAATTCCTAAAGGGAGGGGCAAAAAGAAGAAAAGCCTCCCCTTGGTGGCCTGTAAATACCCCTTTGTCTAGAAACCTGAAATTTAAAATGTGGGTCCCTGGAGTAAGGGCTAACTTATTAGATAGATACTTTTTTGAATTTTGGACAGGGTCGTTATGAAATGGGGGCTCAAAAGGGGAAAGTGGCCCCTTAACGACCTGCCCAAACTGCTGGAACTAGGAAGCTGAAATTCGGTACTTAGGTTCCTCTTCCAGCCTAATTCCAACCGGGAGGGACAAAAAAAGAAAAAGTGACAGCCTGCTCAAACTGCTGGAACTAGGAAGCTAAAATTGCCTGTCGATGGATTTTCGGAAATTCCTACCGAGAGGGGCACAAATAGTAAAAGTTGGCTAGAAACCTGAAATGTAAAACATATGTTCCTTGGAGTATGGGCTCACTTATCGGGAAGGTGCTTTTTGGAATTGCAAAAATGGGGTTATATGAAGCGAAAAGTGCCGCTTAAAGGCCTGCCCAAACCGCTGGAGGTAGGAAGTTGAAATTTGGTATTAAAGTTCCTCCTCTATTGTAGACCACTGCTAAGATGAGATTTTCGGAAATTTCCACAGGTAGTGTCAAAAACAGGAAAAGTCTCCCCCTTAACGGCCTGGCCAAACTGCTGGAACTAGGGAGCTTAAATTCGGTATTTGGGTTCCTTCTCCAACGTAGACGTCCACTAAGAAGGTATTTTTGGAAATTCATACCGGGAGGGGTAAAAAGGGAAAAAACTTCCCCAAAATTGCTGGATATAGAGACCTAAAATTATGTATGTAGTAGGTTCCTCCTCCAACGCAGACGTCCTCTAGGACGGAATTTTTGGAAATTTCTACCGGGAGGGGTAAAAACGGAATAATTCTCCCCCTTGATGGCCTAACCGAACCCTTCGGCTAGAAACCTGTAACCTTGCGAAATAAACCTATTCAAATTATTGGATTAATATATATAACCTAATAAAATGTTCACTTATTTACTTCTTCCATCGTAAATAAGCTTATATTTAAATATTTTTTATTTTTACAAAAAATTATTTAAAAATTATTTAGACAAATGTTTTATTTTTTCAATCATATGTTTTTTTTCTTACAAATTCTTACTAGCAAAAATTCATCCAGTAAAAACATGTAAGTTCTCTGGTATTGAACTGTCACTTTACTCTCTATTTTTCCTCTCTCCTTACTGAGTAATTGTGTTAACAAACACCTTTTTGTTTTTTGTGATTTTTTTTAGTGGGAATAAAAACTGTTTTATTTATAAAATAAATTTTTATTTGTACATTTTATCGCGTTGTTAATTTTTGTAAAATTAATTTATTAAAAAACGAGTAAAAAAGTTAAAGTCGGGCATGCCGACTATATAATACCCTACACCAGTCTGGTTAAAAGCCAACTAATGTTTGGATGCGAAATTCTAATGGGTTAAAATAGACTTGTGTCAAAAATTTTCTACAAAATAAGAGAAAAACGGATATATAGCCCATATGGGCGATAGGTCCAAACATGGACCGATCCTATCTAGAATCAATAAACTTTATCCTTGGGACCATGTGAGTCAGCGAATCAAATTTAATTTCAAATTGGCGTGTAAACAAGCCAATTTTGGGGGACCCTTATATCGGCACTAGGTCTAAACATAGACCGATTTCAGCCAAAATCAATAGGCTTCGTCCTTGGGCCGACATATGTCGGTGTATCAAATTTCATCAAAATATCTTAATACATATGTGTGACCTGTAGAGTGCACACAAGAATGCATGGACAGACAGACGGACATCGTGAAATCGAAACAAAAATTTTGAGTCGATCGGTATATTAAAAGGTGGGTCTAGGTCCAATATTTTTTGGTGTTACAAACATCAGCAAAAACTTATTATACCCTGTCCTCGTAGTTTTGTAGGATATAAAAATTGTCCTCTTTTTTAAGACAAATGTCCTCCTTTTTTGAGGTTGGCGTCCTCTTTTTCTCAAAATGGAAATGGCAACCCTAATTACGATTAAATACAAAATTTTGTAAAATAGGAGCTGACCCCTTTCGAAAATCAAGATTCAAAAATATGCATTATTTATTAAAAACCGACTTATTTTTATCGGTTTTCGGTTTTGAGGCTTAAAAAACCGCGGTTTCGGTTTCGATTAAAACCGAATAGCAAACTCTAGTTTATACATTTTCACATCTAACGTAACTTATTCGCGTTACTTCGTAAAAACTTTTGCTGACGTTCGTTCGATTATAACGGAGCAATTATAAACATAACCTGTTTAAAATTTTTTATACTACAATGGTTTAACGTAGATTTACTTTAAATACTTAACGTTGATAGGCATGAGACAAAATACAGCTATTGATGAAATTAGGATACCGTCAGCTTATTATTAGTTTGACCCATTGACCATTTTTGTAAAAAAAATCTTAGGAATAGATTACACATCAGGTGAATATCCTTTTTCTGATTCCGTTTCTCGATATCTTGTATTATATGTGTTAAATCCACTATCGAATTTGATCTATATTGCCAATTTAGGATGCAAAAATGAAAAAATACAAACCTTCTTTATTGTGGGGTCAAAATTACCCTTTTTCTGTTTTTTAGTTGTTCGTCATTTCTTTCAAAGGAACTACATACAAATGTTATATTTTCGGACTGGGATTTTCAAGGTCCTAATACCGGTACCTTTATTTTTTTGGTAATTTTTTGTTTTTGTTAAGATGTTTTTGCAAAAATTGTGTTTATTTTAGGATGCTTTATACAGACATACACTGAGCAGCAAAAGTGTAATTGGGTTCACATTGTTCAGATATTTTGATTAAAATTTTGAACTACAAAAGCAAATCAAATAATTTTTTCTAGCTTCATTTGTTTAATAACCTGTCCTAATTAGAAATAAAGAACTCCATTTAAACTATTTTACTTAATAAAGAATGTGATGACATTTTTTCTAGTTTATAGCAATTGTTACACTTTTGCACCCGGTTAATTTATGATATTTTTGAAAATTTTTTAATATTAACTTAAAAAATCATAAAATTTTTGGTGATTTTGTATGTAATTGGTCAAATATTTAATTTATCTGTTAAAAATTGGGTATCAAATATTCAAGGTGTGACAATAGCACGGACCATTTAAAAATGTTTTGACTGGGTTTCTTTTTCCAATAATGTTTTTTTATGAATACTGAATTTGTGGATTTGGGCACAATTCTAAAATCGGTTCTTAATTTTTGTGGCATTTATTTTTCTTTGATGTAGTATCACTTTAAAACATCAGGCAGCCATTTTTACTGGGCAGCCCCATATCCTGAAGTAAATACCCAGTCAGAAATTGCCGACGCTTCAAAAAATCCAGTTATGGCAAATCACGAATTTTTTGAAAAACCAGTGTTTTGCAAGGTACTACCCAAAACACTTCTTTGCCAATACTGTTTTTACTTAATTTCAACTGTTGGTCTTTGATTAAGTTAGACGTGCTTATAATGTCGGAAAACAGAATAAATTGTTCAATGTGTTTTACAAGTGTCTCGAAAGAGGTATTAATTACGTGCAACATTTGTAATCGAAATTTCCATAACATATGTGTTATGGAAATTCATTAAAATCATTAAATTGTAATAAAAATATAGTTTTCAATTGCAATAAATGTTTAATTTCTGGAATTGACCTAATTTCAACGGTCTCTGCATTATCTATGGAAGTTAAAGAGCTAAGAACTTTGTTATTTGAACTCTTAACTAACGTTAAATCTAAATCAATTAATATTGATTCTCAATCCGCCTTTAAATCAAATGCTAAAAACTCTTATGCAAATTATGCTCTTGCTGTACAACGAGGTAATTATCTTGAAGTGGCTGAATTTATGAGACCTTCAGTTGGTGTTGGTGGTATTATCAATAATGATGTAAATGTGGATATAAACAATTGCTCAATTAATGCTGAATGTAATATGCAGTCTGCAAATACTCCTCGTTTATCTAATGCGGTGGATGCCTGTAATTCTAGTTGCGTAAACAATAATAATATGTCTGTTCCCGTGCTTTACCGAAGTTACCCAAACTAGCCCAAAGGCGTTCCCGTACTCAAAATTGCGTGTAAATTGTTGTTGTTTGGGCTGTTTTGGGTTCCCGCGGGTACCCGCGGTAACGTACGGGAACATACATAATGTTTTTCATATCAGACAAACTAATCCTGTTTCTGTTGATACTCAAACAAGCACGCAATCTTCTCTTAGTTCTATGGATATGGTTAAAATTAACAATCAACAATCAAACTCTTTTTCTCTTAATACTACTGTTGCTGATTGCCATCGTTCATCAAATGCTGTTGTTGAAGGGATGGGCAATCAAGTTCATGATGCAGATGTTGTTTTTAATAATAATACACAAAAAAGGAATATTCAAGCTTTTAATGAAAACCCGATATTCGATGGCCCTTCAACATCGAATGCTACTCATCATACCAATAAAGATGTTCAAAAAGGAACTGAATGGATTAATGTTTCGAATAAAAATAGATCTTATTATAATAATAAGAACAATAAAAATAATAAAAAGGTAAACTTTGTTGTAGGTCAGAGTGATAGCAGAGAATTAGATGTTATTGTACGGAAAAAATGGGTACATTTATCATCATTCAAACCATCTGTAACAGAAGATCAAATCATATCTTATGTTGCTAAAGCTATTAACGTTAATGCGCAAAATATTGCGTGCTATAAACTAATTAAAAAAGAGACTAATTTAAATTATGTGAGACAAATTAATTTTAAATTAGGAATTTCCTCTCCATTTTATGATAATCTGTTTAATCCTTCAGTATGGCCCTCAGATATATGAGTGCGCCCATTTAGAAATTTTCAAAAGGGTATATAATAACCTAGCTTTAACAAGAGCTCAAGATACCCTACGGGAAATTTTAACAAACTGTCACCGAACTGGCCCCTTTATATGAAATAGACTGGTCACTTTTACATGGCGTTGTCATAGGAGGTGGAAATTGACCCCTTGTGACATGTCACAAGACAAATCCCAGGACAGGTCCCTGAAATTGAGATATCAGTAACCTGTCCTAGGATTTGTCTTGTGACATGTCACAAGGGGTCAATTTCCACCTCCTATGACAACGCCATGTAAAAGTGACCAGTCTATTTCATATAAAGGGGCCAGTTCGGTGACAGTTTGTTAAAATTTCCCGTAGGGTAGTTTTAATATATTATCTGGTAATGAAGTTTTAGAGTTCAGTTTTTCTAAAGAGAAGTTTAAAATACTTCTATATAGTTTAATTTAATATATTTAAGTTTATTTAAGCGAATAGTCTGTAAGGATCATATGTAATCCATAGACTTTTATAAATAAAATGAAAATGAAAAAAAATAATTTGGATCAGAACGCAATGGAAATTTTCATTAATCGTCGTATCTTTTTATATAGTGTAAAACTTCTATTTATACTATTAGTCTTGAAACAAAGTTGCCTTTACCATTTCTATGCATTAGTGACATCACATGGTGGGATTTCACGTACATAACATACAAAACGATTGCTCGGTCAGTGGGCAATTATGCTGCGCCCTTGTAGTCGCCTAGATCCAGCGATACCCAGTAGAGAAAACTCCAAACCTGCCAAAAATCTGCCCTCAGGACTATTTCAGGGTGCGTAAACATGTTCTCAGTACATCTCCATGAGGATACGAAGGTCCTTACAGTAAAGGAAAACTGCCAAATGCTATTGCAGTTCCTGTTGGGATGCCATCGGAGGGGCCGCCCGAATCACCATCTGACAGAGGCAGAACCAATATAATTACAACCGAAAGTTATTTGTCCAATCTATCACATATCTAAATTTCGTCAAAAACTGCAGGAACCCAGAAATGGACTCTTCTTGTACAATTTTTTGTTCTAAATATTAGTCTTTATTGAAATAAAATAAAGTAAAACACATTTCAAAAGCAGTTTTCCTATTTCAAACTACGTTAAACTGTGTTAAAGTTAACTCTCATCTGATAGTTTTCCATAAAAATTAAAAATAATTATAAAAAATCGCCGAAATATAAGGGAGTTGACAGGAAAATAAAATCTGGCTTATTCTTAAAGACTTCATGAAAAATTTTGTAGTATTTGTAGAATTTCTAAATAAAATCGGAATTTTTACACCAAAAAAAGCGTTAAAATGGAAGTATTTTTCCATAATAATTCATCTTCGTATAAGTTATCAACGATCCCTTCTCCCTTATCCACTTACCATTGCTCTGCGATGAGATTGTGATAACATCATATTTGGTGAGATACTTTTAATTTCATTCCAATACCTGTCAGCCTTTTCTTTATCCACAAATATGGAACTATTATAATAATGATGGTGATCCTGTTAAGTACAAAAAAACATGTAAAATGAAAATAGTTTACTACAAATTAAAATCCTTAGTTATGAATGAAGGGTATGTATTAGAGATGGGCGCGTGACACTAAACTTGAGTGATTCACGCGTTAGCGTGAGTTAAAATAATAGCACTCACGTGAGTCGTGCGTGAGCATGAGTTAAAAAAATGTTGTGAGTCGTGCGTGATTAAATTTTTGTGCGTCAGTTTGCGTGATTATATTAAACCAGATTGCAATATTTTACAATTTTGCACAAGTTCCAGTGGTCTTCCCTTCTTTCAAAAACTGGCTACACAAATAATGTGTATGCCAGTCTGTTCAGGTGTTTTCTACTTCTGCCAGAATTCTTGAGGAAAGAAATCGACTTCATTGATAAAACGTTGACTAAACTTTATTCCACCAAAATTTTGGAATAACATTTAAAGATTTGCAGTGAATTTTTTTAAATTATTTAAAAATTTTATAAAATTATTGGTGTATAACTTAAAAATGGGGGATTTTTGGCAAATTTTAGAAATTTATTGTGAAACATTAGCTGTATTTTGTCTCATGTCTATCAACGTTAAGTATTTAAAGCAAATCTACGTTAAACCGATTGTAGTACAAAAAACTTTAAACAGGTTATGTTTGTAATTGTTCCGTTATAATCTAATGTACGTCAGCAAAAGTTTTTATTAAGTAACGCGAATAAGTTACGTTAGATGTGAAAATGTATAAACGTTGAGTTTTCAACGTTGATAACACTGTGCACGAAAAGGAGACTTTTTTCCCCGATAGATGGGGCACCCAGTGGGTAAAACTAATTCGGGTACACTGAATCTAGTGGTGCTAGCCGTTTTTCTAGGTAAGCTCTTAAAAAAAGATATTTGAGTTTAAAAATTATGGTTTCAAGCACCCCTAAACACTCGATTTTTTAATTTGTTTACCGTTAATTTTTAGTTAAGTTGTTTGTTACTCTACCAAGAAGCTTTGTGATAAAAATAATCAAAATCGGACTTGCGGTTCAAAAGTTCTGATTGAAAATGTGAGGACACCATAAAAACCTTTATGCAAATTTTTCACTTCTATACAAAGTTCAGTACATTTAGCGAAGCAATTAAATGTACAATTTTGTATGGAAAATTTCGAAGTGTCCTCACATTTTCACTCAGAACTTTTGAACCGCTGCACCGATTTTGATAAATCGCTTTTTTTTTGGGTCCTTGGACCCAGATTCTGGATTAGCCTTTTTTTCAAAAGCTAATCTAGAAAAATGGCTAGCATTACTGGATTCAGCGTACTCGAATTAGGTTTACCCACCGCGTCCCCCGCTTGTTGGATTTTTCAACTAGCACAGTGTAATTATCCGTGTTAAAAGTTAACGTGCATACGAAATGTAATGTGTTTCGTCTTAAACGCGTTTTTACGCACTTTGAGTTTTTTATGAGTTAACGGATATAGTTAAGTCGAAACAGCTATTGGTACAATATAAATTTATTCGAAGTATTGGCCGTCATTAGCTATGACCTTTTTCCATCTTTCTGGCAACATATGGATTCCGCACCAACAGAACTGCTCATTTTTTGAGGTCAAGAACGAATCAAGCCAATTTCGGATACCCTATTCTGAAGTGAAGCGTATTCCAATGAGAGCGTTCTACATCGATTCAAACAAATGGTAGTCGGACGGGGCAAGGTCTGGACTAGGCGGGTGAGGCAAAACTTCCCAATCACTATTTTCTAAATAGTTTTTAACCGGTCATGATGTAATATTACGGCTTCATGTCTGGTCGCATATTCCGGGTGTTTTTCGGCAATGCTCGTTTCAAACGAATCAATTGTGTTCCGTACAGTTCCCCTATGGTCGTCTGGATCAATTTCAGCAGCCCTTCTGGTCCTACCAAGTACAGAGCATTACCTTGGCGCCATGGATATTCGGATTTGGCGTTGATTTGGGTGGTTGGCCGGGCTTCACATTTCTTGAGCTTCGGGTTGTCGTAATGGATAAATTTTTCATAGCCAGTAATAATTTCATGCAAAATTGACTTCTTTTTATGGCGTTCAAGCAACACTTCGGGTATGTATAATCGTCTGTCAACGTCTCTCGGCTTCAACTCGTGTGGTACCTCGGTGCTTTTGAATGAATCCTACTGATTGCAAAAGTTTTAAAATTGTTGCTTAAGTGACTCCCAATGATTTTTCAAGTTCTTCTTGGGTTTGACAATAATCTTTATCTAGTAATGCCTAAAATTCATCATCTTAGAACTTTTTTGGCTAACCTGGGCGGTCTTTGTCTTCCGTGTGAAAATCACCACATCTGAACACCTTCGATGGAACATATTCAGGATAAGCTTCGGTCAGCAATCGATGTGCTTCAGCTGCGCATTTTTTCAAATTGAAGAAGTAAAGCAAAACTTCCCGCAAAAGATGCTTTGTTGGCACAAAATTCGACATTTTCGAAGCAAAAAAAACTTTGTTGTTTACACTATTCCGTTCAATGACTAAGTGAGAATATATTACAAATCTTTACCCTCCAAAATGCCATGTGACCTTTTCCGAGAAAAGGGACCTAGTGTGTGAAAATTATGTTTTGAGAAGAACGCATTTAAAGTTTCATAACGCATTATCACTTTGATAATACGTTTTTATGGGGTAAATAAATTTTTATCAGAAATCTAACTCATTTCATCTTATTCTACACCCTTTTAGGTACCAGAATCCACTCTTAAGTCCAAACCCGTTTTTTGACACACTAGGTCCTTTTTCTCGGAAAAGGTCACATATAGGTTACTGAAGACCATGTAAAAAAGATACGCCATCTATTGCGAATTCCGCATTTTTAAGTTATACACCTAATAAATTTTTAACACAATTTTTTAAAGTTCAACTAATTTTAATTCTCTTTAATTATCTACTTAACCCTCTAATGCACAAGGCCGCCTAAAGGCGGTCTTCAGATATAAAATAGTTTTTGGCTAAATAACAATATTTTATTAAACAAGTTGTATTATACGCATAGAAAACTTAACTGCCTACTTTTTTTGCCTTCAAACTTTTTTTGTATAAGGCACGGTTTTCAAGCGATAAGCATGTAAAGTGAAAATTTAGAAAATTTTAAAAAATTAACTTTTTAAAACAGAAAAATTTTTTTTGAAAAATTGCCAAAAACACATTTACGATCTGGCGTACATTACCGGTAATAACAAAGCTAAAAAGAAAAAACCGAAATTATTTGACCACTGGGTTTCAAGATACGTCAACCTTTGTTGTGCTATATCGCCTAAATAAAGCGATAAATTAAAATTTTAATATTTGTTCCATAGTAGATTTTCAACGCCAAAAATATGGTTTAAATATTATTGTAATCTGAAGAAAGAGCATTAGAGGGTTAAATTTGTAAAGAAATAAAACTTATATTCAATAAAGAAAGCTTCCTTAAAAATTGATTATAAAAACAAATTTCATATTTTTCGTGAGTATTTCGTGAGCGTGATTCAAATTAAAATCAATCACGTGAGCGTGAGTGAGCGTGATTATAAAAAAATTGTTGGTGCGTGAGTCTTCTCGTTCGTGAGCGTGAGTCAAAATTCACTCACGCGCCCATCTCTAGTATGTATAGTTGATCTTTTATTTGGTAAATTAATGTTTTTCGTTCGATTTGAGAGTATATATATTATATCTCTTTCTTTTTAAATTATTCTCAAATTAAAGAAAGATGATACAATTTTTTACAAGTAAATTACAGAGAATAAAATCCTTAATTATTTATCCCCCTTACCTCGGTTAGATTCACCGTTAAATTATTTTTTTTCAGAACATCTAATGTTTCATTTTCAGGCACATCAATAGTATCAATAAGTTTTTCATCTTCGTTCTCTTCTTCCTTGGAATGTGTTGTTGCTACACCCGCACCTGATGAGGCGCTCATTTTTGTTGATGTCAACACTTTTTTGGGAAATTGATTTACTGCCTTTTTGGCATCATCACTTGTTTTAATCGTTTCCGGCTGTACCGTAGTTATTTTTGTTTTATCAGTCATATCCTTAAGTTGTCCAGTTCCGTTTACACCCAATAGGGGAGGATTACTATAAACAATTGATGTTTCCGCTGATGTGGTGACATTTTGTTGTTGATTATGTTGTTCTGTACTTGTTGTTTTGGTAGGATCTGGGATATTTTGAACACTTTGGTATTGATTTTTAAGATCTATAGACGAGGTCTTTTTGTCATCTGCAAAAAAGAGAATTGTTTGTTAAAATTTTTATAAAATAAATTTGAAAACATTTTTATGAATTATTTGAGAGTTTCATCAAACAAAGCCCTCATTTATCAATTAATTAGAAAATTTATCTAAAGACTGTTTAAAAGATAATATTAACTTTAACATTATTTGCGAAAAGTGTTAACTGATTTCAACTTTATATCGAGTTTAGCAAATTTTTTAATAGACTTGTATTCACAAAAATGTTTTGAATTTTATTACAATTACATATTGGGTTGTTCGATGTTTTTTTCTCATAGATGACGTGAACTAAATATTTCATGTAGTAGTGATTGCGTGGCTTACATTATTATACACTATTTTCAACATTAGACCTTACGAGTAGAATATTTTCAGTAAACCACAAGTTGGTTAAAAATGAACTTGAAAATGGACAATCAAAGAGAGCATTATCGGCATATTTTATTGTTTTTTTTTCCAAAAGAAAAAAAAAGCGGTACAAGCCTGGAAGAAATTATGTAAAGTTTATGGTGAGGACTGCCTTACTGAACGCCAGTGTCAGCGTTGGTTTGCTCGCTTTCGTTCTGGAAATTTTAATATGTAAGATGCACCACATACTAGTCGTCCAACCACTACTGATGACAACAAAATAAAGGCGTTAATCGAAACTAACCCGCGTATGAAAACTCGAGAGATAGCAGAGAAGCTCGACATATCGAATTCAATCGTATACTTGCACTTGCAACAGCTTGGTTATGTAAATAAACTGGATGTTTGGGTTCCTCAAGAATTAAAGGAAATCCACCAAACTTTTTGCTGAATCGTAACCAAAACAACCCATTTCTAATGTTTACGATAACGTAGTCCGATAATGATCATGGGCCAAGCAAAATGAGCCCCCACAATCGGCATCCAAAGCCAATATTCACCAAAAGAATATTATAATTTCTGTGTGGTGGGATTGCAAGTATACTTTGACCTGCTTCCAAGAAACCAAACTATTGATTCGAATGTCTACTGTCGTCAACTATCGAAGTTGAACGAAGAAATCAAAAAATACGCATCATGATTACGCCAGGTCCCACACCTCTTTGATAACCCATCAAAAATTAACAGAGCTCAATTTTGAACTGATGCCACATCCACCATATAGCCCTGACTTAGTACCATCAGATTACCATTTGTTTCGCTCCCTTCAAAACCATTTTAATGGTAAAACTTTCGATTCCGATCAGGCTGTTAAAAATGAGTTTCACCACTTTGTCGCTTCTATAAACAAAGGCTTCTTCGAACGTGGAATTTTTCAACTTACCGAAAGATGGCAAAAGGTCATACAACAAAATGGTCAATATATCATTGATTAATGTTTGTTGTTAATATAAATAAATTTGCTTTGTAAAATATGAAAAAAACGACGTTAATTATAGAACAACCGAATAATTAACTATGAAGTAAACAAATAATTCTTTAAAAAGAAAATTAATTTTAACCCTTTTTGTTTCTTAAAAAAAAAAAACAACAAAAACTTAGTGCGTGCAAACGAGTGTCTCGGACTGTAGTTATATTTTGATATTAGCTTATTCTTCTAACATGTTTATATATTCGCATGTAATACGCAAAATAACAATGTGCTCAAAATAGACCATAATGTGATTATCAATAAGTTTAAATAGAAATATTCAGACAACCATCATAGGAGCATAATATGCAGCATAGTCGCGAATATTACAAAAATGTATGTACCTACAACATGGACAAGTACTAAATAATGTTTTTGCTTATAATTACAAGCAGGAAGTGGTAACTTTATCCCAAACCCATTAACAATAACATTAATAGAAAATCGATTTTGTTATTTTTCTTTGTGTCGACACTTTCTTATTTTTCCCATATACAATTTGCACACTGTGAACTCCCGGTTTAACGAAGGCCAATTTGATTAGAATATAATTTACTCAATTTTGCGAACTGGTCTGACATTACGCGAGTTCTTTAAACCTGAACTCCACTGTATTTACTTTACTAATATTTAAATAACGAGTGAATAAGTATTTTCGTACTTTTATACGACATCAAAATATTTATATATTTTTATCTCCAGATGTTATAAAAAATCAAGTACAGGCAGTGGTACAAAAAATCACGTACAGCATTTGCAAAAAAGGTTTTGCCCAGGCAGAAAAAATTCTGAAAATTTTATTTCTGTTTAAAATAGAATTCCCAAAAATGTATGAATTTTAAATTTGGAAAATAAAAATCTCAAAATTTAGAAAAAATTTTATTTTTTTTTTTTAACAAGTGTTTGAATAATTCTTTGAATAGTTATTTGAACAATTCAAAATATAAAAATAAAAACCTAAATACCTGCAATAAAAAATATTAAATACACAAAACTTGAAATCAAACCAGCAATTTCGTATTTTTTAATTTTTTTGGGTGTTTGCAAATTTTATTAATAAATTAATATTTTTATATTGCGTTTTATATGCAAAATTCGCAATTTGTCAAAAATAACTCTTTGTATAATTTTTTGATGGGTTAACTGAATAAAAAAGAACGTACAATAAAAAACTAAATATAAAAGCTTTATAACTAAATCCGCTATTCCGCGTTCTTTAGTTTTTATGGTGTTCGCAAATTTGATCGATAAATTAATACCTTATATTAAAAACGCGAAATTGTGGAAAATTGTATATGGTACAAAAAATTAATTAAAAAACTTAATCAGCGATTTACATTCCGCTAACGAATATATTGATGCAAAAATTTTCCTTTTTGCAAAATATTTTTTTTGCGAATTATTTTTGCAAACTAACCACTAAACTTTTTTATAAAAAATGGGTATTATTATTCCTAGATTATATATATATATATATTCCTCTAACTACCACTGGAGCATAGGGCGCCTAGATTATGAATTTAAAATAACCGCACTTAAAAAATTGCAAAATAAAATATGGTACAAAATATTTGCTAAAAGGCATATCCAGCGATTTGGCATATTCAGCGGCCCTATGTTCCACTGGGAATTAAAGGATTAAATATATATTCAGCATTTACATGCTGCAAACGAATATATTGATACAAACATTTACCTTTTTGCAATTTTTTTTTGCGAATTTTTTTGCAAACTAATCACTAAACTTTTTGATAAGAAATGAGTATTATAGTTAATAGATTCGCGGAACGCGAAAAAAGCCTTCATGGTATAAAATATTCATTAACAAGCTTAGTCAGCTTACATTCTGCAAACGAATATATTGATGCAAACATTTTCCTTTTTGTAAAACATTTTTTCGCGAATTTTTTATTGTAAACGAACTTCGAAACTTTGGTATAAGAAATTGGTATTTTAGTCCCTAGATTATAAATTAAAAAAAAAACACCGCACTTAACAATATGCAAAATTATAGCGGAACGCGAAAAAAGGCTTTATGGTAATTTGAAAACTTAATCAGCGATTTACATTCTGCAAACGAATATATTAATGCAAACATTTTTCTTTTTGCAAATTTTTTTTCGCAAACTAATTACCAAACTTTGGTACACTCAGATAAAAAAGTTAGTAAATTTGTAAACAGTTTCCAATCGCACTTTACTATTTTTATACTGATTTTTAGTACAATTTATTTTTTTAGTAATCATTTCTGCTATTCTCTTATTACAAATTACCGATTTTTTTACTAAGTCTCGCTGCTGATTTCAGCAAAGCATTTTACTAATATTTCAAAACCGAATGCTAAATTTAGCAGAAAAATATACTAATTTAAACAATTTTTTTTTTTTTGATTTTTTACAATTTTTGTTTAGTTTATAGTGAGATCATAAAAATGTTAACACACATAAAGTTAAATAAAAAACAAACCACTGAATTTTAAGACTTCAAACCAAATTTTTATTAAATGAAATTTAATACAAAATCAAACAAAAAAAACCGCATGGAATTCTAACCACTACGAACAAAGTTATCCACTTTTTCCGGAAACCCTCCCATTAAGGCTTTTATGGTAGTTTCTGTCACCTTTTTAGAGCAGGTGGTCCATCTACGTTTGAAATCTTGCTCTAAAAGAGAATTAAAGGGACATTTTTCGTGCCCTTTAATTCTCTTTTAACAAGAGCCCAATATCCACTCCACTGGCCTGAGCTCCGGGCAGTTTGGTAGATTTGCCTCTCTTGGTACAAAAACCACATTATACCACACTAGCGCTTTCTTGCTGTAGTGACAAGATGCTAAATCGGGCCAAAAGTAAGTGGATACATTGTGCTGACTCAAAAATGGAAGAAGTCTATTCTGCAAACACTCCTTGATATAAATTTTGCTGTTTATAGAGCCAGATGTCACAAATGACTGGCTTCTTTGGCAGCAGCTACATATGGCCTGCCATACTAGGAACTTTTAGGGAATTTCGTTTGATTTTTCGACTTAAATTTTTCCTCAACATTTCCTCGAACATCCGAAACATAAAATTCTTGACCAGGGAGCTGTGAAAAATCAGCCAGGACATAAGTTTTGTCGTGCATTACACAAAAGTTTTATTTTTGTATAAAATTTGATTTCAATTTTCGAGCTCTGGTTTTGGCCTCCAAAGTTTTAAAAGCGTTTCTATCGGGAATTTGTTTAACTTTGTACACTTATAGAAAAAAGTTTGTAGAAAAGTTAGTAAAACTGTTAGTACTTCAACTAAACAAATTTTTAACTAATTTTTAGTTAAAATTTAACTTTTAGTTAATTTTTTTGCTACCTCCACATTAGTAACTTACAAATTTTTTTGCTATTTTTTTTTTGCTGAATTTAGTTACTAATTTTTAACAATAAATTTGCTAACTTTACAGTATTTTGCTGAATTTTAGTTACTTATTTTTAACAGAAGATTTGCTAATTTTACAAATTTTTTGTAAACTAAACCACCAATTTTGGAGCGCTTATAAACAGAATGTTAAATGACTCATGAAAATTACTGCATATTTTTAATTCGGCAAAAATAATGCAAAAAGTTTTTAAATAAAGCTAAATTGAAATGGTTGAAAATTTGTCCTACACATAAAATATCTAAATTATTAAAATTTATGAGAAAAGTTTCTATTTATCGTAATACATTAATTTTCAAAGATCAAGGTTTATTTTGGACGAACCATTTTAATATGAAAATTGTGATTAAAATTGTATCTGGGGAGCAAGTGTAGTTTACAGGGATGACCCTAATTTTTTCACCCAAATTGTACTTTTTAAGCTTATTTAAAGAATACGATATTTTTAATCGGCCACAACTTCTTTCCTGTGGGTGGAGCTTTAGAGGTGAAAATGGAAACTCAAATAAATTCGGAAGTACATATCCGATCAGCAAACAATGAAAATCAAAAGAAGGGTCTCTGAAATACATTTTGTTATGGTTAACATATTATTGTCTATAAATATTACCACTTTTACAAAAAATCATTCTTGGGAATTTTCATTGGCATTGAAATATAATTGGCATTACTTTATCTCAATGTCAGTGCCAACAAATTTCATCACCATTCAATGCCAATGAAATTTTTTTCAATTTGCATTGATGAAAACAATGGTAATGAAATGTACACATAATTGAAGAAAAGCATTGTAATATAAAAAAATATAAGAAATACGCGAATTTTTAATTTTTTTTCTTAATTTATTCTTTTATTAAAACATGAAAACAAGTACTTCTTTCATCAATTATAAATGGGCATTTAGGCATTGAACAATGCCAATTGAAAAAATTTCAATTAAATGACACATTCAATAAACTGGTCCCAAGTATGTTTTTAAATACCCATTTATTTTTTATTTATTAATTTTCACTTCGTTTGCTCCTTTTTTACATTTTTCCAGTCCACTAGTAATCTGCAAATGTTTTGTTGATTTCAGAAAATTTTAGCAAAAATTTTGTAGATTTAACAGTTTTTTTTTTTGCTATATTCATTCTACTATTATTTAGCAATTTTTTTTGCTAATTTTAGCAGGTTAAATTGTTATTTGCAATTAACAACAATTTAGCTCAAATATTACTAAAATTCTGTAAATTTAACAGTTTTTTTTTTGCTGTTTTCATTTTATTAATATTTAGCAAACTGATTCTGCTAATATTAGCAGTTTTTTCTGCAGCATCATTTTTAACTAATTTTTAGTAACTTTTTCTGCTATTTTTACGGACTTATTTGTATGAGTGTAGGACTTTAGTCCTGCCTTACGTTTCACTTTACGTATAAAAAAGTCCTAGCATTGGGCTAACCGAGCTGTTTTTCTGCCAGATGTGTTAGGAGCTCTCTTAAGGATGCTTTTAACTTTATATGCCTTACCAATGTTATGATAACCAGACATTGTTCCTGTTCCCGGCTTCCTTTCAATTGTTAGGTGTTGCAGATACCTTTTTACCACATTTGAAACTGTTTGGCGGCATACATTAGTTTCTTTGGCAATTTTTTTGTATGTCCATGTTTCGTTTTTTTGAAAATATTTAATTATTTTTGAACGCACTTTTCTTTCATCGTCCATTCTGTAAAAAATTGCAAACTAAAACTCATGATGTAAATTAATTTATTAAATGACATATTTTTAAAATGTAAACTGCCGAAAAAAAATATGAGAAGCTTTAAACCAAAGTTATAGGCAAAAATGTGTGTTAACATTTTTATGATCTCACTCCTTATTGATATATTCTTAGTTTGGAAATAACACTCGGAAAATTTTATTGTATCTCCAATGCATAAAAAGCTAATAATTGAATTCAAGTACGATGAAGTAATTATACGCTTGTTAAAATCGGAAGAAAAAAAATTTATTATTTTTTTAAGATTTTACAGTTTTTTTATATTTTAGTACACTTTTTTGCTAATTTCAGCGTATTGATTTTAAATTATAGTTTACAACAATTTACTGAAATTTAGTAGCTGCAACTAATTATTTATACTTATTTCATTGTACTAAAATTATGATATTTAGTAAGTTTTTTAACTGATTTTAGCAAATCGATTTTGAATTGCAGTTTTAGTTTATTTAGTAGCGGCTACTAATTTTTTCTACTAATTTTATTGTACTACAGATCAACAGACATGTGTTGCTAAAATTAGCAAAAAATACCGCTGGCCTCAAAACAGTTAAATTTCCTGTAATAACAGTAAAATTTTCAGTAGCCATTACAGACTTTTTTGGTTGAGTGTATAAGGTATTATTATATAAGTATTATGGTCCCTAGATTATAAATTTTAGAAAACCTCACTTGAAAAATTCCAAAATAATGGCTAAATGCGAAAAAGCATGTCGTGATGTTATTGTATGAAGGGAACCAAATGTTCAGAACTACTCTTATACTACGTTCACAGTACGATTGTTAAACATGTTTATGTAAAAGTTAAACATATCAGTTCGCATTTAAAAATTATCGGTGGGTCTCATACTGTAGGTTTAACTTTAACTTAACTAAAAACAAAATAAAATGTCAAAAAAATGTACACAAAACAACAACAAATTTTTGGGTTAACTATTAACCTAAGTTTAAACCTGCAGTATGAGACCCACCGTGTTTAAGTTAAACATCTCGAACAGCTGTTCCTTAACAATTTAAAAAAAAAATACAAAAATTTGACAAAATTTCCCAAAAAGTTATTTTTTCTTCGGCCGGAGGCAATAATTAATAATTTTCGGCATTATCCAACATTATAATTGCTACAAAAAGTGAAATAACATTATCCGCCCCAGTCGGAAACAAGATTTTTCAATTTTTAGTTAAGGGACAACTTCATGGCTGTTTTTGGATTTTTCGTTCACCGGAAGCAAAGTTTAAATAATTGTTTTGTTCATCTATCACTTTAATAAGAAAAAAAAACATTTTAACTGGTTTTTATTTAAATTTAGTTTATTTTATTCAATTTTAATTTTTTTATTTTTTTGTTGTGTCTTCTTCTGCTTCAAACTTGGCATTTAACACCAATTGATATCAATTTTATCGTGTTTAACAACGTGTTTAAAAATTAAACACGATCATTTAGCGTGTTTAGGGTAGGAAAAATGTACTGTAAAACATCTCACTTAAACATGTTTAACGCTTAAACACGTCAAATCGAGTTAAACACGTATATGTGAACGCCGTATTAATATAAAATTTTGCTAATTACATGCTAATGTTTATCAAAAATTTTAAATTTTACCAATTTTAAATACATTTATGTATATTTTTTTGTAGGAAAATAAGGTACATATTCCTACTTGTGTCTCATTGTAACCGTCATAAGACTATTTTTAAGACTTTTCATACAAAACAACAATAAAATTCAAATTTTATTTGTCAATGTTATGATTGTATCGATACCAGGTCTTAATTTTTTGAAGTTTTCAAACAAAAACTTGAATAAATATAATTTATTGTGACTTTGCAAAAACAAATACATGGGGAATAGGCACCTAAAACTCCATAAAATTCAAAATACTATTCAATAGAGAATTTTATCTTTAGAACTCTTTACTGAATTTAAAAAAAATATCATAGTTTTATTTAAAAGTTATGAAGTATTTTTTTTCAGAAAAATACTTGTAGAGTTTTATCAATAAAGAATTTTGAACTTTTCTGTTGTCTGGTTTTGCCAGTATTTATTTTACAAAAACCTCAGTGGTTCAGTAGTCCAGATGATTCATCTGTAGACACAGTCAATCACTTCCAAATGCCAACCTCACCCACAGTCCATCTTGGACATGATACATAGTATACTATAGTAGCCCCATTCATTAAAAAGTTGAGAGCTTGTCCCTATCTCATGTAGTTGTAGTGGTATTAATAACCATATGTACAAGTAAAATTACAAACACTACTTCATTTTTTCAAATAACAGAAAAAGAGTAAAGCTACTATATTATATTGTACTACACTCATAGAAACAAATCTGTAAAAATTTAATAAAAATTAGTTAAAAATAATGCTGTAGAAAAAACTGCTAAAATTAGATCTTTTTGCTAAATACTAGTAAAATAAGAACAGCAAAATTAATTTACAGAATTTTAGTTATATATAAGCTAACTTTTAGTTAATTGAAAATAACAAATTGTACTGTAAATCTGCAGAAAATTTTGATAACATTAGTAGATTAAAAATTGCAAAAATAAACTGTTATATCTACAAAATTTTTGCTATTTTTAAACTAAATTTAGTTGAATGCAAATAGCAGTCTATACTGCTAAAATCAGCAGAAATTTTTGTTAAAAAAGTTGTAAACTGCTGTTTTCAAAAGGCTCGATTTTTAATTGCATTAAAAAAAATCAAAAAAATTTCGAAAATTAATTTTTTTTTTTGAATTTTTGAGCTACTAATTATTTAGCAAAATTTTTTGCTGATTTTAGCAGTTTAATTTGCTATTTCTGCAGCATTATTTTTAACTAATTTTTAGTAGTTTTAACTAAATTTTTACGGACTTTTTTCTATTAGTGTATGACATGATGTTCCGTTAACGCTGACGAGGCTCTGACGACCGAGTATGGACGGTATAGCCCGGTTCCCACTGTACTCGGACTATGTGAAAGGACGATTCAGGGGGGTTACCGCGTACGCGGGGGGTAACCGCGTACCTTTTGTAAATCTTACTTTTTGAATATTTATGTGTAGTGTACAAGGTTTAGGATAAAAATAAATTAAAAAGTAGAATTTTAATACACTCATACAAATAAGTCCGTAAAAATAGCAGAAAAAGTTACTAAAAATTAGTTAAAAATGATGCTGCAGAATCAGTTTGCTAAATATTAATAAAATGACAACAGCAAAAAAAAATTGTCCAATTTACAGAATTTTAGTAATATTTGAGCTAAATTGTTGTTAATTGCAAATAACAATTTAACCTGCTAAAATTAGCAAAAAAATTGCTGAATAGTAGTTTAATAAAAATAGCAAAAAAAAAACTGTTAAATTTACAGAATTTTAGTAATATTTGAGCTAAATTTTTGTTAATTGCAAATAACAATTTAACTTGCTGAAATCAGCAAAAAAATTGCTAAAAAAAATAGTAGAATGAAAATAGCAAAAAAAAACTGTTAAATCTACAAAATTTTTGCTAAAATTATCTGAAATCAACAAAACTTTGCAGATTACTAGTGAACTGTAAAAAGGTAAAAAAGGAGCAAATGAAATGAAAATTAATAAATAATAAATAAATGTGTATTTAAAAACATACTTGGGACCAGTTTATTGTATGTGCAAATTAATTTAAATCGGGCATTGCGACATATCAATTCTGATAGATTTTAGGATGAACATAACGATTGTGAACACCAAATTTCAAAATTAGCTCTAGTTTTTGAAATATTTGCAAATTTAACTTTTAGCAAAAAGACAGTTTTTTTTTGTAAAAAATTTCTTATTTATTTATACACCTGACTGAATATGGTTTAAAAATATATACTTTGGGCTGTTGGAAACATATCAATTTATTTTGATTAGATAAAGGATCTAGGATATAACTGCAATTAAAGTGAAAACTTCACTTATTTTCCTATTTTGCAAATCTAGTAAAATCCCTTAATCGGATTTGAAAAATCTTTACATATGACGTAAATTCATATTCCACTAAATTCTTTTTATCAAAAGAATCACAAATTCTGCATCAACATTTGCATCTGAAATACACATTTTACATCTTTTTTATTTCAAATAAACTTTATATGAATTTACTATGGCAAAAGGAAATAAAGTACATTTTTCAACATGCATATTTTAACATAGTTATTTTTTCAAAATTTGCACTTCAATTATCTAAAACTTTGTTGAAATTGATTGGAAAACATATGTTTAATATTTCTGAATGGCTCTATCTGGGTTTTATATTTTAAGATTTGTTACAGACTCCTTAATTTTTAGGTATTAAAACAACCAGTCTTTTTCAGGTTTAGTCAAATGAAACAGTAAATGCGAAATTTTTTTGATAAATTAAGTAACATGAGATGTTTACTAAAGGTACAAATTCAAATATTAGATATTCCTTTCATCGCAAATTATTTATTAACGAAATCGTGAAAAAAGAGAAATTTCAATTTTAAATGCATATATTTTTGCAAAAAGTTTCTTAAAAAATTTAATTTTCCTACAAAAACGTTTTTGCAAATATTTCTTAAACTATAGCTAACTTTAAAATTCTAGTGCCATATTCGTGATCTGCGTCCCAAAGTCTATTAGAAATGATATGTCGCAAACCCGATGCATCAAATTTTTCTTATTTTGTTGTACTGTGTAAGTGACGAAAGAAGTATTTGTTTTCATGTTTTAATAAAAGAATAAATTAAGAAAAAAAATTAAAAATTCGCGTATTTCTTATATTTTTTTATATTACAATGCTTTTTCTTCAATTATGTGTACATTTCATTACCATTGTTTTCATCAATGCAAATTGAAAAAAATTTCATTAGCATTGAATGGTGATGAAATTTGTTGGTATTGACATTAAGATAAAGTAATGCCAATTATATTTCAATGCCAATGAAAATTTCCCAAGAATGATTTTTTGTAAAAGTGGTAATATTTATAGACAATAATATGTTAACCATAACAAAATGTATTTCAGAGACCCTTCTTTAGATTTTCATTGTTTGCTGATCGGATATGTACTTCCGAATTTATTTGAGTTTCTATTTTCACCTCTAGAGCTCCACCCACAGGAAAGAAGGTGTGGCCGATTAAAAATATCGTATTCTTTAAATAAGCTTAAAAACTACAATATTGGGGGAAACAAATTAGGGTCATCCCCGTAAACTCCACTTGCTCCCCAGAGATACTTTTAATCACAATTTTCATATTAAAATGGTTCGTCCAAAATAAACCTTGATCTTTGAAAATTAATGTATTACGATAAATAGAAACTTTTCTCATAAATTTTAATAATTTAGATATTTTATGAGTAGGACAAATTTTCAACCATTTCAATTTAGCTTTATTTAAAAACTTTTTGCATTATTTTTGGCGAGTTAAAAATATGCAGTAATTTTTATGAGTCAATTAACATTCTGTTTATAAGCGCTCCAAAATTGGTGGTTTAGTTTACAAAAAATTTGTAAAATTAGCAAATCTTCTGTTAAAAATTAGTAACTAAAATTCAGCAAAATACTGTAAAGTTAGCAAATTTATTGTTAAAAATTAGTAACTAAATTCAGCAAAAAAATAGCAAAAAAATTTGTAAGTTAGTAATGTGGAGGTAGCAAGAAAATTAACTAAAAATTAAATTTTAACTAAAAATAAGTTAAAAATTTGTTAAGTTGAAGTACTAACAGTTTTACTAACTTTTCTACAAACTTTTTTCTATGAGTGTACGGAATTATATTTTTAACAATATTTGCAAGATTTACGTATTCGAAAATTTTTTTCGAATCGAGTTACGCAGTTACCCCCAGGTTTATCTGATCAAGAAATGCCACTCCGGCTTTAAGGAGAATTATTAACAATAAAAAGCTTTTTTAGACAAACTTGTGTATCATTTTACCATTGGTAAGTTAGTTCTGAAAAACTTTACGCCAGTTCTGGCATATAAGGGCAGACAAAGGTTAACCAGCTGTTATCATTTATTTACGTTTTTAGCTATCAAATATTATACCCAGCAAAAACATGGTAATGACAGGTCATTACCATACGGATTACCAAGTAATGAAAGGGGATTACCTTTTGCATTACTTTAAAATACAAAATAAGAACTTACTGATAATAAGTTATAGAAGTACTTATATATTCTTGCAAAGGTAATTGATTAAATAAGTACTGATTTAGTTTTTTTTTTTTTTTTTTTTTTTTTTTTATAGTTGATTTCTAGGAAGAAGAAGAAAATATTTTTTATTGAAAAATTTAACAGACACAAGGGAATCACCAGACTGCCGCAGTTTCGTCTCACCCAAAAACTCGTCAGTGGTTAGTTTATGTGTCAACTGATCAAAGTAATTTTTAATTGTTAATTTGTCTCTATATATAGTTTTTTTAATTTAATATTTTATTTATTAAATTGTTTCGAACATTTTTTCAACTGAATAGAAAATTTTCCGAGGTAAAAGGTTACCCAGCAAAATCTCAGTAATGGGTGCTCATTACTACACAGAAAAAACAGTAGGCACCAACAATGGGAATTTGTAAAAGCACACTCTAATAAATTTTTGATTAAATTTACCCCATTTAAAATAGGTAACTTTTTACCTACTATAATGTCAGTAAAATTACTCTATGTGTGTAAACTTTAAAAAATACACACATTGTGTGCCATTTTCATACACACAATGTGTGTAAGCTTATATTAAAAGTGTGTACGAAATATTTAGTTAATTTGCTTGTGGTTTTAAATATATTTATTTTTTGCATATACAAATTTTTGTAGGAGTAAATTTAAGCATAAAAAGCATTGAAACGTATGATTAACTGCGTAAAAATGCCGTTATATTCATATAAAGCATTTGTAATGAAACCACCTTAACATTAGATTTCATATAAAAGAGATGCAAAAAGGATTGGATTTTTAAGAGATTTTTTATTTTTTAAAAGTTTAATTAAAAAATTACATTTTGACTTCAGTTTTATGAGATTTTTAATGTCTAACCCGATATTTAAATACACATTTGGTTAGCCTTTACCATCCCTCATAGACCATCCGAACTCACTAACTGTTAAGTAAAGGATATTTGTCAACAAAATCACTGTCATTAGCTCCACTTTCTACTCGATCTGCACAAACATTAGGTTTGTCCAATAACTAAGTCCACTAAATATATTGTATGGCTTATATTAATATCACTTATTTCGGTAGTACCATGCTATAAAAAGAAAGAAATCGTTAAAACTCGAAAAACACTGGACATTATATCAAGAAAATGAACAGCCCCGAAAAAAACAAATTAAAGCTGCATAAAACATACAGCTAGTGTCATACGGGCTTAAGCATTTCAAATATAAAAATTTTAAATTCAGTCATAAAATTACAAGGAAAATTCTTTTTAGTTACTTGTTGCCATTACAATTTTCGTCCCAGCTAAAAAAAATCGGTGCCTCCTCACAGCTCACACCTGAGAATGTAAGAATTAGAATTATACTCGTATTTTCTGCCATTTGGTGGCAATGCTGTAAGAGTTGAAGCGCACATACATGACACGGTTTGGTCCATATATGCAAATATGCATTTATTTAAATGGATTCTGTAATAATATTAATTTTGAAACATTTTAAAATAGGTCAAAATTCGTTTTTCTTATCTGAATGCGTATTAATAATTTGCAAATATGTTCATACATACCTCTGATAATTTAGGACTATCATTAGATAGCTATTCGCAAATATTTTTAATTAATTTTAGAGCTTTGCTAATGTTTTTAAAAATTTCTGTTCAAAATATTTTTCAAATATATTAGCTGTATTTGTGTGACTCTCTATCAGTGTTATCAAGAACGATTTTGACAGTTTTTCAACGTATTCCGGCTTTCTACTGTCAAAATTGTTCGAGATATCATTGATAGGAATGCCGCACAAACACAGCTATTAAAATGACAAATTCATTGTTACTTTAAAAGTTAGTACACTTACACACTTGTGTATTTTTAGGCACAAAATATTAATTGTGCACACAAAATATGTAACTATAAATAAAAAATGCCTATTAATACATTTGGTGTGCATTGTTGCAAACAGAAATGTGTATAGAAAATTTTTACACATTTGGTGTCTAAAATTAGGCATTTTGCGGAGTATTGCATAAAATTTTACATATTCTATAATAGTGATTTTACAAGCACTTTTTAGAGTGCAATCACATTTTCTTTTAAATTGAAATTTTATTCCCAACAAATTTTTTGTTTGAAATATTTGTAACACGTTTGTAAATTGTTATCTTTTATATAAAAATTGTTAAAAATAAAAATTGAAAGTTACAAAAAAAACGAAATTTTTTTTTGGATTTACAAATTTCTTTGTTGGTGCCTTTTTAAAAAGCTTTTATTTTGTATTTACAAATTTGGTATGAGAAAGGTGTTAAAAATTTAATTAGAATTTTTTAAATTCTTTCTGTGTAATATCCCCAGCAAAAAAATCCATTACAAAAAAGTTATTTTAAATGCACTCCGAATAGCATCAACTGATTGTGAAGTAGTTACAATTTAGCTTTAACACTGATTTATTTTACACGTGATGTCCCATGTTGTCAGTAGTTCAATTTAAGCATTTTGTTAGTAATTTAAAAGTGATTACTTGATGTTAATAAAAGTATGGTTTTTAGATACACATTTTCATCACATCAATACGAGTACATTTTGTTTGCATTTTTAGAGTGATTTAGAAGTACTCTTTATAATATATAATACATTTTTCAAAGTGATTTAAATGTGCTTTTTATAATGTCTGAAATAGCATATTTTAGAGGCAATTTAAATGTTAAGCCTTTAAAGAGCCCATTTCTGAACCTATTGTGTAACAAAAGCTTCAATTTATTATTATTTTTAGGGCAATATTAAGTAAACACTTCTTTTGCATCTGAATCAATTCGATTAAGCCAAAATCAGACAAAACCAATTTTTTTTTTAATTTTTGTTCAACAGTTTTTTAAATAAGTTTGTAACATGTTTACTTCAGTCGTTAAATTCGAAAAGCTACGATATTGAATTAAATAAGATTAATACATTAAGACCGAATTTTTGGGATGTCAGTTAAACTTGGTTTAGTTCAAAGGTTTAAAAGGCTTAATTCTTTCATTCACTTTTTAAAAATTAATGAAATTTGGGTTAAATTTCATTCCCTAATATCATTCTTATGGAATTAATTCGATAGCTTAATTCCCTATAGCTTAAAATTATATGAATTCATTCTATTTTGATTGAATTTTAACTGAATGAAACCCAATTTACCTGAATTCATTTAATAAAAAGTGAATGAAAAATTATTTGTTTTCATTCACTTAATCAAATGAAAAATTTTAATTTGTATGTAATTGCTGAAATATTAGCATAATACAATGAAAAACGTTTAAAATTCATCTAACAGAAATAAATAGTATCGTATGCTTTGTTACAGCTTGTATGCTTTGGTTTTGATTATATGTTAGTTTCATACTACACTGCACTAAGTGAATGGTAATAAAATTTCTTCATTCAATTAGTAAAATGGTGCATGAACATGCGATTTGAATGATTCAAGTTAGGAATTCATTCAATTCATATTAAAGCTTTGGGAATGAAGCTTATGAATAAATTCTTTACGAATGGTTTAAGGGAATGGTACATGAATCTTTTTAAAATCTGAATTTAATTTTTAGGGAATTAAGCTTAAATTGAATTAAGTTTTTCGAAGCTCTGGTTTAGTTAAACCGAAAACGAAAAATAGATTTTAGAAGCAGTATTCCAGTTATAAACTGCGTTAAACTAAGTTTAAAGATAATCTACGTCCTAAAAGCTGGACCTAAAAGTTATATGTAACCCTCTGATTGATTATGAAATTTTAGCTTTAAATTCATTAAAGAATCCGAGAACAGTTGGAGGACAGTTTTTCCCCAGACATATTTCGAAGGCGAATACCATGTCGTCATTTGAATTTTGCAAGTCAACCATCGTTAGCTTAAAATCAACTTTTTCATTAAACGATGTATTAAGTTCCAACGCTATAATTTGCAATCGTGATTAGTTAAATCCTTATGTTGAAGAATTTCATTTAGCAAAATTTTAACTTTAATTAAAATTTGGAACTTTAATGTACATTTTAAAGTTGACGGCAGTTATTTTTTTAAATCTATTTTTAAGTTGAAGAAATAATATATTTTTTGTCACTATAGAAGTATTTATTTAGCTTGATTTTACGACTTTTAAGGTGTAATAGCAATTAAAGCATATCGACATTTAAAGCAGGTGACATTTATAGAACTTTTAATGTATAAGCAAAGGTAAGGGATCAACCTCTGTTAACGAACCTCTTGATTGTTATATTTTAAACGATAAAATATGTTAACATTGCAACAAATTTTATTAACATATTTCTTTGGTGCACGGTGCAAAAGCACGCGAGCGACTTCATAGAGCCTTAACAATACATTTTAATTGTTAACTTTTATATATTTGCATTTAGTGAAAAGAAAAATTCATATTTGGTCATAGTCCAGGAGGTTCAATGGTTCTTTATTTCCTTCCCTTTTTCAATGGGAACTGTAATTGAGATATTTTTTAAAATATGTACGAATAATTAAAAAATAATCGTAAATTAATAAAGTACGTTAATAAAATTAACTATTTTGTTTTTTTAGAGATAAAAAATGGAATCTCTAACAAATTCGTAATTTACAAACCAATGCATTTACAAAGAATAAATCAACATTATATATACATTTTTGAAAGTTGTTTTAAAGCACATACATTCGAAGCAGAAAAAGAGCACTTATCGCTCCATTGTAACCAATTTAAAAGTTGTTTGTTTTGAATGACTTACACATATTTTTGCTGGGTCTAAATAATAAGCAGTACAATTAGAGTCTACTGCTTCTAATTCGGTGTCAAAACTCATTATTTTTGTTCGACAAGGTCGTTTTGTAAGTACCCAGCAGTTTGTAAGTGCCGAAGCAGTAGAAAAAGCACTACAATTGATGATCTAGATGTACTTCTTTTTTAACATAAACACATTATTATCATTAATGACAGTAGGGTATCCAGCTCTATTGACTCATTGGAGCATCGTCGGAATGTGGGTTGTGTAACACTGTTCTATCGTTACTACCATGGGAATTGTTCTGCTAAGATAAGTGTTCTTATCCCGGGGTCCCGTGTTTTTGTCCGTAACACTCGCTTGTCTAGTAGATCTCATCCGTTTGTGGTCGATTGTCCAGTTAGTCGCACAACGCATTATAGAGAGAAATCGTTCATTAGTCGAACCGCCCGTATGTGGAATAAACTCCCCGCAGATGTCTTTCCTGATACTTACAATCTAGAGAAATTCAAGTCTAACGTTCACAAACACTACTATTTCCTCCTCCACATAACCTATTTTCCTGATATCAACACAATGCATTGCATTAGTAGGGGCCATCCCCTGAGTGTTGGTCTATAGTAAAAAAAAAAAAAAAAAAAAAAAAAAAAAAAAAAAACTAATGATTTGAGCATTGAGTTGTCATAGGAGAGGAGTACTTCCACTTCAACATTTTTTCAGTACTTTTTGAACGAGTGCAAAGGAAGCTCTTTTTCACCAATTAAAAGTTAAAAAAAATTCTTTACAAAAAAAAAATATTTTTTTTTTATTTTACAAAAGTTTTTTTATTGCCGCCACCGGTATCGAATTTGCCACCTCACGATTGCTAGCTAGCGCTCTACCGCTGAGCTATTCTTTGATATGAAAGTTGACTGGCATAAAAACACCACTTTGTTAATGCGAGATATTGTTCCTTAATAAAAGTACTTATTAAACAAGTGTAAAAGGTGCACTCCAATTCAATGTTGTTTTCAGTACTATTTTTACAGGTGCATAAAAGCAATTTCTTACCATTTTTTTATACTATGAGCGTAAAAAGTACCCAGACAGAAATTGCCAACTGTACCAAAAACAAAACACTGGCAGAGCACTGATTTTGTAAAAATTACTACCCTTTGTTAAAATAAGGTAAAGTCGGAAGGTCTCGGGTTCGATTTCGGTCACGAACATACAATTTTTTTTATTTTTTTTTATTTTATTATATTTTTTTTTTTATAAAATTACATTTCTTTTTATTAAATTTAATATTAATATAAAATAATTTTTCTAAAGTTTTTTTTTACCATCTATATTTTGGTTTTCCTGACGTTACGCCAACGTTGGCAAGTGAGATCCAGCAGACGTTATGCCAATGTTTACATATTAGCCATTGTTATCATTCATTTATTATTTAAGCTATGTTGTACTACATGTCTCGTTAGCTTAGTGTGTAGAGCGATTGTCTGGCAGTCTGACGGCCCGGGTTCGAGTCACAGCCGACCATGTTTTATTTAAAATAATTATAATCAACATTTTTATTCTAAATAAATTTTTTTCGCAAAAAATGTTTTTTTTTTTTAAGTTTTTTAGACCATCAATTTTTTTGTTTTTCCAACATCATGACAATGTTGGCCGCTTAGTGTCAACCAACCTTTTGCCGATGCTTGTAAGTTAGCTACAACTGCTGTTATCATTGATCTAATTTTTTAGCTATTAAATATTACAAGTCTTGTTAGCTTAGTGTGTAGAGATCGCGGCTGACAACCTGGCGGCCTGGGTTCAATTCCCATCAGAACCATGTTTTTTAAAAAAATACTAAAAACAATTTTTTTTTATTTTTTTTTTGAAAAAAAATTTCTTTGAAAATCTATTTTTAGACCACCTTTTTTCAATTTTGACAACGTTGTGAAAACGTTGGCAAGTTAGCGCCAACCAACGGTTGGCCGCTGTTATCAATCGGATAACAGGACAATACTGTCAAGATTGTTAATCGCACGTTCTGCCAACGCATAACCGATCATCGCCAACGGTATGCCAACATTGTGCCGATTGTATTTTTCTGCTTGGGTAAGTATACATGTAAGTTCGTCATGTTTTCATTTATATTTCGGAATTTTGCAATTCTATTTTATTCAACATATTAGGCATTTTGAATAATATAATTTCTCCTTTCTCAATTTATAAAAACAACAACAACAATAATCTTACAGCAACCAGAATTCGACAAGATAAACTAAAAATACTGCATATTTTAAGCGTCAAAACTAAGTATACAATTCGACAATGAAGTATTCTGAAGCTTTTGTGCAGTTGAAATTACCGTTATCAATTACCGTAATCATTCTTTTTTTGTATAAGTGGCTTTATTTTCAAAATGAGTGGATAAACCTCCTTGAATGTCCTTGAACTTGTGCAAACATATTATAAAGTAGGAAAAAATTTTATGAAATTTATTTAGTTACTGACAGAATCCACAATATACTGGTAAAAATTATTGAGAAGTATAAAAAGTTTACAAACTTTCAAAATCAGCATTAATCTGGTATGACCATGAGACTTAATGAGGCTGAAATACGACCCATTATCCGAAATATTAGGAAAAATCCCACCGAAAATGCCTTTAAAATATCCAAGAAAAATTTTAGGAAGGCTCAGATGTCACCGATACCACCGTTACAATTTGTCTTGCACTATAAGCTAATAAAATGTGTACTGGAAAAATCGTATAGAACAATTATTAAATTTTTCTTTGTTTAACCACGCCTACCACGCCCATTTTTCCAAAAAAAAATATGGAAAATTTATTTGAAAAATCCATAAAAAAATTTTATGGAAAAATGGGCATGGTGGGCGTGGTTAAACAAAGAAAAATTTAATAATTGTTCTATACGATTTTTCCAGTACACTTAAAATAATACGTCAGTAGTAAAATCTGTCAAACCGGTTTTAAATCGATTTGACTAATTTTTAACAAATTTTTAGTTGAAACACTGACTTAAGCAAAGATTTTAGTTATCTTCATTTAACACAATACTAAAAATCCTCAGTAATTTAACTAATTTTGAGTGTTAATTTTCAAAAATATTTAAAACTAATTTTTAAGGACCCATTCGTTAAATTTAACAAAATTATTGTTAAAATATATTTTCATGTTACTGTTATTACCCGGTAGATGGCGCCACCAATGTATCCGAAGTTTTAAAGATTGCGCTATTTCTTTCCCTCCCAATTTTTTTAAAAATGTCCCATATCCCTAAAACTAAGAGAGATAGAACAAAATTTATGAAAATTTCGACTACCCCTAACCGTACAATACCCCAGCGAAAAGGGGTATCTCTATCCAAAAATGGACGTTGGCGGGACCTTGGACCCTCGGAAATTTTTATTAAAAAATTTTTCACTTCATAAAATGGCCCATATCTCGAAAACTAAACGAGACAGAGAAAAACTTACAAAATGGTTGCTACATTGGAATGCCCTTATATGCCTTGACATGATATGGTCTAGGCCCGGGGAGGGTCCCCAGACCCTAAATTTGGATAAATTCTACAACTCAGTATAATTACAGGTAAAACTGTAGTTTTACAAACTTTTTACTTAAATTTAGATTTGTTAAATTTAACAAAAGAATTTGTTAAAATCAACAAATTTTATTTTAAGCCAAAAAAGAGGAATAAATTTTGTTAAAGTAACAAATTTTTCTGTCCAGCCAACAGACGTATGATTTTGAGTGTACTACCATTTTTTCTACAAATAAAAAACTTTTTAATAAGTAACAACAATGCAATTTGCCAATACCATCAACTTTTTTGTTATTTTTTTTTTTAACTTTTAATTTTTATTTTTGAAAAAATTTTATATGAAAAATAAAAATGTACACAGACCAATTTTGTTCATAAATAATATAAATTACATTCATTGATTTGAATTCATGATAGGCACAGAAAGAACTTACAAAATGCTAATTAAATTATTTAACATGTTTCTCATACCGTTTTTGTAAATACCAAAAAAAAAACTTTTTAAAAAGGCACCAACAATGCAATTTGTTAATCCAAAAAATATTTTTTTTTTTAATATTTAATCAAATTTATATGTGAAAAATATCAATAGCAGTGTTTTCGACTTAACTATATCCGTTAACTCATAAAAAAAACTCAAAGTGCATAAAAACCCGATTAAGACGAAAACTAACATATTACTTTTCATATCCACGTTAACTTTCAACACGGATAATTATCAACATTGAAAACTCAACGTTTATACATTTTCACACCTAACGTAACTTATTCGCGTTACCTCCTAAAAACTTTGGCTGAAGAACGTTTGATTATAGCGGAACAATTATAAAAATAACCTGTTTAAAATTTTTTTATACTACAATCGGTTTAACGTAGATTTGCCTTAAATACTTAACGTTGATAGGTATGAGACAAAATACAGCTAATTTACAAACATTTCAAACAAAAAAATTGTGTTTATAATTCCATTGATACCTACTTTTTTTTCCTGTGTGTATGAATAAATTTCTACAATTTAGTAAAATGTTCATAAATATTTTAATTTTAAAAATATTTGCAAATCAAGTTCATTTGAAAAATGATTTCTATTGAATTATTGCAATTTATTAAAAATAAAATATATACAGTTATTTCTTATTTCTTTTGACAATTGAACTCATTGTGTGTTAATATGTAGGTATCATGAAGTGGGAAAAGCCTTTTTACCATACACAATATGTAATAAAAACGGTAAAATACGAAAATTACAATATATATGTACGATATTTAATGGAAATAAAACATGCATTAGGAAAAGCGTGGACGATAAATGGATTAACTGTAATAAAAAATCTAAGGAAAGTAAATAATAAAAATAAATATAAATTACCCACGACATCAACTGACATTTTAAACCTTCAAAACATTAAGAAAAAACTCTTTCTAGTTTATAAATTGATTGTAAAGTTAATTAAGGATCAATAATTAGGGGTTTCACAAGGGGTGTGCTATCTGTTGTATCGTTGTATCGCCCTAACAAAAAACAGAGTTGTTAAAATTTTTATTTGACTTTAACAACGATTTTCTATTGGGTTTTCTATCTGTTAGCACACTCAAACATAGGACACTAAACATATGTCAAAATGTTGTATCGTGCTATTCTTAAATGTTGTATTTTTCCAATTTTCCAAATTTTAACAACTCTTTTGTTAGGATGATACAACGATACAACAAATAGCACACGCCTTGTGAACAACCTTAATATTTCATATTAGTTCCTTCAAATTTGATATATTAAAATTTTCTTAAGCAATGGTCAAATTATTTGAACTTTAAAAATGTTTTAGAACATACAAATATATATCGTTGGCTTAGTCGGCAAACCTGTCAAGTCCGTTTTTTTAATTTTTCAGGAGAGACAAAAAACTGTCTAACTTTTTTTTGGGTTAACTTTTTTTAAATCTGTAAACGCAGTTTTCTTCTTTAGTTCATCTTGTTTAACCACAAAAAATCATAGAATTCCAAAATAAAAGTTTGCAGACTTATAGGTTCTTTTTGGACTTAGCAGATTTGCTCTTTATAATTTTCTATTTTAAATGTGGACTTACCAGATTTTCTTTCAATTTTGTGGACTTAGCAGATTTTCTTTTCTTTTTTTTATTTTATTTTTATTTATGCCACCAGAATTCATGACAATCGCCTAATAAAATTTATAAATTAACAATGTTTTTCCTGTAAAAATTTATAAGTAACTAATAGTTACCCAGCCAACATTTTTCTGAGCGCTCAGAAATTATGACTCATGAAAGACTCTGAAAGACGAACATTTTCAGAGTGCTCAAATCTTAGAGTCATAAATGAAACATAATAGACTCTTATTTATGAGCGTATTCAAAATTTTTTCAATGCTCATAAATTACTCAAAAATTCGTCACAAATGACTCATAAATGGCTCAGAAAATTCAAAATTTTCCAGCAATGCTCATAATTTGGAGTCTTTTATTAGGCATACAAGTGCGCTTAAAAGAGGCTTCATCGGTGAAGAAAAACACCTATGATTTCAGAAGGTCTAAGGGCTCTTTTATGAGTCTTTTCGGACTCCAATTGTACACTGGGTACCTTAAAAGTTAAAATAACTAAATAATTATTTAGTTAATCTTTAAATAAACAAAAGTCGCATTTAATTCTATTGAAGAAATTTGTTGAAACAAAATGTGTGTTGTTTTCAGCTGGACTTAGCATATGGTTTTCGATATTTTGTTTGTTTTTTTGGACTTGGCAGAATTGCTTACCACTGCATAACAACAAGAAAAAACAACATAATGGCATTTTTTTTTTGTAAATGATGTGTTTTGAGTTACACTAGCATACTACATCAAAAACTCAATTTGCATAAAAATTGGACTTGACAGGTTTGCCGACTAAGCCAACGCTATGTATAAATAACACTGCTGGTCAAACAATAAATTTGCACAATTATTTATTTATTTTTTTTTTTTGGAAATTTCCCTAAACATTATCAAATGACACATGTGTGTCACAAACTTTTAGTAGTATTTCACTCTTCTCTTGTATCACAATTTTTTTGTTTATTCAATTAAAATCAAGAAATAAATTTGATATAAAACAATTTCAAATTTAGATATGGAAATTTGAAAATGAAAGCACGAGAAGAGAAGAATGTAGTCGGAATGGGATAGAGTAAAAACAAGTAACAAACTGTGTGTTAAAATGAAATTAATGCAAATTGTAATTGGTGGTGCTGCTTCTTACACTCTATAAAATACGATGACAAAAAAAAAACAAAACAAATGACCTTCGACAGGCTGACTGACTAAATGAAAGAATTATAAGCACCTGACCTAGTTTTCTATATTATTTTTCATTACTTAGAATAACGAAACATAAAAAGACAAACTTGGAATAGAATTTACGAAAAAAATATCAAACTCAATCATCTTGAACAGTTATTGAAAGTTTCAATTTCAATTAACACAATTAGAACTAAATACTATGGCTCTTCTTAATAAGGTCATTGAACTTACGAGCATTATAATCAAAATTATAATAATTTAAATGGTTATTAAAAAATACATATTGTCTTATTAAAGATGCATATTAGAGCGGCATTTTTTGTATAGAGAAAATTTTTTCGGATTTTTTGCTAATATGTGGTGAGAATTTGAAAAAATCAGATAATTTAAACCCTGCGACCACAATTTTCGATTTCTAAAATTTTTTTCAAATTGCTTTATTTAAAATTTTTGAAATCGGACAGTGATTTTCGAGATATTGCGACTTGATTTTTACTATAAATTGAGTTTTTTCCTCTATTCTAGAAGTTTTCAAATAAAAACTACAAACTTATATCTTCTTAAGCGTAAAAGGAAAAAAAAATAACTTTGATTTGAGTATAATAATTTTTGTAAAAGTACAAAGATTCCAGCAAAACCTTCTATTACCCGGTAATGACTTTGGTAAGAAGAAATAATGGTAGGTAACCTCTTACTTTTCTATTACCAAAGCTATTATTTTAACAAGGGTATGTCAATCTAGGTAACTCCTTAGCTAGTAATATGGTATTCTGAACTTACATGCTACGCTTATCTATTACCTTTAGGTTACAAAAGAACGTAAAATAATACGATTTTTTTCTAAAAATTTCAATTTGTTTTATATTGACTATTAAATTAAAAATTACATATTTTTAACCAAAAATTTTCGAAATTTTTTTTATAAGTTTTGGTTATAAAAATAAGCATTTTGTAATGAAGCGGGTAACCTCTTACTTTTCTATTACCAAAGCTATTATTTTAACAAGGGCATGTCCATCGAGGTAACTCCTTACCTAGTAACATGTTATTCTGAACTTACGTGTAAGGAATTTTCAAAAACATTTTGTTTAAATTTTAATTTTTTAAACCGAATATCAATTTCTAATTCACGGATTTTTAACAAAAAATAGAATCTCTAAAATTTTCTACAAAAACGAATTATTTATACCAATAAAACATTCAAACGTATGAATTTTGTATTAGAAGTAATGCAAGGGTAAGCGGTTTATATATTACCAGGTAATATGCATAGTAGTACCCATATATTACCAAGGTTTTGCTGGGATGTCCAAAAAATTTAGCAACTTTTGAACTCTTTGGTCGCAGATTGATTAGAGTTAAGGGTTTCGATGTAGTTCTTAGGTCTAGTGCTTCAATAATCCGAACAATAACTGATGAAAATCTAAAGTCGAAGTTATCGGCACTACAAAATTCATGTGAGGAAAATAATTAATTTTACATGTTGAAAGTAATGGTTTATTTGAATTTTTGAAGTTGGATTTGCGAGATAATGTTTATCCGACATTATATTGTAATTAAATAAAAGCTCGTTTTGTTGTATTTTCAGGTGCATAAATTAAAAATTCTAAGGGCGTGTTTTATAGTTAGAACTAATTGCGGACCTGCAGATCTTAATGAGCTTCCGTTATGTTGTAGAGAAGAAAAATTTAAAGGACACGTATTTTTTTAGCTGCTCAATCTCATATTTAAGGATTAACAAATTTGGTACAAAATGGCCAAATGTTTCGTTTTTTTGGTTTATTTCATTTTTCTTCTAAAGTAACTATTGGAAAATGTTGGTGTCCAACGAAAGGTATTTGAGAGGCCTATTGACCGGTGTATACAACATGCTTTAGCATGGTTATTTGTTTATGGCATAACACGAAACATCAAAATTTTAGGTGGCTAAAGGTCTAATTCAATTATATTAATCCTTACAATATTTAAGTGAGGGCGTGTTTCGGTTTTTCGATATTCGGCCTACTTCGGGTTTGAGACGAATTTTCTCGACGGTCTATATTTTTAAAGATTTGGGAACCTTTGGCTATTTAACATATGCAATATGGGCATCAAACTTTTTCTTATTGAGAGTAAATCCGGTTATGTAAAAATAATTTTAAATTTCCAAAAATAAAAAGTATGTAAAATGTAGTTTTTTTTGTTAGTTTTGATCCCATTTGTGTCCTTTAAATTTTTCTCCTTTACAACATATCCGAAGCTCATTTAGATCTGCTTGTCCGTGTCGGGAGACTTCCGTTGTAGGAACTATTTTTCCTTTAAAAAAAATCATTTTTAGAAATATTTAAGAAAAAATAGATCTTAGTTCTGACTATAAAACTGGCCCTAAGATTATTTTTGAAAAATTTCTAGAATAAAAGAAAAAACCGCAATTTTTCGTAAAAATTAATTTGCAATATCTCAGAAACCGTTAGTGCAATTACCAAAATTTTAAAATATTTCTGTTCAACACATTCCAGGTTTGTCATACCTTATATTTTTGTTATGGAAATTTTAGAAAGACTTTCAAAAATCAGAAACTTTTTTCGCAGGTCGCTAAGGAATAACTTTTTCGATTTTTCTCATATTTTTACCACACATAGACTACAATAATCCAAACAATAATTGATAAAAATCGAAAGTTTTTAAAATAAACATGTTTATTAAAAAAACTTTATTGTCTCATTAAAGACTAGCTAAAAATACAAGTGACAACTATAATTAACACGGAATGTATCCAAATGGCATCTCTCCGATCTTAATGAGATTCGGATATGTGATTATAATGGAGAAAAAAAAATAATGTACACGTATTATTTTATAGCGGCCCAACCTCATGGTTAGGTGTTAAAAAGTGGGATAAAAAATTACTCATTATTTTTATTTATTTATTTCTTACATTGACGGAATTTACAGTTCATTCTATATTATTGTTAACCGATGTCTTCCCAAAATTCTTAAAATTTTCTGGCCTCGCACAATCACAAATGAACAACTTTGGGTCAGAACTGGTGTTGGAAATGTTAACACAGAAATCCGTAGAAGAAAATTTGGATGGATTGGCCACACCCTGCGAAAACCTCCTGAAGAAGTATGTAATCACGCCCTTGTTTACAACCCACAGGGAAGTAGAAAAAGAGGACGTCCTAAAACCACCTGGAGACGATCTACATTGCAGGAAATAAATTCCATATCTCAGAAAGATGGAGACAACTTATAGACCGCCCATGCCCAGTATAGAGGCAGCTCGTAATCATTGGACGACGAGCAAGGCATTATATATATGGGTGAAATCAAAAAATGTGATACATTTTTGGGCCAAATTTGTGAGAATCAAAAAGTGTTAATATTTCGGTTTTTTCTTAATGGAATCAGTAAATTTAGTCAT
This sequence comes from Leucophora obtusa, assembly GCA_949987735.1. Lineage (NCBI taxonomy): Eukaryota > Metazoa > Arthropoda > Insecta > Diptera > Anthomyiidae > Leucophora > Leucophora obtusa. The sequence goes on along the minus strand of OX465297.1, from coordinate 85,759,269 downwards.
TATAAACCTGTAAACTGTAATTTAAAATCAATCTGCTGAAATAAGCAAAAAAGTGTACTAAAAAATAAACAAACTGTAAAATCTAAAAAAAAACAACCTTTTTCATTTCGATTGTAACAAGCGTAAATTAATTCATCGTACTTGCAATTTGGAGTCAAAATTGCAAACTGCTCTCAAGTTAATACCCTTTTATGCATTGGAGATACAATAAAATTTTCTGGGTGTTATTTCCAAATTGAGAATATATCAATAGTAACAAATATAAACTAAACAAGAATTGTAAACAATTAACGAATTCTTGTAAATAAAATTTTTTAAATTAGTATATTTTTCTTCTAAATGACTACCTTTTTTATCTGAGTGTAGGCATTACAGACTTTTTTGGTTGAGTGTAGTACAGTGTTGCCACTTTTTGAATAATTATTTAAAAATGGGACTGTTTACACATTCCTTGGAAAATTTTTTAATAATGACATTTTTGTGTAATTTCGCTTTTTACTGAAAAATTAACTAAATTCCATGCTTTCAAGTCCAACAGTAGATAGAATGAGTTTGTTTGTCTAACATCTACCAGAAATTTCCAGTTTCCGCTGAATTTTTGTAAATTTTTGAAACACGAAAGCCAATTTAGTTAGACGAAGTAAAACATGTTGTTTTATATTTTATTTGTATTAAACCCCATATTTTGTTAGTTTTTTTAGAAAACGCCCAGCAAAATCTTTCATTACCAAATAAGTGGTTATATAATAGAAATTCATAGCTCCGCACAACTTATTTTTTGGCGTCTAAGCTCATTATTTTTGTTTGGCGTGGTCGTTTTTATAAGTAGTCACGCTTACCCGCTCGCTTACGAAAAAATGAGAAATAAGTAGTTATGAGATTTTGAATAATAAGTGGTTACACACATGCTTACAAAACGTTGAATTATAAGTGGTTATCCGATTGCTTACTTGATTCTTAAAAATAAGGAGTTAACCAAATACTATTAGCTTAAGAAAATACATTCAGAAAAATTTAAGTTTTTTCTAATGTGTAATTTTAGGACTCGTCATAAAAATTTAAACATAAAACATCTCTATATTTAAAAGAATAACGTGACTGACTGACTGACTGACTGACTGACTCAACATCGCCCAGCCCAAACCGCTGAAGCTAGGAAGTTGAAATTTGGTATGTAGGTTCCTCTTTCGGGGTAGACGTCCACTAAGACGGGATTTTTGGAAATTCCTACCGGAACGGGCAAAAAGGGGGAAAGTGTCCCCCTTGACGGCCTGCCAAAACCCCTTTGGCTAGAAAGCTGAAATTTAAGATATGTGTTCCTTGGAGTAGGGGCTAACTTTTCTGGAAAGTACTTTCTAGAATTTTGGACAGGGACGTTGTAAAAATGGGGGTTAAAAAGGGGAAAAAGGCCCCCCTTGACGGCCTGCCCAAACCGCTGGAGGTAGGAAGTTGAAATTTGGTATAAAGGTTCCTCCACTATCGTAGACATCCACCAAGACGGGAGTTTTGGAAATTTTTACAGGGACGGGCAAAACGGGGAAAAAGTCTCCCCCTTGACGTCCTGCTCAAACTGCTGGAGCTATGAAGTTGAAATTTGGTATGTAGGTTCCTCGACCGGTGTAGACGTCCGTTGAGACGGCATTTTTGGAAATTCTTATCGGGAGGGGCAAAAAGGGGACAAAAAAAGTACCTTTTTCCAAAAAAGTAGCTTTTCCCAAAAAAAGTACCTTTTCCCAAAAAAGTACCTTTTTCCAAAAAAAAGTACCTTTTTCCAAAAAAAGTACCTTTTTCCAAAAAAAGTACCTTTTTCCAAAAAAAGTACCTTTTTCCAAAAAAAGTACCTTTTTCCAAAAAAAGTACCTTTTTCCAAAAAAAGTACCTTTTTCCAAAAAAAGTACCTTTCTCCAAAAAAGTACCTTTTTCCAAAAAAAGTACCTTTTTCCAAAAAAAGTACCTTTTTCCAAAAAAAGTACCTTTTTCCAAAAAAAGTACATTTTTCCAAAAAAATTCCTTTTTCCAAAAAAAGTACCTTTTTCCAAAAAAAAGTACCTTTTTCCAAAAAAAAGTACCTTTTTCCAAAAAAAGTACCTTTTTCCAAAAAAAGTACCTTTTTCCAAAAAAAGTACCTTTTTCCAAAAAAAGTACCTTTTTCCAAAAAAAGTACCCTTTTCCAAAAAAAAGTACCTTTTTCCAAAAAAAGTACTTTTTCCAAAAAAAAGTACCTTTTTCCAAAAAAAGTACCTTTTTCCAAAAAAAGTACCTTTTTCCAAAAAAAGTACCTTTTTCCAAAAAAAGTACCTTTTTCCAAAAAAAGTACCTTTTTTCAAAAGAAGTACCTTTTTCCAAAAAAAGTACCTTTTTCCCCAAAAAATTACCTTTTCCCGAAAAAAGTACCTTTTTCCAAAAAAGTACCTTTTTCCAAAAAAAGTACCTTTTTCCAAAAAAAAATCCTTTTTCCAAAAAAAGTACCTTTTTCCAAAAAAAGTACCTTTTTTAAAAAAAGTACCTTTTTCCAAAAAATGTACCTTTTTCTAAAAAAATGTACCTTTTCCAAAAAAAAGTACCTTTTCCCAAAAAACATAAATTTTTCCAAAAAAATAACTTATTCAAAAAAAGTACCTTTTCCAAAAAAAAGTACCTTTTCCAAAAAAAAGTACCTTTTCCCAAAAAAGTACCTTTTTCTAAAAAAATGTTCCTTTTCCCAAAAAACATACATTTTTTCAAAAAAATACCTTTTTCAAAAAAAGTACCTTTTCCAAAAAAAAGTACCTTTTCCCAAAAAAAAGTACCTTTTTCTAAAAAAATTTTCCTTTTCCAAAAGAAGTACCTTTTTCCAAAAAACATACATTTTTCCAAAAAAAAAACAACTTTTTAAAAAAAAATACCTTTTGCAAAAAAAGTACAAATAAAGTACTTTGTAAAAACAAAGTATCTTTTTCCAAAAAATTTCGTTTTTCCAAAAAGTACCATTTAAAATAATAAATAATTTCAAAAAAACTACTTTTTTTCCTCCACCCACGGATATCTCCAATAAAACAAGGTTTCTTGATATTCGGCATAGACGTGCGCTAAGACGGGATTTTTGGAAATTCCTACCGGAACGGGCAAAAAGGGGAAAAGTCTTCCCATAAACAGTCTCACAAATTGGAAAAGTGCCTGCCCAAACCACTGGAGGTAAGAAGTTGAAATTTGGTATAAAGGTTCCTCCACTGTAGTAGACATCGACTAAGTTTGTATTTTTGGAATTCCCTACAGGATATCCCAAAAGGAAACTCGGTATGTGAGTTCCTCCTTCTGTGTAGGCGTCCGCTTAGACGAAATTTTTTAAATTCCTATCGGGAGGGGAAATAAGGTAAAAGTCTCCTCCTGACGGCTTGCCCAATCCCTTTTGGCCAACCTAAAATTTTAAATATGTATTCCTTGGAGTAGGACTAACTCACCGGCAACGTAATTTTTCTATTTTGGAACAGGAACATAGTAAAAATGGTGGTTGAAAGGGAAAAATGTCCCCACTAACGGCCTGCCCAAACCGCTTAGGCAATGCAGTTGAAATTTGGTATGAATGTTCCTCATCCATCGCAGATAGCCGCGAAGATGGAATTTTTGTAAATTCCTAAAGGGAGGGCAAAAAGCCTCACCTTGGGGGCCGGTAAAAACCCCTTCGGCTAGAAACCTGAAGCTTAAAATGTGGGTCCCTGGAGTGAGGGCTAACGTATTAGAAAAATACTTTTTGAATTTTGGACAGGGTCGTTATAAAATGGGAGCTCAAAAAGGGAAAGTTGCCCCTTAACGACCTGTCCAAACTGCTGGAACTAGGAAGCTGAAATTCGGTACTTAAGTTCCTCTCAGCCTGCTCAAACTGCTGGAACTAGGAAGCTGGAATTCCCTGTCGATGGATTTTCGGAAATTCCTACCGAGAGGGGCACAAATAGTAAAAGTTGGCTAGAAACCTGAAATGTAAAACATATGTTGCTTGGAGTATCTGCTCACTTACCGAGACGGTGCTTTTTGGACAGGGACATTGCAAAAATAGGGATTAATGAAGCGAAAAGTGCCGCTTAAAGGCCTGCCCAAACCGCTGGAGGTAGGAAGTTGAAATTTGGTATTAAGTTCCTCCTCTATTGTAGGCATCCGCTAAGATGAGATTTTTGGAAATTTCTACAGGTAGGGTCAAAAACAGGAAAAGTCTCCCCCTTAACGGCCTGGCCAAACTGCTGGAACAAGGGATCTTAAATTGGGTTCCTTCTCCAACGTTGACGTCCCCTAAGATGGTATTTTTGGAAATTCATACCGGGAGGGGTAAAAAGTGAAAAAACTTCCCCCTTGATGGCCTGGCCAAACTGCTGGATATAGAGACCTAAAATTATGTATGTAGTAGGTTCCTCCTCCAACGCAGACGTCCTCTAAGACGTTATTTTTGGAAATTCCTACCGGGAGGGGTAAAAACGGAATAATTCTCCCCCTTGATGGCCTAACCGAACCCTTCGGCTAGAAACCTGTAATATATAATATGTTTTCCTTGGAGTATGGGCTAACTTATCGACAAGGCATTTCTAGGACTTTGGACAGGAACGTGGTAAAAATGGTGGTTCAAAAGGGGAAAATTGCCCCCCCCCCCTTAACGTCTGCGTCTTTAGCTAGAAACCTAAAACTTAAAGAACAAGTGTATATGAAACACTAAAATTAAGAAACTAAATAGGAAACGAGTGGGATTGAAACACTACACAAGTGGAATGAAATGGATATAAACGTTGAACGAGTGGAATTGAAATTATAGACAATGCAAATGGATTGGAAGAGGGAATTACCTGTTCAAACACTATCAACGGAATATGAAACTTATGTAGCATTGAAACATACTCCCCAAAAAGTTAAACAAATTTTCTGAAAGAGAAAAAACCTTAGAAAAGGAATGGAACTTATATATTCCGATATTTAAACTTCATGTAACGAAGCACCGGTGGAAGAAACCGACGCAGTAAACTTTCCAACTGAATTTGTGAATTTATTTGAATTGCCAGGTCTACCTTTACATAAACTGGAATTAAAAAAAAAAACTTTAAGACACGCTAACAACGTAGCTTTGCCCGCTATTTTTTAATATTATAAAATGCTTTCCAACCCTGCTTTACGTTATTTATTTTCATTCAAAACACAAATGAACAAAACTACTTACGGGTCTATCTACCTAAGTTCGCACTTTACCAAATTATCTTAACATACACACGTATATTGCAATTTATTATGGATTCATTAATAACAATCCACTTTCATGAGAAAAAGTGATCAAATATTTATTTATTTTAAACCCATTGTTGTGCAGAATTATTTATTTGTGGTGGCTGGGTGAAGGCTTTGAATAAAAAAACTTTAAATAAAAAAAAGAATTTAATAAAAATTGTGGGGGGCGCAGCCCCTTAACCTTTAAGGCACGCTAACAACGTAGCGGGCTGCGCCCGCTAGTATTTACATATAATAAATAAAAATGTATAAAATTTAACTGTGTAAAAAGTATTTATTTAAAATATTACGAGTAGGTCATTATTTTATATTTAGAAACAATGAATACAATATGCCGTTATTAGGAAGTCATTATTTTATATTATAAAATAATGCAGAAGGTAATGATATAACATTTTTGGTAATGCTGATAGTAATGAGGTGTCATTACCAATATTTTGCTGGGACTATTGTCAAACTGAATGCAAAATATTTATTTTTGCCTTGGGTGGCAAGACCATTTGAAATTAAGCAAAAGAAATTTGGTTTTATTATGATTAAGACTTTCTCATGACTGAAAAAACTTGTAATATCCAAAGTTTTTGTAACAGTTACTGGGCTTTGATCAGACAAAAATGTTCTTACAGCAGCACAGTTGAACAAATTTAAATATATTTAAGTAATTGATTAATTCAGTCTTCGTTAACATGCCAAGGCTATTTTTATTACAACTGGCTTTTTATAATTGACTTTTTATATGCCCTTTGTAGGTAAACTGTGTCTAAATATTAACACATTTTCTCCAAATTTAGCAAATATTATAAGATTGTAATTCAAACACCATTTGCCAACTTTCTGCCGCATATAATTCTGTGTTACGTTTCTAAAATCTGTAGACATATCGGAAAATTGCAAGCTTTCGAAATTTTCAAATTTTAGAGGTGGCTTTCTTTGGAGCTGAATGGTCGAGCTCCTGTTGCGTCCATGGGTTCCGGCCTCAAAACTTAACTCTATGACATTGCAATCCAACCAGCCGGTAAGAAGTGCCTGAATTATTTCCAAATTATTTCGATTCTACCCCACTGTGCGCAGGAGAGTTAAAAGAGCCACATAATTTAAAAAAAGCTATTATTTTAAACTAAAAAAATATTAATCGTTTGTGTAATTTCATACGGTTTTGGATAATTTTTGACCTACTGATATGTATTTTTTTGTTTTACTGATGGCAACACTGGTGTAGTATTACATTTTGCACCTTCATTTTTGGCCAACTTCTAAAGAAAATACAATTTTTTTAAATATTCCAAATGGAATAAAAAACTTAACATGAAGAAGGCATAAAGAAGAAAAATGCCCAAATAATAAAAACGCTTTAGAACAACCAAAAGCATTGGATTAAACACAATATAACTGCTGATGGTTACGCTTGACGGAGAAAATCGTGCAAGTAAATCATCATTATCATCTTCATCACAGTCGTCATCATTATAAATTGTGAATTCAGGTGTAAAACTAAGTACTTTGGCATAAAAAAAGATATAGATATTACAATATTACACTTTGTGTGTTCATTGTGGAATAAAATGTTATTTAGTAGTATCTGTGTACTGTTTGTGTATATCCCAGTAAAAATGGCTTCTTCCAATGAAAATTTAATGGATGATTTTAATGTTGTCAAGTACTTTTTTAACATTTTTCTGGGTTGTAGGAGCGTAGAGCATCTTAAAAAACAATATTTTTATTAAAATTTCTTTGTTTTTATTTAAAAAAAGTTTTTTAAGTAGTGACCAGAGATACAAGCCGCTCTATTCTGTCGGCTGGCGGCGGCTAATGGATAAAATGATCGGCGGCGATTGATTTTTAGAGATGAGCCGCAAACGCATCGGCGGCGGCTGGCTTAAAAAAATAGTGTCGACTGGCGGCGGCTAATCGGCTAAAAAGCAAGTTTTCCAAGAATTTGAACAGATACATACACCCAAAAATATCGAAGTTATAAAAATTAGGTTTAAATTTCACAATGTCGTTGTTAAAATTATAAATACATTTGTTAAATTTTACACTCATTGTAACAATCTTCAGATCAACTAAAATCTACAATAAAATTTTACACAATAATAATTTTTGCTAAGCTAATAAATTTTTATGTTGGGCCAACAGACATATTATTTTGAGCGTATAAGTTAAAATTTGGGAAGTAGTTTATTAAATTAATTAGGTTGGGTGTGCTATCTGTTGTATCGTCCTAACAAAAAACAGAGTTGTTAAAATTTTTATTTGACTTTAACAACGATTTCCTATTGGGTTTTCTATCTGTTAGCGCACTAAACATACGTAAACATGTTGTATCGTGCTATTCTCAAATGTTGTATTTTTTCAGTTTAAATTTTAACAACTCTGTTTTCTGTTAGGACGGTACAACAAATAGGACACTTCTTGTGAACGACCTTAATATTTTGAAAATTTACACTCAAAATTATTTAAAGTACTGAGGATTTTCATTGATGTGTTAAATGAAGATAACTAAAACCTTTGTTTAAATGTGTTTTTCAATCATGAATGAACCGAAACGGTGCGGTAACACTATTTTAGATTATTTCGGTAACGGTATTGTAAGGGTAACGCTATTTAATTTATTTCGGTATAGCTATTTTAGGGATAACGGTATTTCAGTTATTTCGGTAACGGCATTTTAAGAATAACGGTAGTCAGTTGGAAGAGTTTTAAATCTATAACGGTATTTTAGCGGCATTACCTGCCAACCCTGTTTTCAATCGATTTGAATCCCGTGTCACAGATTTTTTATTGCCGTTTTATTTTAAGTGGACTAAGAGAGCTTTGAAGAGTTAATTCGTTTTCGAATGAATTCATTAACAATAGAATCGGGTTTGTCTTGAATTGAATGAATTCCTTTTTAAAATTCAAATTCGTTCAATTTAACACGTTTGACTAAAAAAACAAATTCAAAAAATTAATAACAAGGTTTGTTAACGGTTACCGTTATCGCTAAAATATCGTTTCAAATTGAATACCGTTGCCAATACCTCTACCTCTAAAAATTTACCAAATACAGATACCGTTATTTTTAGTGATAGTTACCGGTATTTGTTAATTTTTATAAAAATGTAAATTTTTTAACTTTTAAATAATAATCTTGGGTTTTTTTTTACAAAAAAAATTATACATAATAATTTTAGTTATTAAAACTACAAGCACTGAATTTAAAGCTTATAATCTGTATTTTTAACACTAACATGGGGTTTCCAGAAGACGTTCGTTGTCACACGAATGACTAGATGTATTTTGTTTTTGTATTGCATGTATTTTGTTATTGTATTTTCGTTCGTGTGAAGCAAAACGTCATCTAGAAACACCTCCTTAAAATGACAAATATGCAGTTTATAATACCGGCACGTACCGGAATTGTTGATTCGATAACGGCATACCGTTACCCAAACAGTCTTAAATACCGTTACCGTTACCGAAACAAACGCAATTCGATACCGTTACCTTACCGTTATTCGTTTCGGTAACGAACCTTGATTAATAATTAACTACTATCGTAGTCTTTATGAAAACCCTACTGAAATTGGATTAAAAAAGGATTAGATTCTGTAAACGGGGTTGTGAAACTTAACGGAAATGGCATTACAATATCGTCATAAAACTTTTCTAAATTTTTTATAACAAATCGAAATCGAAATTTGTTATTTAAAGAAATTTTAGCATAATCGGAAATTTTATCATCGAATCAGTAGAGAGTTTTTATAGAATAAAACTATTGGAAATTTCCATAAGAAAAATTAAAAAAATCTTCCTCGTTCTTTTACTTATTTGTACGGAAATTTACTATATTGGACTCTATATATATTTACAGAGTTGATGAGAAAATTTCTTATCCGAATAAAATTTTTTCATTAAATTAATTTGAACAGAAATCTTTAACTATGGCGTATTTTTTGTAAGTTTTTATTTAATTTTCTACGCAGTGTTGTGTTCTAAAAAAAGTCTCCAAATTTGTGAGATTTTCGTGAGGTTTCTTACAAATCTCGGGAATTTACGCAATTTTGTTTGTATGGGGAATCTCGTGGTTTCATATGAGATTTTCATTGAGATCTCAATATAAATCGAAAGCACGGGATTTGGGTGCAGATGTAAATGCAACTTAAATGTAGTATAAAACTTAAAGAAAAGTTTAATGACATCATTCTAATGTTTTTGTAAGTCTACTGACAGGCAGAAAACGGTTTTGAATTCAGTGAATATAATTTTCTGTTTTTAATTCAGTAAACGTAATTTTTTTGAATGAAAAAAACAAGTTTTAATACATTGAACGAAAATGAAATTCAATAAATTCGATAGTGAGGTAATTCAGTGGGTATTAATTAAGTTTTTATTCGTTTGATTCATTAAATTGAACGCGTTTACATGTGAATTTATTCATTTCATTTAACCCTTTCAGACCCAGCATACACGATTGTGAGATATAATGTTCTCTCTTAAAATTACAAATATTTTTAATACTAATAGGTTTATTTAGATAAAAAAATTTCAATTATATTTCTACCTAAATTATATTTCATAAAATATGAATCGAGATTGGGAAATTTTAATAGTTTTAATACCACTGAAAGGGTTAATAAAAAGAACTATAGTAGCAATTGAATTAATTCGTTAAAAAAGAAATCGAACGGTGAAAAAATTTAATTTATTTCATTTAATGTATAGTATTTGTGAACTAATTAATTAAATTCACTATTCAAAACTCACAAATTGATCTAAGAAATTAATTATTCGAAGCTCTGGTTACTAATCGTTAACTTGCTCAAAAATATTAATATAATTAAACCCGTAGAATTGTTGTATCAACAAAACCGCTTAGTTGTGCTACCGCCAGTTTGATGCAAAAACATTTTAAAAAGCAATGATATCCTAAAAAAAATTTTTTTTACTTTTCAAATAATTAGATTTGAACGAATTTGTAAAAAAATTAAATTAAACAAAAATTAAAATTATATAAATAAATAAAAAAAATTCTTACTTAACCCCCCGTTTCCACATGCAAGTGCAAGTTCGAAAAACTCAATACAGTCACACTTTTTCACTAATACTATCACACTTATACGACTTGCGGCTCAATTTGCAAGTAAATTTTGAAGACAGTGGATTTTTGATACTTGCGGCAAGTGAAATGACAGAATAATGAAAACAGTGTTGCCTAGTAATGTTTTCTATTAATTTACTAGTATTTGGTAAAGTAAAAGTTGTAATGCAACATATTTTGTATTTATTTGTAAAAAAAAGTAAAAGAGAACACAACGGCATATCTTAATGGTAATTTAAAATATCAATTTTAAAAGTTTTACAAAATAAATTCAACATATTTTACGCTACTGTCGACATTAACTACTTTGTCACAAATTTAAAAAATATGTAATTTTGTATTTAAAAAAAAACTGTCACATTTTTCAAGTTTTATTTTTGTTTTTCAACACATTTATGAAGCTTTTTACAAATATGATGGAGGTTTTTCTTCGAGTGATACTAATATTCAGCAAATTTTTTTTGTAATTTCAGCAATAATTTCTAGATTACAGTTTAAAACAATTTTACTAAAATTTACTAATTTTTACTAGCAATTTCTTTATACTACAAATCATTTAATTGCGTTGCTAAAATTACAGAATATACCGCACGGCTCAAAATAGTTAAATTTCAAGTAATAACATCAAAATTTTCAGTAGCCATTTCAGACTTTTTTGTTGGGTGGACAAGTTTTATAGTCAGCACAAACCACGATTTTAAACTCAGATTTTACTTTAATAAGAAACTTTGTTTCAAAATTTCTTACCAAAGTAAAATGTTATTAAAATTCATACTTTGTGCTGACTATAATACTGCACCGCATTGGTCTTAAATTTAGAAATGTGTGAAAAAGTTGGCGTTTTAATTGATCAAAAAGCTCTCAAGTTACTGACTAAATCTTTAAGTTTGTAATCGTCGTTTAAATTTACCCTTTAGTGCATAGTGTTCCTTCAAAGGGGCGAAATTTTTGTTGTTGTGCGCAACGAAATTATTAAATTAAAACCCGAATCAAGGATATAATTCTTTATACATGTTTTTGTTGTCGGAATAATATTTAGTCTTTTATAATTTAGTTGAGTTTCAAAATTTCGTTGGCCGATTCCGCGACACCGCAGGTTAATGCAAATAATATGAAAAAAAGTGTTCCAAAAATGTTTAATTCTACTTATGTAATTAAAAATTGTCAAAACAGAATTTGAAAAAAGTTGAGTTTGCAATGAGTTCTTGTGGAACTAGTTTTGGAATGGTTCTGGAATGGCCTGTATCTCGCTTAGTTTCCGAGATACAGGCCATTTTGTAAAATGGCGATTTCTATAGAATGGCCCGTATCTCGAAAACTAAGCGAGATAGAGCAAAACGGACAAAATTTTTACTCCGCAGGAGTATTAACTCACCCCAATAATACAAATAGGACATTACTTGTAAAGCTTCCGATTGATCCATGAAACAGTCACGGGGACCCACGTGACTTTTTTATAGAAATGGATCAATCGGAAGTAGAGATGAGCGCGTGAGTGAATTTTGACTCACGCTCACGCACGCTCACGAAAGAATAATAATAATCACGCACGACTCACGCACGAAAATTTTTTTATAATCACGCTCACTCACGCTCACGTGATTAATTTTTATTTGAATCATGCTCACGAAGTCCTCACGCTCACGAAATACTCACGAAAAATATGAAATTTGTTTTTATCCATAGATGGTAACCGAAACGATGCGGTTATCGGTAAGGGTAACGCTATTTTAGATTATTTCGGTAACGGTATTTTAAGGGTAACGCTATTTCATTTATTTCGGTATCGGTATTTTAAGGATAACGGCTTTTTAGTTATATCGGTAACGGTATTTTAAGGATAACGGTTTTTTGATTATTTCTGTAACAGTATTTTAAGGTTAGCGGTATTTCGGTTTTTTCGATGCATCCCTCAATTTTTTTACGAAAAACAAAGGAGATTTAAAACAACCAATTTAACAACTTAATGTAAGAAAAATACTCAATAATCCAGTGCAATTGCCAAAAACAGAAAATTAAAAATATCGGTAACGGTATTTTAGGGGTAGCGGTATTTCATTTATATCGGTAAGGGTATTTTAAGGCTATCGATATTTAATTTATTTCGGTATCGTTATTTTAAGGGTAACGGTATTTCAGTTATTTCTGTAACGGTATTTTAAATATAGCGGTATTTCGGTTATTTCGGTAACGGTATTTTAGGGGTAACGGTAGTCAGTTGAAAGGGTTTTGAATCGATAACGGTATTTTAGCGGTATTGCCTGCCAACCCTGTTTTTATCTTAATTATTTAAGGAAACTTTCTTTATTGAATAAAAGTTTTATTTATTTAGGGCCATTAACAATAAACAAATTAACCTAAAGTTTGAGCCAAATTAGAGTTACAGATGTCAAATTCTATACAAATTTGAAATTTTAACTTTCAGTTTGTGTTAACTTCAGGTTATTTGTTTATTCCCAGTAGCAAATGGTCGAACTAGTTCTAAAAACTACTAGTTTTTTGACTAGTAACTAGAAAACTAGTTCTCAAAATAACCATTTTGAACCAGTTGTGAACTAGTTTAATACGATCTATGTAGGGACTGTAAAACAAATTAAAATGCGAGATTTGAAATTCTCATTTTGTTTACATTTGTATAAAACATTAGAGTTTGCAAATAAACAATTAAATTTTTTTTACTGTGAATTGACTTGAGGTGCAAATCAGCTGGTACAGTTCTGGTACCAAAGAGTCACTCCGGAACTAGTTTGCTAAATTTCTCATAAGTACCAGTACAGCTCTCTGTTTTTATTCTTAAAACAATAATTTTGAACCATTTGTGTACCTATTAATTTCATTGAAACAATGCGAGACTATTTCGAAAGATTAAATTTAAATAAGAGTTTTAAAATTCTAGTTTTGTTTACATTTGCTTTTAATAATATAGTCTGAGTTTGCGAATAAACACTAATTTTTTTTATTGTGATTAGAAATCATAAACACAAAATATTTTAGATTTCATTTGGTAAATGGACCTAATAATCATCTTAGTAAGGAAACTATCGGTCTCATCTACGTTTCATCAAAGAAAACGCCTTCGTTTTTTATCTATATAATTTAGGTCTTTACCAACTGGTACAGAACTATTTCTAAAGACCCACTTCGGAACTGGTTCCGCGACTCTTATATTAGTACCAGTTTTTCTCCATATTTTTTGTACTTAAATCCAAACTAGTTCTACAACTAGTACCAAAGTGGCAGTTTGGCGACAATTGTCCCCATCCCTCCCAGCAAAATCTTTCATTACCAAGTAAGTAGTTATATAATAGAAATTCATAGCTCCGCACAACTTATTTTTTGGAGTCTAAACTCATTATTTTTGTTTGGCGTGGTCGTTTTTATAAGTAGTCACGCTTACCCGCTCGCTTACGAAAAAATGAGAAGTAAGTAGTTATGAGATTCTGAATAATAAGTGGTTACAAACATGCTTACAAAAAGTTGAATTATAAGTGGTTATCCGATTGGTTACTCGATTCTTAAAAATAAGGAGTTACACAAATACTATTAGCTTCAGGAAATACATTCAGAGAAATTAAAGTTTTTGCTAGAGTGTTATTTTAGAACTCGTCATTTATCAATTTTAACACAAAACATATTTACATGTAATAAATATAAATGTATAAAATTTAACTTTGTAAAAAGTACTTATTTAAACTATTGCGAGTAAGTCATTATTTTATATTTAAAAGCAATGACTACAATAGGCCGTTATTAGGAAATCATTATTTTATATTACAAAATAATGCTAGAGGTAATGATATATCATTATTGGTATTGCAGATAGCAATGAGCTGTCATTACCAATATTTTGCTGGGCTATGACATCTTCATGTTAAATTCTACAGTTGTTTGTATGGAGAGGCGGTAGAACTCGTACTAGTTGCCTGGTTCAAATAAACTAGTACATAACTGGTTCTGAACTAGTATTTTTTGCTACTGGGTTGTTAATGGGAGTTAGAATTAAAATTAGCTTAACTATAAAAAGATTTTGTTAAAAATTTAACTAATATGCAAGTGCTTGTGCAAATATAAATATTACTGCCACTTCAGAAAAACTTTTTTTTTTTATAGACCAACACTCAGGACCCCTACTAATGCAGTGCATTGTGTTGATATCAGGAAAATAGGTTGTGGGAAGGAGGAAAGAGGGAGTAGTGTTTGTGGACATTTGATTTGAATTTCCCTACATTGAAAGTATCAGGAAAGACATTCGCGGGGAGTTTATTCCACATACGGGATGTTCGACTAATGAACGAATTTTCCCTGTAAAGCGTTGTGCGATCCACTGGACAATCGATTACAAACGGATGAGATCTACTAGATAAGCGTGTGTTCCGAGCAAAAACATGGGACCTAGGAATAAGTTCACTTATTTCGTTAGAACACTTCCCATGGTAATATCGATAGAACAGTGTTACACAACCCACATTCCGTCGATGCTCCAATGAATCAATAGAGCTGGATATCCTACTGTCATTGATAAGCGCCTTCGCCCTCCTTTGGACACGGTCCAGAAGCTCCAAAATAGACTTTGAAGCTCCTGCCCATATATGGGAGTTGTATTCCATGTTCGGTCGGATATAGGTGGTATAAATAGTATTGTTGATAATACTTGAATGAATGTCACTACATTGCTATATCTGTGAAAACAACAGAGTAGTATATTGGAAGATGACTCCATTTTACATTTTTCGTTATATCTTTGGCATTTACAGTCGGAAGGCGATTTTTAAAAAAAAATTTTTTTTTTGCCTAACGTAGGGGTCGCCTTTTTTAATTTTTTGTTATAGCTTTGGCATTTAAAATCGGATTTTAAAGTGTGATATATCGATTTTTTTGCCTCGAGGAGACCAGTGTTTTGCTATATAGTAAAAATCCAATTAAAAAAAATTTAAAAAGGCGACCCCTACGTTCGGCAATTAATATATGAAAAAAATTTCTACTGGGTTTAGCGAAAAACTTCCTTAGCAAAAGTTTACTGATTTTTTGCGAGCTTTAATTTTCTGACATTAGGGTTGCAGCAACTGAGATCTGGTGGATAACTACTAGAACGGGGTACTTGAGCTCAAAATGCCCTTAGAGCAAAACACTGGCCTCCTCGAGAGAAAAACATCGATGTATCATACTTTAAGATCATAAATGGCGACCCCTACGTATCATAAATGGCGACCCCTACGTTCGGCAAAAAAAAATAGAAAATTTGTTTTTGAAACCTTGCAAAAATACTTCATATTGGAGGGTGTACGGCGCACTATTTTTTTTGCCTGCAAGGTGGTACGCTCTAATGTACACGCTCCTATTATTCACATGAGGTAGGTCCGAGAGCGATTCCCAGGAATCAATTTTTATGAAACAGCCACAGAGTGACCACCCATTTTTTCCATTTATTGGAAAATAGGAATTAAAACACTAAGATAATAAGAATTTAGATATTATAACAAAATACACCATTTTTTACCTAAAAAACTCGGTGCAACAGGTCATACACTAGATCACTGAACGAGTAAACATGTGGTTATGATAGCGAACGATCGTATAGAAAACTAACATCATTCTTTTTTTTTGTTTTCATATACAATACTAATGTTGACTTTTGTTTTTGCCTATTGTTAAGTTGAACAGAGTAGTTGTTATAGTTTTTTATAATACAGTTGAAACGTGTCGTACGTGAAGACAAAAAAACGAATGTATTTATGCTGGCCTTTAGTACATAGTAATCAATAAAATCGACATTTATATTACAGTTTTACATTACCTTAATGAGGACACTTGAGTCGGAATAATTGTGGAAGAATATAAAAAAGCGAATTGAAATTTCCAGCACAAAAAGAGTTCATCTTTGGAATAGGCATTTCCTATGTAAGATCAGTTGACTAGTTAAGCCAGGCGGGTTTCATCGCCTCTTTCGAACATTAACATTTTGTATCGAAAAATGTTAGCCTTTACAGACATGTGTAGTTCATATGGTAACATTTTTCGATACAAAATAAGAAGAGAGTGATTTAGCAGAGGTTAAGTGAGTTGGTACCTTTTTTAATTATATGCTCGTTGGTTAAGCGTTGTTTGTGCTACTACTCTATATCTACTACATGACAGCACAGGCTGACATTCCTGCTCACGCTGCAAAAATCTTACTCTTGGTTTTTATGTGTGCAGATTACGAAGGTTCGGTATGGGAAATTTGCTCAAATTTACTTTGAAATAGGAGAAATTTGTTTTGAAATCAAAGAAATCCTCTCAGTTTGCAGAAAAATTTGCTTTGAAATCAGGGAAATTTGCTCAAAAGAGATGGAAATTCTCTCATTGGGGAGCCCGTTACCGAACCTTTGCAATCTGCATAAAATTTTGTTGTGGCCGTGAGGCTTATCGTATCTCTATCTATTCTTACTCTATGATAAAAGTTATTTATTTTAGTGAAGTAATGTTGTTGTTATTTCCACTGCAAAGCGCAGTTGTTTCACTTAGGAAAGGTTTATTCAATGTTTTGGACAGTTGTGTTTTAAAATAAACTACAAACTCTACTGCATTTTAGTTACATTTGCTTTATATAGTTGCTTCGAATTTTTTAACAAACAACTATAAATACGAGTACATCTTTCAAGTGTGTCTGTTGCCCTCGATCATTCATTTCGACATTGTTGCCAATTTGGCGATTTTCTGACGATCTTAATTTGTATCTAGGGGAACAAATGTTGATTGGCTATTCGGTACAAATATAGCGATTTTTATCAGCCGTTATTTAATTTTAAGAAACCCGTTGAATATTTAAAAATACAGTCAAAGTCTGGTACAACGAATGCTATACTGTCAGGCCAATCCATCTATTGCAAAACTGGTTCCACAAGAACTCATTGAAAACTAAACTTTTCTCAAGTTCTGGTTTGGTATTTTTGAATTACATAACATAAGTAGAATTAAACATTATTGGAACACTTTTTTATAGTTTTTGCGGTGTCGCGGAATCGGTCAACGGAAATTTGAAAACTCCACTAGTTATACGATACTGAATATTACTCCGCCAACAAAAACATGTATAAAAATTAATATCCTTCTGGATTTGAATTTTTTTTAACAATTTCGTTGCGTAGAGAAAAAAAAATCCGCCCTTTAAAGGGACACTATGCACTAAAGGCTTAATTTAGACGATGATTACAAACTTAAAGATTAAGCCACATTCACAATGATGGAGTACTTCACTCTGCAGTGTACTAAAATAGAGATGGCATGATACAAAAAATGTGTAAGTGCGAAAAAGGAAGTAACAAAATCCACTCTGGAGAGTGGAGTACTCTATCATTGTGAATGTGGCTTTAGTCAGTAATTTAAGTGCTTTTGATAAATTAAAACGCCGACTTTTTCATACCAATGCGGGGCAATATTAAGACCAATGCGGCCCAGTATTGTAGTCAGCACTAAGCATGAGTTTATATAAACCTTTATTTACTTGAGTAATAAATTTTCAAACACAATTTCTCACTAAAGTAAAATTTAAGTTTAAACTCGTGCTTTGTTCTGACTATAAAACTCGACCACTCAATAAAAAAGTC
Organism: Leucophora obtusa; assembly: GCA_949987735.1. NCBI lineage: Eukaryota > Metazoa > Arthropoda > Insecta > Diptera > Anthomyiidae > Leucophora > Leucophora obtusa. The sequence goes on along the minus strand of OX465297.1, from coordinate 85,741,362 downwards.
TGTAATGGCCTCTGAAAACGTTGATGTTATTACTGAAAATTTAACTATTTTGCGCCCTACGGTATATTTAGCTAATTTTAGCAACTCAAGCCTAATAATTTGCAGTATAAGAAAATTAGTAGAAAAAATTATTAACCGCTCCTAGATTTTAACCCTTTCGCTATTTCTAGGCCTAGAAATATAATATCAGAAAGTTTCATCAATATCTGCTCAGGAATATCTGTTATATTAATATGTTTAAAAAAATTAAAATCTCCTAAAATTTGACCTGACTTTACACAGGGGCAATTTAGTGAATTTATATTTTGCCCTAATTTTCAGGATTGAAGTATTTAATCTTGTGTTGTTATATTCCGGCCAAAATTATTTCGAATTAAAAGAAGAAAAAAGAAAAACTTGCCTAAAAGCTAAATATCCAAATATGCCAAAAATCGCTGTTTTTCCGAAATCCGCTAAAATTAAATCTCTGCCCCATCCAAATGAAAAAAGGAATTCCCACAATTTTTGTAGTTTTTAATCTAAAATATGTTCTTAATAAAACCTTAAAGTCCAATCTTGGATTTTTTAAAATTTCGTTAAAAAAATTTTTAAAAATGTAAAATTGTAGATTTGAAAACAGTGTTTAAGAATTCCGACCTTTTTAGCGCTAATTTTAAACGAGTTAACAAAACACAGTGGAAAAAATACTTCTTATCTGAGTTTCTTGGAACTTATAGAATAAAAAAATGTTTCTGTAGTAAAATATTTCAATGAATTTTAAAATTTGGACCCGAATTTCTTGATTAAGTGGTCTGCGACACATCAGTTGCCTGGGGAAATTGTAATAACTCGGCTGTTTTTTAACCAATTTAAGATTTTATTGCCTTATTATAAATAGAATTCACTCCAAATTAATTCGAGTTAGTTTTAAAATATCAATGTTTTCGAGAAAATGCACAAAAAGTCATATTTTCCCCTTGTAATTCGTGTTCCAAACTTCAAGGCCGATGCGACACGTCTTCCCGATGTCCGATTATCCTAATTTTTTGGGTGACGTAGTTTTACACCCAAATAAATATTTCCAGGGGGTAGCACGTTAAAAAACTCAAAATTTATTTTCCTCCATACAAGCTTGGAACACCCTAATGTACACGCCTTTAGAAATCATATATAAAAAAATTGTTAAAATCTAAGAGATCATGCATTTAAGGGTTAATCAGCAATTTGAAAAATTAGAATTCAGAGCATTTATTTTTTTTACTAAAGGCATTTTATTTAGTGGAATGCAACCCAATTAAACTGTATCCTATTTTGAGATAAAGATTTTTTAAAATAAATTCCTTGTTTAGTCATATTTCTTTTAGAAGTAAAGATAAAGCCTTATAAATTATTAGTTGAAAAAACATGGTGCGGGCAAACAAATTAAAACAATACAAATCTCTTAATTTCATTTCCAAAAATTGTATTAAAATTTACTATTTTTATAATATATAAAAACTTGATACATTTACATTTGTGTATTAATTCCTTAAATTAGTTTAAAATTTCTAAATTATTAGTAGCGTGTAAATGATGTATTCAGACATGTCACAGACTTCAATTTCACTTTCAAATTGCTTCTCCAGAAGTAAATGGTATTTTTGCATATTTAGACCAAATATAACAGATAAACATAATTAATTATAAGTTAAGAATGCTGTTTTTAATAATTTCACTTAATAGTTTTTGTTAGAGGGCATATTTAAGGTTTTAACAAATATTTCGCATAAAATTAATATGATTTCGATGTACAATTTCGTAACGTTTTACTTTTACTTCTTCAGGTTTTTTGCGTTTTCGTAAATTCTAAAATGTTAAAAAAAGACTTTTTGTGGTAAATTCGTGTTCCAACTACTAAATTTTGATATAAGTTGCCATTTGTAGTTAAAAAAGAAAAGATCGCCGATCAAAATTTAAAATTTTAATTTTTTAGAAAAAATTACGTTTTTCTAATCAATAAGAAAATTATTGAATTTACCAACAAAAAGCGTTTTAAATGTAAATTTTTTTAAGTGAAATAGTTAACGACACTTTAGGGAATACATACCAAGCTCTATTGAAAAGCTTTTATGAGTTTAAGCTGCTCTAAATATCAATTCCACTTTGGTTTTTGAAAGTGGAATGAAAACGATTTTTTTCGTTTTACGTTTTGTGGAGAAACTTTTAACATTTTAAGTACCACTATAAGCCTGTAGCATATTCGATACTTACCAAAACGTTTCATTTTCTATACAAAATTATGCGTAGCACCCTAAACTGCAAATTCAGAAGGAAAAAAATTGTTTTCGATTACTTTAGGAAAAAAATTGCGGAAGTGAAATTGTGAAATCAAATCAATTCCGCAAAAAACCTGTGATATGCCTGATTATGCGATATATTCCGTATTATTTAGACTTTAAATTAAAAACAATTTATGATATTGTTAATAATTCCCTTTAACTATCAATTGCTTTAAGATTTTTGTTTGTCCATATATGATCATATACGGTCATAGAACCTCAAATTACGGATCCGAACATATATGGAATCATATAAATATAAATCCATATATTTGGTCATATATCATCATATTGTATGACTATTTTCACCCGGGCATTGAAATTTTTGTAAAACAAATACTGGCAAAATGCTTTTTGCAAACTAATAAAAAAAAAAAACAAAAAAATTCGAAAATATCGTCACCTAAAATCCAAAAAGCCTTTACTACACTTTTTAGTTTTTTAAAGAAGCAAAAACTGTTATCAATTAAAAAATTTTTAAAGTTTAATATACAATACAAATTTATGAATCAAGCTTAAATAACAAGATACAAAATTTTGCCTAATTAGAAATTTATTAATTCAGTTCGAGGCCAATTTCCTTATTATGAATTAACATAATAAGTACTTTTTTCCAAAAACTGCTATTTCTTCATCAGGATATTCTCCTAACAAATACTTCACAGAGTTTTTGCTTTCAAAAACCTCTAACACTTTCAGGAATGAAAAGACGATCGTTTCTGAACTGAATTAATAAATTTCTAATTAATTAATAGAAAGGTCGAAAAAACAATTTTTATTTTTTTGAATAAAAATTATAACCCAACATTTTAAAAAATTTTGCTTTTCGCCCTTATTTTTTTTTTTACCTAAACTCAAAAAAGTTTTTCAGCAAAATGTGCATATCTACATAATTAAATTAATGGATAAATGATAAATGGATACTTATTTTGTGTTTTTGAATAAAAGTAATCAGCGTTATTGCGATTGTCGTTGTCGTATTACGACAGCAGGCGTTGTCGTAGTCGTTTTTATTATATTTTGTTGTTGTGTAAAATATACGACAGAGAATATAAGAAAATTAAATATTTCATCTATTTTTGTGGTGTTTTCATAAAATAATCAACAAAATTAAATTTTGTAATAATAAAACGATTATTGTTTCATAAAATCAAGGTGTCAGAGTGAAACTTTTCATTTTAAGGATAGTGTGTTTTTCCACAAGTTGTAAAATACCCAGTGCGTTAATTTTTTTAAATTTTTCTTTTAAAAAATTATTATTTAAATAAAAAAATTTATTCTTTAATTTAACTTGTTAATATATTAAAGTGATTTTATGTTTAATTTCACTTATTTTAAAACTTTTTTTAAAAGTTTTTTGAGGCTGTCGTGCACAAAAATTTATACGACAGTTTTTGGTGTATTGAACGAAAAAAACGACACTCGCGGTACCAAAAAATGACTTTTGGCAAAAACGACAAATTTTCTTGTCGTATACGACAACCGCAATTAGGCCGAATGTTACGGTTTTTGGGCTTATGAAATTATTGAAAGTGCAATTAATTTTTGTTAATAAAATCTGCTTGTACGTGTAAAATTTTGGGAGTAGATTTATTTTGTATATTACACAATACTATTTTTACAAAAAGGTAGCACTTCTTTCTGCTTACAACTACTACTACTTTCCTTATATTTAGCGAACAAATTCTGCTGATTGTAGCAGTTTTTTTTTCGCAAGATCTTTTAACTAGTTTCAGTAACTTTTTCTGATATTTTATTAAAACCCGAAGTTTTAGAAAAGCTAGATCCTCCAGAAGAGGCAGAGCTTAAACAAGAAATGGGGAAAAAATGTAATTTGTAAAAAATGTGTTTTATCTCAATTTGAACAAAAAATTAGTTAGAAACTTACAAAGTTGGATTACTAGCTGTTTTACCAATTTTTCTACCAACTTCTTTCTATGAGTGTAACCGCCTTTTTAACTTAATGTCCAGTTGTTTTAAGTGTTATAGTGGTTTCTACCTATATAATTTTTTGAGTGCAAAAACATGTGGAAAAAATACAGTGGTGGAAAATACAATAGAAACAATTTGAGTGTTTCTAATTTTATTCTCGTTGCCTTTATTTTTAGAGATCAAAATAGTGGCTAAATTCGCTCCGAAAGGCGAGGAGATGGTCCAGAAAATTGTTCAGACTTTTAACGCATTGTCTGTTTTTTTTATTTTTTCACTTGTTTTAAGTGGGCGTGGCATTTAATGAAAAATTCGCGATATCGACCTTTTATCAAATTACATAGTAATATTTAGGTAGTACTGATCGGATTGTATATATCCGATCAGTATATTGTTGGAAATCCTTAAAATAAAATTTGTATTTATTTATACCAATATTTCTATTGTTGGTTATACTTTGAGGAAGACTTCGAAAACATATTGTATTGTTTGTTTCATTCGCATTTTGTTGATGTAGCAGACTATATTTAATATGAGATTTTGATGCTTTAATTCGCATTGCACTATTGCCACCACTTTCTAAAGAAAACTGATGAAGGGGACCTGGAAAATGCCCGTAACGATCTTATTTTCATTCCTGAAAGTGAAGAGGTTTTTGAAAGCATAAAATTCGTTGAAGTATTTGTCAGGAGAGTATACTGATGAAGAAAAATAGCAGTTTTTTGAAAAAAGTACTTATTATATTAATTCCTAATAAGGAAATTGGCCTCGAACTAAATTAATAAATTTCTAATTAATCAATTAAAAAGGTCGACAAAAACTATTTTTATTTTTAAATAAAAATTAAAAACCAACCATTTTAATTGTGTCTATTATATTTTCTACCACTGTATAACACAAGTGATGATGAGCTTTATAGAGGAAGTTAAATATCTATAAAGTGACCTAGAAGACGACTTAAGAAATATGAACTAGAAAAAGAAATACGAAAATGTAAAAAAACAACAGTAAAATTATGAAAAAATATATAGACAATTTGTACGATATTTACACAATGACCAAACCGATCAAAAAAAATACAAACAATGTTTGGAAAATTTTGTTTGTTTGTTTGTTAAGTCGAGCGATTGCCGCCAGTTTAATGTAAATAGTATTTGTATAGATATGGACACAAAAAATAAATATATTGTTAACATTTTAATTTCTTTATTTATTTATTGATTGTTTCTATTGATAAAGTTTAATAAATACGAGTACCTGATATGATATCGATAGTACTTCGTAGTTGCAAAGTGTTGGGATCGAGAATTCCCGAAAAAAGTTCGTCGAAAAAAAGACAGGGAAGAGTTAAAAAATTTATTCTTAGAAAGGTATGCAAACTAAATGTATAACAGCATTGGTATCGATTTTTTGTTTGTTTCGGTATTGGTAACATAACAATTTCATAATAAAGTATGTGTTATTGTTAAAATCCTCAATATTGTCAACTCAAATTAAAATAAAAATTTTTAACAACAATACGCCAAGTTAGCAATACGGGATTGATAAAATTTAGTTAATTTAAAATTTCAGATATATTTTATTAAACAAATTTATATTTTTTGCTAAATACATAAAAATTTGATATTGGGTCATATGAATAAAACTTAGCAATTACTTCGAATTAATTACCTTCGGCTTACAAATGACTTTTATAGCCCATATGAACTATATTTCCGATTTTCTCTTAAAGACACCTAACGCTAGGTAAAATCAGAATTTCTTACCGTTTCCGTCCATTTCAACCCATTCGAATTTCGGATCCAAACATTAGTTGGCCTTCAATCAGACTGGTGTAGGTTATTGTATAATCGGCATGCCCGACTTAAACTTTTTACTAGTTATTCATAAGTGCGGTTAACCGAGGTGTCGATTACGGTTAAAACCGAAATGCAAACCCTAAATTTGGATTTGTTAAATTTAACAAAAAATGTCTTAAAATAAACAAATTTTATTTTAAGCCAACTGAAATATTATTTTGAGTGTACCGAATAGTATGTAAAAGCAAATAGTATGTAGATTCGTTTTCCACCTCCGAATGTATTTCAGAAAAATCGAATTTGATAATTGATTCCTTAGAATCTCTGAATACAATTAATAAAAATTTAAAAAGCATTTAAGTGCTGTTTTCTTTATAAATGAGTTTTTAATATTAACTATAGTTTTTTGAAATGAACTCTTATCAATACAATTCTTTGTTATTTATTTTTTCAATTATATTTTATTTTTTTATGTTTTTAATAGAAAATTCTACTTATAGACAGAGTTTATTTATGAGTTTCTTCACTTTATTCATAGATTAAAAATCAGAATTCAAAAAGTTTCAAAGTATTCAAAACTATAGCTGTAGCCTCCTTCCTCTTTAAATACGAGGTGGCATTTCTAAAATCTAACTGTTGCGCCATTCAATTGCGTGTATGAATGTTTATGAGTTCCGTTTTGGTTTTAGTTTCAATTTCTGTCATTTCAAACAAAAAAAAAAAAAAAAAAACAAAAAAAAAAAAATTTAAATCGAATGGTATATTTGTGTTACATCCTCTTGGCAAATTATTCACTATTTTCTGACTTTTTTTGTTAGTTTTTTTCGTAACATTTTATTTACACATTTTTGTTTCGACAAAATGTAAACAAAACTTATAGACGTTTATACCATTGTTGCACATAGAGACCGGCCGACAAACACTAGACATACAAATATATCATGATTAATCCAAAATGTAACTTTGCCACATACATTAGGGTGGACTGATCTCGGACCTTGAACGACTTTTGACTGTAAGAGGTGAGAAAACTTTGTGCATAAAAACTATACTTGGGAGGTTTAACCAAATCAGAATTTATCTTAAGGTTTGACTTTTCATGCAAATAAAAATCTGATATTTAGAATTTTTGACGGAAAGGAACGAAGAAAAAACAATTTTTCTGAAAAATTTAAAAAGCCTTGAAGTGGTGCATTTTTAAACATACAAATTCAATGGGCATTTATGACAAAATTTTGCCTTGGTAGAAAAAACAATAGCTTTTTATAAAATGTAGAGATTCTCCTCTTTCATTTGATACCTATATCAATATTATAGAATGACTAAAATTACTAAAAAAAGGTTGCCAAAAGACCATCCTTAAGTCCTTTTAAAAGGAAGCCGAATGCCTTTGCACGGTGAAATAGACACAAGCCGGCCTATACAAAAAAGTACTCGGCAGCTAAGCAGATACTAGCCGGAGGAGAATATTATCTTAATTTAGATCAGACAAAATTTGCAGTATAAAAAGCGGAGATGCATGCCTAACCAAAACAGCTGCGGCTGCGACTTAATCTCACCAGTTTCATTTAAGATTTAACTAAATATTTTCGAAAATAGTTCATTGTATTTTAATATTTAGTATAAAAATAAATGTTAGAGATATCTCAACAATTGTTAGTTTTTGGATTTAAAAAAATATAAATTTTTTATCTAATTCCGTTTTCTCTTCTGAAAAAAATGTTGCCTTTTTCTGCCCTTTTTTTACAAAATGTATTTTTGTGCAAAGAAACAAAAAGTAAATGCAGCCAAATTAGATTTCGAAATAAAGGTATTAAAAGACCTATCTAACTGTGTTTAAAATATTTCCAAGCATACATACAGTGGTGGCAAATTTAATAGGAATGATTCAAGTTTTTTATAATTTTTTTTTCGTTGCCTTTATTTTTAAAAATCAAAATAGTGGCTAAATTCGCCCCGGGAGGCAAATATGTGGTTTAGAATATTGTGCAGAATTTTAACATAATGCGACAGCGACTAAATTACATAAAGTTGAGTGATACGAAACTTTCGCGGTTTGCATAAGTGAGATTTTTCACAAATCTCTTATTGATTACGCGTTAAACCAAAAAGTTAAATAAGTTAATTTCAAATTGTAAAAGCACAAAGAAATCGCGTTAATCGCCAAAATGTGTCATTAACTTTGTAGCTGATTCTCAGCTACTTTTTCAATCACGTACATATACGCACTACTTTAATATATTTAATTTTACTAAGAATCACAGTTTATCAATTAAGAAAGTAAAAAACCGCTATAGAGCGTGTAAAGCATAACTTTTTAAAGAAATTAACAAAAAAAAAAATGTCGCATTTATAACATACACCTAATGGAATTAATTATAATACTTCTATATTTTAAAAAATATATCTTAAATTTAACGCTTTTGGCGTTCCGCGATTCGAAAAATATATGTGATTCGATTATTTTGAAATAGGTTATTTTATTTATATTAGCATTTTTAGTGCTACTTTTATTTAGGGATGGGACAAAAATTTTTACCATTACATTTTCATTACAATTTATGTAATGGTAATGAAAGTTTTATCTTCATTACTATTATTTCCATTACTTTTTTGTAATGTATTAAAAAAAAAATCATTAATTGTAATGAAAAGAAGAAAAAAAGTCATTACTAAAAGTGAAATACGTTTGATTTTCTATAGTCGCACCTTTATTGGCAAAGTTATAAATTTTCATATAAAATATTGTGGTTGAAAAGCGCTTTTGTGGTTCAGTTTTAACAACAATTATAGTTAACCAGTGTATCATTACCAGATATGTGGTTATGTAACTCCATACTTGGTAATGGTAACTAGTTACTATTGTTATTACATTTCTTATTACCTTTATATGGCAATGTTGCGAAAAATAATGAGTTATGGTTACACACCAGCAAACGAAAAATCAAAAATATATCGTTACCTATGTGCTTACCAGTACTGACAAAAATAATGAGTCTAAAAATAGATTTTCAAAAAAATAAATTATATAAAAAAAATATTTTTTATTGTATTTTATTTTTAATAAAATTTGCTGATGCGGGAATCGAACCTTGGTCTACAGATTGCCAGTCATTAGCTCTACCATCTGAGCTATATCGACATGTAATATTTAATAGATAAAAACATAATAGACATGCTGCACACAAGTAAGCTTACTCGCCAACATACAAAAAATCAAAAAATATGTGGTTACATATATCCTTACCAGTGTTTAAAAAATATTGAGTCTAAAAATAGATTTCAAAAATTTTAAAATAAAATCTAGAAAATTATTTTCTATTTGAAATAATGATAAAAATAAGTCATTATCAGTAACTCATTATTATATGTTTTAAAATAATGCAGAAGGTAAGTGGGTGTCATTACTGGTAGTCCAAAAAATAATTATATGTCATTACCGTTTCTACACTGGGTAATTATCGAATTTTGACAATCTAACTACCGATTTTTGTCGTTAAAAAGTTAGAGAATCGCACTACTGACGCACTTGAATTTCCTCCAAAGTCCGACATCGATCCACCTTAACATATACACATGCATTTTGTACATTTTCGTACCAAAGCAAAAACAAAACCACAATCATCCAACCAACTAACTATTTATTTAGATGATTGGAAAACTTTTGATTCTTCTTTTTGTGTTAAATTTTTTTACGGTTATGACCAGAAATTTTAATATTAAATCGAATTGGGCGATCCATTTTTTTTTTTGAAGGTTCACGAAAAAGTTATGCCTCTGGGAAAATGGTGTTAAACGTTTAGATTTAAAAGCTCTATAATCTTGTGCATTCTAACAAACTAGCAGCATACTTTTTTACACATACAGCTATGGACATATAATTGGCACAAATTTAAATTGCGCATAAATTTAAGTATTTTCCAACGAAATATATTTTAAAATGCAAGTTTTATCTCTTCTGATTATTGTTGAAAAAAATGTTTGTCTTAATAGTGCTCAAATGTTCCGTTATGTTTTGATTATTATTTACCGTTATCATTTTTGCGTTAACAATGCTGATTTAAAGTGGACATATAAATGGCACAATTTACTTGAAATAGGCAGTAGTCGTGTAGATTTAATTTAAAGCAATAATTATTTTTCGTAGTTCAAAAATAAATATAAAAAGTTAAAAAATTTTTTAAATGGGATCAGGAAAACATACCACAGGTGAGGAAAGGCGGATCATATGGAAAATGTATGAAGATGGAAAAAAAGTAGCGGAAATTGTTGAGATAATGCAAATTTCTCGCAAAAAAGTCTACAATGCAATTAATTCTTGTGTTGAGGATCCCGATATATTGACTAAGGGTAAAATTCGGAAGCCAAGGCCACGAAAAACAGATGAGCGTACGGATGCAGCTATAGTACGAATGGTGAAAATTGATCCATTCAAGTCATCAAGGCAGATAGCATCGGATATTAATGAAAATTTTAATATGGAAATATCAAGGAGACTTGTCAGAAGAACACTAAACGAGGCAAATTTGTTTGGGCGCATTTCCAGAAAAAAGGCCCTTATCCCAAAAAAAAAAAAAAATATTTCAAAACGACTCACCTTCGCCAGAACCCATAAGGAAAATCCTATTAGTTTTTGGAAAAACGTGTTATGGAGTGACGAAACAAAAATTAACAGGATAGGACCAGATGGCAGAATCTTTGTTCGTCGTCCTAAAGGCCAAGAGTTTAATCCTCGGTTCACTCAGAAGACGGTAAAACATGGAGGTGGCAGTATTATAGTTTGGGGTGCATTTTCTTGGCATGGCGTAGGTCCGCTTATAAAAATCAATGGAAAAATGGACAAGTTTCAGTATTTAGATATTTTAAAAAACCATATGGAGCCATATGCCTTCAACTCCATGCCAATAAAATGGAAATTCATGCAAGATAATGACCCCAAAACTCCTCCAAACTAGTAAAAAAATGGTTATGTGAGGAGAAGATTGATGTTTTGGATTGGCCAGCCCAGAGCTCTGACTTAAATCCAATAGAGAACCTGTGGAATGAAGTCAAGGTTGAAATCGCCAAGAAAAATTACAAAAATATGGACGAACTGTGGTCGGCCGCACAGGAAGCTTGGTACGCCATCCCCAAAACAAAATGCCAAAAACTAGTGGAAAGTATGGGTCGCAGCTGCGAAGCTGTCATCAGAAACAAAGGCCACAGCACTAAATATTAACGGTAAAATATTTGTACATACCAAAAAAATTTAACAAATTCAATATTAAAACCATTTCTTCTCTTTTTTTAAGATTGTGCCATTTATGTGTCCAGCTCATTTTAATGGGTTTTTTTTCATAATGATAAGTTTTTATTTACATTAATGAATTTCAATTAAAGTTTAAAGATATATTAAATGTGCATAATAAACATTTGGAAAAAAACAAAAACTTGTTGGTTGTTAATAGTATTTGCAATATAGTAGCATAAGAAAGAATTCATGGTAAAATGTGCCATTTATATGTCCATAGCTGTAAATTCCGATAACGGAAAGCTATACTCAACCAAAAAAGGCTGTAATGGCTACTGAAATTTAACTGCTTTAAGCCCAGCGGTATTTTTTGCTAATTTTAGCAACACATTTCTATTGTTATGTAGTACAATAAAATTAGTAGATAAAATTAGTGTCCGCTACAAAATTTTAGCAAAATTGTTGTAAACTGCAATTCAAAATCGATTTGCTAAAATCAGTTAAAAAATTTACTAAATATCAATCATTTTAGTACAATGAAATTAGTATAAATAATTAGTAGACGCTACTAAATTTCAGTAAAATGTTGTAAACTACAATTTAAAATCAATCTGCTGAAATTAGCAGAAAAGTGTACTAAAAAATAAAAAAAACTGTAAAATCTAAAAAAAAAATTAAATCAAATTTAATAAAAAAAAAATACATATTTTTTTCTTTCGATTATAAAAAATGTATAATTACTTCATCATACTTGAAATTTCGAGTGAAAATTGCAAACGGTTCTCCAGTTATTACACTCAACCAAAAAAGTCTGTAATGGCTGAAAATTTTGCTGTTATTACGGGAAATTTGACTGTTTTGAGCCCTGCGGTATTTTTTTTGCTAATTTTAGCAACACATGTCTACTGATTTGTACACCCAACCAAAAAAGTCTCTAATGGCTACTGAAATTTAACTGTTTTAAGCTCAGCGGTATTTTTTGCTAATTTTAGCAACACATGTCTACTGATTTGTAGTACAATAAAATTAGTAGGAAAAACTATTAGCCGTTACTAAAAAAATCTGTAATGGCTACTGCTATTTATTTTTTGCTAATTTTAGCAACACATGTCTACTGTTATGTAGTACAATAAAATTAGTGGCCGCTACAAAATTTTAGCAAAATTGTTGTAAACTGCAATTCAAAATCGATTTGCTAAAATCAGTTAAAAAATTTACTAAATATCAATAATTTTAGTACAATGAAATTAGTATAAATAATTAGTAGACGCTACTAAATTTCAGTAAAATATTGTAAACTACAATTTAAAATCAATCTGCTGAAATTACCAAAAAAGTGTACTAAAAAATAACAAAACTGTAAAATCTAAAAAAAAATTAAAATCAAATTTAATAAAAAAAATTTTATTTTTTTTCTTTCGATTGTAAAAAATGTATAATTACTTCATCATACTTGAAATTTGGAGTAAAAATTGCAAACGGTTCTCCAGTTATTACACTCAACCAAAACAGTCTGTAATGGCTACTGAAAATGTTTCTGTTATTACGGGAAATTTTACTGTTTTGAGCCCAGCGGTATTTTTTGCAAATTTTAGCAACACATATCTGCTCATCTGTAGTACAACAAAATTAGTAGTCGATACTAAATTTTAGCAAAATTGTTGTAAACTGCAATTCAAAATCGATTTGCTAAAATCAGTTAAAAAACTTACTAAATATCAATCATTTTAGTACAATGAAATTAGTAGTGTCTGACCGAGTATTCGGCTTCGGAGTTCGGCCAAAAAGAGAGGTTCGGCCAAGTTCGGTGTTCGGCAAAATTTTGGCCGAATACCGAACTTTTCTATAAATCAATATTTTGCAGCATTTAGCTCTTCAATTTTGTATAGTAACTTATAAATATGCACATATTTAACATAATTTTTACTTAAAGAGAGAAATATACAACTTTTTTGTTTTTGCAATTTAGAAATTGGTTTACGCATTTTTGAATTTGAAAAAGTTGCATGAAATTGTATTTTTATTCAAACACAAAAGTATTCGGCTTCGGTATCGGCCGAACTTAGTAATTTTGGCCGAAGTTCGGCTTCGGTTCGGCCTTTACAAAGTGAGTTCGGTCGGACACTAGAAATTAGTATAAATAATGAGATGCAGCTACTAAATTTCAGTAAATTGTTGTAAACTGTAATTTAAAATTAATCTGCTGAAATTAGCAAAAAAGTGTAAAATCTAAACAAAAATGAATAAAAAAAACTTTTTTTCTTTCGATTGTAACAAGCGTATAATTACTTGATCGTACTTGAAATTTGGAGTCAAAATATATCAATAGTTACAAATATAAACTAAACAAGAATTGTTAAAAATCAACGAATTCTTGTAAAATTTTTTAAATTAGTATATTTTTCTGCTAAATTTAGCACTCGGTTTTGAAAAATTAGTAAAATATTTTGTTGAAATCAGCAGCGAAAATCAGTAAAAATGATTACTAAAAAATTGTACTAAAAATCAGTATAAAAATAGTAAAGTGCGATTGGAAACTGTTTACAAATTTTTTTACTAACTTTTTTATCTGAGTGTACCTTTTTATGCATTGGAGATACAATAAAATTTTCTGGGTTTTATTTCCAAACTAACAATATATCAATAATAACAAATATAAACTAAACCTGCACTTGTACGTAAAAACCATACGTCAGTGTGGCAACATTTGCGAAAAGGTGACACGGAGGAAATAAGATAAACAGGAAATCTAAAGTAGAATGTTTGTATATGTCTGTTTGATCTCTTCTGAAAGTATGTCATATAGAGACAATCTGACAATAAAAATATAAACAATAATACAATTTAATGGAAAATCACTGATGAATGTCCATAAAAAAGGCAGAAACTGGAACTAGTCTGATTTGCAAATTTAATGTGTTTATAACTTTTGAAGAAAATGTTTATTCTTCTTAACCTCAAACCTACAAAATTAGATTTAATAAAAATACATATTAATTACAATATTAATTGTATTTGGTCTATACGACGCGTTTGAAAAAACAACACTTAACTTAAACAAACTTATAATACCCTGAGAAATGCCCTGTTGGCTGTCCGTCTCCAATATACACAAATTGCCTGCACTTGTACGTAAAAACCATACGTCAGTGTGGCAACATTTGCGAAAAGGTGACACGGAGGAAATAAGATAAACAGGAAATCTAAAGTAGAATGTTTGTATATGTCTGTTTGATCTCTTCTGAAAGTATTTCATATAGAGACAATCTGGCAATAAAAATATAAACAATAATACAATTTAATGGAAAATCACTGATGAAGCCTGTCCATAAAAAAGGCAAAAACTGGAACTAGTCTGATTTGCAAATTTAATGTGTTTATAACTTTTGAAGAAAATGTTTATTCTTCTTCTTAACCTCAAACCTACAAAACTAAACAAGATTTCTAAAAAATCAAGGAATTCTTGTAAATAAAAATTCCTTAGGTATCAACGTTTTGTTAAATTAATATATATATTTGCTAAGTTTAGCACTCGGTTTTGAAATACTAGAAAAATATTTTGCTGGAATCATCAACGAAAATTAATAAAAAAAATCAGTAATTTGTAATAAGAGAATAGCAAAAATTATTAATAAAAAAAATAGTACTAAAAATCAGTACAAAAATAGTAAAGTGCGAATGAAAACAATTTACAATTTTTTTTAAATAACTTTTTTATGTGAGTGTAACATCTAGTTACACAGAAAAAACGAAAAACGAGTTTTTTTTGCGAAAAAAAAAGAAATTTATTTAAAAAAAAAATGTTAATTAAAATATTTTTTATATAAATCGCTCTACACACTAAGCTGAGTCATGTACAATAATACAAGATACACTTAGATAAAAAAGTAAGTAAAAAAATTTGTAAACAGTTTTCAATCTCACTTTACTATTTTTGTACTGATTTTTAGTACAATTTCTTTTTAGTAATAATTTTTGCTATTCCCTTATAACAAATTACTGATTTTTCGTTGGTGATTTCAGCAAAACAATTATACTAATTTTTCAAAAGCGAGTGCTAAAATGAGCAAAAAAATACCTATACTAATTTAACAAAAGGTGTTTGTTTAAAGGTTAAAAAGTGGGCTTAAAATGACTCCATTATTTGCGTAAGAAACTATAAACAAATGGGTATCATATTGAAAGATATTTTGATATTTGTATAAGTAGAGCACTAAAAATATGAAAAAGCTTCCAACCAAGAAATTGCGAACCATTTTAGACCCCTTTTACCACTTTGATTTGAGATTGGGCCAAAATTGGTGCACGGTTATTAGTTTAATCCCGCCTATTTCATATTAAAAGCAGTTTTCTCGTGAGTGTAGGTTCAGCGTAAAAAAATAACCTTTTTTATTTCTTCATGGGAACATGAAATTTTTACATATAAAAGCGAAAAATACATACATATGCTTACAAGAAAAGTCTCATTGTGTTAAAGTCTAAGGTTGATATTAGTTTAATACGTAAAAAGTGGTTTAAAAAAGGAAAATAAAAAGGCATTGTTGTCGGTTGCCTCTTCATGTATAGAAACGTACCTTGAATCACACTACAGGTCGGAAATTGATAATTCTTTGACATTCTGTCATGACCATAAAAACAAGTTCTAATTGGTTTATAGATTATTATATTTTTATTATTCGATGAGAAGTGAGAATGTATTTATTTTGCCATGCCGATTGTTACATCTGGATATATTAACCCATTAACGCCCAAATAAAACCTGGAGGAGAATTCAATAAAAATATATCTATATTTCTTACGTTTCTTACATTTAGAATATGTACATTCTTCTACATTCAGTTTTTTTTTATAATTTTAGTACTTATAACACCAGGCATGTTCGTTTACTTACTACAAGTTACTACTTTTACTACAGCTGGAAAAATTCAATACAAAAAGTAAACAAAACATTCCAATTGTACACTCAAAAACAAAAGTCAGTAAAGTCAGCAAAAAATGTTGCTGAGTCAGCAAATTTTTAGTCAGGAGCGTACTTACAAAAAAGTTAGTAATTTCAGCAAAAGGTTTGCTGAAAATCAGCGAGCTGATTTTTACCAAAAAAAAAAAAAATAGTAATCTTCAGCAAAAGTTTTGCTAACACTTAGTCTAAGGCAAATGAAAAAAATCCTTGCTAAAATCACTAAAATTTTTGCTGAATATTTGTAGACTGAAAAAAACTCAAAAAAATTAGCGAAATTTTACTTTAGTTAATTCCTTTCAAAACCCGAGTAAAAAAACTGATCTCGCGCAATATCTATTCATATCCAATTAGATATTCTTTAATATCTGCTTCAATATATAGCTGATCCAATTGATGCTGTTCAAAAACTAATAATGCAAGATTGTCATGTGACATACTCAGAGATTGAGACTACCTTAGGCATAAGTTCCACCAGCACAAATAAAATATTGCATTAAAATTTAGCCTCATTACTTAAGCACAGCTCAAAAAGATGCTCGGGTCGATTGGTTCAAACAAATGCTCAGGAAATACAATAGCGCTGCTTCCAAAGCCGTGCATAAGATCATTACAGGTGACGAATCATGGATCTATGCAAATGAGCCTGAAACTAAACACCAGTCGACTGTGTGGGTGTTTCATGATGAACGAAATCCAACAAAAGTTGTTCGCTCTCAAAGCACTTCGAAACAAATGGTCTCCTATTTTTTTGGAAGGATTGGTCATGTGGCAATAGTGCCATTAGAATAAAGTAGAACAGTTAATTCTGAATGTTAAAACACCATTCATTTGCCAGAAGTGTTCGGGAAAAATCACCCCCAAAGACGGAAAGTTCTTCACCATGACAACGCATGCTCTCACACATCGGCTCAAACAAATAACTTTTTGAGCACTCAAAAGATCGAATTAATGAGTCATCTACCATACAGCCCTAAATTGGCACACAATGACTCTTTCTTTCGCCAGCACAAGAAGCCGTAGTGCATTCAAAAACCATGTTTTGGAGGTGCCTCACGCGGAATGGAAAAAATGCTATGACAAGTAGTTTCAATGCATGCAAAAGTGTATAGATCATAAAGGAGAATATTTTGAAAAACAATAAAGACATTTTCATAAAAAAATTTCTGTTCTTTCATTGTTAGGCTCGAAATATAAATAGTAACCCACGTATTAGTTTGAATAATATATGAATGCTTCACTTGCCAAGTCGATTCAGATTAACTCCATAAAGAAAAATGAATGAGTCTCAATGAGAAAATAGTATAGTTTTTTAAAACTTTTGTTAAACTACAAATTTTGTCATTTAGTAGTGTTAATATCAAGGTTGGTTATCGTTTATCGTTATAATACCGTTACCGCTAAAATACCGTTACCGTTACCAATACCTCTAAAAAAGAATTCCAAATAACGTTATCATTACCGATACCGTTATTTTTATGGGTAGTTACCATCATTTATTAGTTTACATAAAAATTTAAATTTTTTAATTTTTTTATTTTATAATCTTGAGTTGTTTTTAAAAAAAAAATTTATAGAAAATATTTTTACTTATTTAAACTACCAACATCGAATTTATAGCTTATAATCAGTGTTTTTAACACTTAAATTAAAAATAGACGTCCGTCACATGTGTTTGCTTTTTTATATGTTTTTAACGTAATTTATTATACCCGGCCGTACCGGTACTGCTGTTTCGGTAACGGTATACCGTTACCATTACCGTTACCGAAACAAACAAAATTCGATACCGTTACCCTTAGCGTTATTCGTTTCGGTAACCAACCTTGGTTAATATTTATTACCAGAGAAATTTGTATTGAATATTGTACTGTTAGGAGACCATAAAGTGTTTTGAAATTAGAACTTTTATAAAAATCAGAAAGTTTAGTTAATCGATTTGGCAAGTAAAATATTCATATACTGAAGTTGTGGGCGTTTTCGCTCAATTTTGCATCTTTCGAAAATCTCTATATTCTCTTAAGTAACAGCACAACAAATGAATATTTTTATTGTAATTACATCTTGGTAAGAGGAATAATTTATGCTTAAATCTAGTAGTTTTTATGCGCTAGTTTTCGAGATTCACTCTTAACCCATTTTGGCCCATATCACCTAAAGTAGGCAATGAAAAAAATAATAGATTTTTTGTTTATGTTAAAATTAACCCAGCAAAATCTTTCATTACCAAATAAGTGGTTATATAATAGAAATTTTAGCTCCGCACAACTTATTTTTTGGCGTCTAAACCCATTATTTTTGTTTGGAGTGGTCGTTTTTATAAGTATTCACGCTTAGCCGCTCCCTTACCAAAAAATTAATAGTAAGGAGTTATGAGATTTTGAATAATAAGTGGTTACACACATGCTTACCAAAAGTTTAATTATAAGTGGCTATCCGATTGCTTACTTGATTCTTAAAAATAAGGAGTTATACAAATACTATTACTTTAAGTAAATACATTCAGAAAAATTAAAGTTCTTTCTAGTGTATAATTTTAGGACTCGTCATAAAAATTTAAACATAAAACATATTTATATAACATATCGGCTGAAAAGTTCGTAGGATGACACATAGGTGGCGCCACTAATAAAAAATCCATATGGCTTCAGAAAATATCGTCAAAATTTAGTGACAATTCGTTCATTAGTGAACAAGTTACAGCTGTTTTAGTGACGCCACTTTTGCGATTTTGAAAACAATAGATTCAAAGCAATTTCGGCTGAAAAGTCCGTGGGAAGACCAATAAGACCTTTTTTTTTCATCAACAAAGTCTACTTCAAGTGCGATACAATAACTCCAACGCCTTTCTAACATTTCGATAATTTTTTTTATAGAAAAATTTATCTTTGGCCTCAAAATGTGTTTTTGGTACTGTGAGGAAACGCTCACAAAAGTAGCGTCACTAAAACAGATGTAACTCGTTTACTAATGAACGAATTGTCATTAAATTTTGACAGGTATCATCTAAAGGTTGGTAATTCAAAAAAAAAAACATGGATTTTTCATTAGTGGCGCCACCTTTGTGTTATCCTACGGACTTTTCAGCCGATGCGTTATAATAAATAAAAAATGTATAAAATTTAACTCTGTAAAAAGTATTTATTTAAACTATTACGAGTAAGTCATTATTTTATATTTAAAAACAAGTAAAAATGTTTTTTTCAAACTTTCAAATTGTTTATAATTTGTTAATTTATTAATTTAATTGTTATTTCCTGAAGATGCTACACAATGGAGTAGCGAAATATCGAAAATAAAGAATTTTTATATATAAAAAACATACCTTACGCTCAAGAAAATTGTGAAATTAAAAATTGAAAAAGAAGGTTAAATAAACGACAAAAAAATATAAAAAATTAAAATTTTTATATTTTGATTCAATCAAAATAAACATTCTTAAAAACCTTATTGACCAATGGAAAATCTTCGAGTTCTGTGTCTGTTTGCAAAATAACTAACTTAAATATATTTTTAAGTTATATTGCATTATTTTTGCAAAAATAATAGTTTTTAGTGCATATTTCTTATATTTTTAATGCATATTTTTCTTTTTTAGCCGCATATTTTAGTCGCATATTTTCCATTTTTAAGTGCATGAAATTCCTTGCCCTAGTAATGATACAACTACATAATTTTCAAATTAGTTTTACAAAGATCTAGTAAAATTTTTTGTAAAATATATACAATCCATGCAAAATATATACATCCCAAAAAAATGGTTCTTAACCGTAAGCAGATTTTTTAGGGAAAAAATTAAAATAATCCCTTACAAACCTGCTTACATATGCCATGATTTTTTTATGTCGAATTCCCACTGGAAGCACTAGTTTGGGAAAAATAAGCGCGGATTTTGGAGCATATAAAACGCTGCGGTTTCATGGCTTTCAGTAAGCACATTTTTCATGTCTACATTATTGATATTAAGAAGTAATGATAATATGCACACTATATTATTTATTTTACAAAAACTTTTGTAGATATTTATTTTAATTAAAACTTTTTACATTTTACAATATGTATTATTTTATTTTTTTCTTAACATTCATATTTTTTACCGCAATGCGTGCTAGCACCGCAGAACCGCAGTTTAATCACTAATCACTTTATACTACATAATCAAAAACATCAAAGACAATTCGCAATAACTCGGTAAAACTCATATAGGTAGTTTAAAATCAACGATATCAAATTTGCTGCATTACAACCTGCATCCTTGTAAGGGATTAGAGTAAGCTGCTTACACGCCGCATACTTATTTTTTTTTTTTTGTTTATTTTTATATGGAAATCATTTTAAAGTTTTTCTTGTATTTTGTTGCTTCGCAGTATACTATAATAGTAAGCACTTACATCAGCGCATTTGTTTAATCCTGCTTCCAAAAACCTATAATTTTTTTAACTGCGATGTGTAGTGGAAAATATCCGAAAAAATACACATATATTGCTAGAAAATTGTAAAACTTACTTCGAACTTATGTAGTTGTATAATTATATAGCACTCAGATAAAGTTTTTTTTTTCTGCGCGCATATTAAAATTTTGGAAACTCCAAAGTGGTTTAAAAGTTTAATTTTTCATTTTAATTTTGTTAACCTCTAACGGATAAGGCTGCCTGCCTACAGGCAGCTATCAAAAAATTGCCTACAAATGCTTCAAATACATATTTTATAATTAGAAGTTAAGCTATTCCGATACACCGAGAGAATCATCTGAACGATATTAATGAATTTTTGCATAAAACCAATGAAGTTTCACTGGAACTCGTCCATTGAAACATTTCATTGAATTAATGGAATTTTTCATAAAATATTGTGAAAAATTACATTTTATTTACTAAAAGTTTAATACACTCAATGAAAAAGTTTCATTAAAACTAGATTCATAAATTATATAAATACTTTTTTATCAAATTTAAGAAATTTAGCATTTTCTTTCTGAAGAAAACTTCATTAGTTTACTGAAAAATGTTATTAATGCTCGTTCAGTAAAATTATCTCTGTGTAGAAACCAAAATTCCAGAACATGCTAATAGTTTTTAAACGGCTTAATTAAACATTTTTAAGCTAATTTTGCACAAATAATTGCATAATTTGTTAAATAAGGAAAAAGTTAACAATCTGTTAATCAAGCGTCACGTGAGTAAAATCTGAACGTACTCGCGTGAGTAGAAACAAATTTTCGTGAGTGAGTGTGATTCAAAATTCCCTCACGTACCCATCTCTAATTATTATGAATATGTACTCAGGAAATTTTTTTACAATCGGTAGCCAACAACACCAGTTCCGCAACTGGTTCCACTGCGGATGAGATGAGAATGTAAAATTAATAAAAAAAAAAAAATCTTTAGTTGCACGTCTGTTGTCAACAGAGTAGGTCTATGTCGCTTTGTTTGACAAAATAAGTACACAGATAATATTTTGCAACAACCAATGAAATTAAAATATATGTATGGTACATAACTTTTTAAAGTTTAAAAATCTCTGCATTATAATTGTTTATATTAAAAACAATTAGAACGCAGAGATATTTAACTTTGTTGTATTTAATAAGAATTAATATAAATTATTTTGATTTTTTCTTTTTGTTTTTTAATTTATTTATAACTAGAGATGTGCGATTAATCGATTAATCAAATTTTATGATTAATCAGAACATTGATTAATCAGTTAATTGATTAATCGAAAATTTGATTAATCAGAATTATGATTAATCGATTAATTTCAATTTTGATTAATCAGAACTTGAATAATTTTAATTAATATTGAAAAAATGCTTAAAAATAAAAAAAATTACAGCAATTTTTGTTTGAGGCGATGCTATATATATCTCCAAATAAAGAAAATTAGAGACACTATTCGCTCACTGGTCACAATTGCCAATGTCCAGTTTCCTGTATCTGTATTGAATTGGACTTAAAAGGAGTCCTCAACGGAGGAAAACAAGATATTATTCAATTATTCATAAATTTGATTAATCAAAATCATGATTAATCAATTAATCATTATTCTGAATAATCCAAATAACTGATTAATCATAATTTTGATTAATCAAAATTGTTGAATAATCGATTAATTGATTAATCAGAATTTAAATTAATCACGAAGTTTGATTAATCGATTAATCGCACATCCCTATTTATAACATTATTTATTTATCTATTTTTTTTTACACAATAAATTATTCGCAAAGAAAACCTATTTTTTATTATCTATTAATTGCTTTTATGTTTATTTCTTTTTTCATTCGCTCATTGCTAAAATTTAACGCATAAGAACATAAATAGTAAAACAAGCCAACAAACAAAACAAAGTGATTTTGAAAATTAACACTCAAAATTATTTAAAGTACTGAGGATTTTTAGTATTGTGTTAAATGAAGATAACTAAAATCTTTGCTTAAATCAGTGTTTCAACTAAAAATTTGTTAAAAATTAGTCCAATCGATTTGAGACCGGTTTGACAGATTTTTCTACTGACGTATTATTTTAAGTGTACCTTTGTTTTTTAAATGAGATATAAAAGGTTTCGGATTTCAATGTTTTTGAAACTGTAAACTCTTTTAAAATATTTTTATGTGCAGCTGATCAGGAGACATTAAATTTATTTATTCTAAAAAAAATAATATATTTATTGCGAAAATCTATAAGGTAGTTCACAAGGGGTGTGCTATTTGTTGTATCGTCCTAACAAAAAACAGTTGTTAAAATTTAAATTGAAAAAATACGGCATTTGATAATAGCACGATACAACATTCTTACATATGGGAAAATCTACGAAACAGGTCGATTTCAGATTTTAAAAATGAAAAATTTCAAATTCGTGGCACACATTTTTTTCTAGATTAACTTATTTAAAATACATTAAAAAGAAGTAATCTGTTCGCGTGAATAAATGTTTTTGAGTGCTGAAAAAGTTATAAACAAAAAACCGCACACATTTTCGCTAGTAAATATTTTTAAATTTTTCGATTTTTCGGGCATGCGACCACACATTTTCAAATAACTTTTCCGTGCTGAGTCCGAATTTGGTTTCCAAATTTTTCCAGCACATCTGGTTTTTGAGCAAATTGAGGTCAAAGTTACCAAAAACATTTTTTGGCTATTTTTGAGTTGTTTTTACACTTTTACATCGAATTAATGAAAATAGATGACACAGATTTTTCAGTCATCACGGTAATTTTATTTGAAAATGCATAGTTGCACTCAGAGCTTCGAAGAACTAATTCACTAATTCCCTTTTTTTGAACTGAATTTATATTTTGGGAATGAATTCCCTGACCAAACTTAAGGAATTGAATGAATTCCTTTTTTTTCATTCGATTTATCTAAAAGGAATTCATTAATTTTTTTTAATGCCTTCATAAAATTTAATGAATTCATTCAACACGGAATTCATTCAATTCTAGTTAATTCAACTTTTGGTCAAGGAATTCATTCAATTCTAGTTAATTCAACTTATGGTCAAGGAATTCATTCAATTCTAGTTAATTCAACTTTTGGTCAATGAATTCATTCAAGTTAATTCAACTTTTGGTCAAGGAATTCATTCAATTCTAGTTAATTCAACTTTTAGTCAAGGAATTCATTCAATTCTAGTTAATTCAACTTTTAGTCAAGGAATTAAATTTATTTCGTTTAATTCCCTAAGGAATTAAATTTTTTTCGTTTAATTCCCTGCATTTAAGTTTCAATTCCTAGGGAATTAAACGAAAAAAATTGAATTCCTTAGGGAATTAAACGAAATAAATTTAATTCCTTGACTAAAAGTTGAATTAACTAGAATTGAATGAATTCCTTGACCAGAAGTTGAATTAACTAGAAATGAATGAATTCCTTGACCAAAAGTTGAATTAACTAGAATTGAATGAATTCCTTGACCAAAACTTGAATTAACTGGAATTGAATGAATTCCTTGACCAAAAGTTAAATTAAATAGAATTGAATGAATTCCTTGACCAAAAGTTGAATTAACTAGAATTGAATGAATTCCTCGACCAAAAGTTGAATTAGCTAGAATTGAATGAATTCTTTGACTTAAAATTGAATTAACTCGTGTTGAATGAATTCTTTAGTGAATGAATTCTTTAATTCGAATGCTTAGTGCTTTGGTCAGAGAATTCATTCTATAAATTTGAATTCTTTGAATTCATTCACAGGAATTAATTCCTGCTTATGTTTTATTAATAAATTCGTTCCTTGAATTATAGAATTGAATTAAATTTTTGGGAATTCATTCCAAAAAGGAATTAATTCTTTAAAGCTCTGGTTGCACTATATTTCCGTTGTTGATTATAAGTAATGTTGTTTTTTTATTTTTCCGTCCGTCCGTCTGTCTCTCCATGTATTCTTGTGGGCACGCTACAGGTCGCAAATATTAAGATTTTTTGATAAAATTTGGTAGACCGATTTATATCGGCCCAAGGACGAAGTCTATTGATTTTGGTTTAAATCGGTCTATGTTTGGACTTGTGCCCATATAAATTTACCTCAAAACTGCAGCAAAAAATTGAATGGCACATCCACGGTTTAAAGAATTATGGGATCAAATATGTCTTAAATGGTACATATCTTCATTACTATTATTATCTAAAAGTGCTAACGGATCTAAAAGTGTAAACGGATCGGACGAATTTCGTATTCTCTACAACATATCTTCCTCCAAAAATTCGCTAAAAGGTTAAATTCAAATTGAAGGCACATCCACAGTTTTAAGAATTATGGAGTCCAATCTATCTGGAACGGTAGTTCTTATCATAGCTGTCATTATGTGAAAGTGCTAAACAGATCGGATTTTATTTTTAGGCTTTACATAAATTTTCGCTGTACAATACGCTAAAAATCCAACTTTAAATTGGATTGGATTTAAACATCCACATATAAAAGAATTAATGGCTGAAATCTGGCTTATATGATATCGCAATTAATATTGTTGTGTGTAAGTGCTAAAACGATCGGATTATCTGTTTGGTTTCTACATCACTTTTAGCTCCAAAAATCTATGAAAAGCTACAAAATTTAACCTAAAATGGGTCTGGACACCAAACTAATAGTACGATCCATTTAGCACTTACACACAATAATAGTATCACCGATATATACCGATCACGCAGGACTGCAACTAATTATTTCTCAAACTGCGGATGTGCCCTTCAAAAATATCGAATTTCAAGTTGTTCACGCATAGATGTGAAGAGATTATTATTGTCATATGTTCTTTATTTTTGAAGGCACACTTATTAATTTCATCTCCATTTTTTTGTTTACTTGTCAGTTATATGTCACTATCGAAAAATTTTCAATTGCATTGAGGCTGAAAGCGCAAAAATTAAAAATGTCAGAAATTACTCTTTATTCAAAAAACAGAGTTACAGATTTTAAAGAACTACCATTTGTTCCTATTTGAGGGCACCTATTTTTTCAACAAGTGGGAGATTTTCTAACATCATAATTATTATTCACCAAAGGTTTTGGGCGATTTCCTTTTATGCTGAAAAAGTTATAACCAAAAGAGTTGAAAAACTCTTGAAAGTTGCATGCAAAATTAGGGTAAATTAGGGTAGTTTTTAATTGAGTAGAGCACATTAGCAGTATAAATATTAAAATTTAAGATGTTCGCCTGATTAAATTCGTTGCCTCGAAAATGCTGATACCATCAAAAATATTATATATTGTTATTAAAATGGTGTAAATCCTGAGTTACATGGAATCGCCCGGTTCCGTAGATTTGCCCATATGTTTAGTGTCTTGTGTCTTGTGTATGTATGTAGAACTGATAATTTATTTTTTGATCTGAACACATGGTGTACATTTTACTGCAAAACAAAATAAGACTGTTAGAGGGTTAAAATAATTTTAAGACATTAAAATATGAAATTTAAGTGTTCATCCTTAAAAGATTTTCTGAAGTGTTTAGTGTAAGAGATTTGGTACAAACACAGCAGCAGCTCAATGGATACGAAAATATGTATGTACAATATTCAAACACTTGTAAAATAAAATAAAACAATTTGTAACACTCAACATGAACGACAGTACAACGATCACACACTTAACAGCTTGTTTGGTTCCTAAAAATTGGTATCAAAGCACTACACTCATACAAATAAGTCCGTAAAAATAGCAGAAAAAGTTACTAAAAATTAGTTAAAAATGATGCTGCAGAAAAAACTGCTAATATTAGCAGAATCAGTTTGCTAAATATTAATAAAATGAAAACAGCAAAAAAAACTGTTAAATTTACAGAATTTTAGTAATATTTGAGCTAAATTGTTGTTAATTGCAAATAGCAATTTAACTTGCTGAAATCAGCAAAAAAATTGCTAAATAATATCAGAATGAAAATAGCAAAAAAAAACTGTTAAATCTACAAAATTTTTGCTAAAATTTTCTGAAATCAACAAAACTTTTGCAGATTACTAGTGGACTGGAAAAAGGTAAAAAAGAAGCAAATGAAATGAAAATTAAAAAATAAAAAATAAATGTGTATTTAAAAAAATACTTGGGACCAGTTTATTGAATGTGTCAATTAATTGAAATTTTTCAATTGGCATTGTTCAATGCCTAAATGCCCATTTATAATTGATGAAAGAAGTATTTGTTTTCATGTTTTAATAAAAGAATAAATTAAGAAAAAAAAATTAAAAATTTGCGTATTTCTTATATTTTTTTATATTACAATGCTTTTTCTTCAATTATGTGTACATTTCATTACCATTGTTTTCATCAATGCAAACTGAAAAAAATTTCATTGGCATTGAATGGTGATGAAATTTGTTGGCATTGACATTGAGATAAAGTAATGCCAATTATATTTCAATGCCAATGAGCTCCAAAATTGGTGGTTTAGTTTACAAAAAATTTGTAAAATTAGCAAATCTTCTGTTAAAAATTAGTAACTAAAATTCAGCAAAATACTGTAAAGTTAGCAAATTTATTGTTAAAAATTAGTAACTAAATTCAGCAAAAAAAAAATAGCAAAAAATTTGTAAGTTAGTAATGTGGAGGTAGGAAAAAATTAACTAAAAATTAAATTTTAACTAAAAATTAGTTAAAAATTCGTTAAGTTGAAGTACTAACAGTTTTACTAAATTTTCTACAAACTTTTTTCTATGAGTGTACTACAGGCAAAAAAAAGTGCGCGGTACACCTTCAAATCTAAATTATTTTTGCAAGGCAATTCCAATTATTTATTGGGAAGATAAATTAAGTACCCGGGTAAAAATTTTAATATGGTGTCTAATATAATTATTAGAGTTCTTCATAAAAATTTGATTTTCGGATATCATCACTTTTTTAAAGTTTTTGCATAGAAAACAAAATTGCGTTTTTTTTTTACACTGGCGCAAGTTGGCCAAAAACACTGATTTTAAGACCCTTTTCCTCCAGAGCAAAATTTAATATAAAACTTTTTTTTTTTGGTAAATGAATGTTCTTTAGTTTGACTCTAGATCATAAATTAATATCACTTTCTGTTTTTAAATTATTTTCAAATTAAAGAATAAAAGAATAAAACTTTTTGAAAGAATTCGATAAGACCAGCAAGACAGAATACGTATTTTCGGCTTTCGCTACAAAGCCATCATTAGTGCCTTTCGCCTTGAATGGGTTAATAATTAATAATTGTCTGCTTATGTCACAGTTGAAAGCAAATCGAATTTGTTATCAACAACTCAACTTACGACTAATATCAACGAAATCTAACAATGCTATTTTTATCCTTTGTTATTATTACTCTTTTTGCTTTGAACCTTAATTCTTAAGATATCTCAGCTGATTCTATTCAACTCTGTGTATGATAAGAACAGGTTATTTGAATTACAACATTCCCTCATTCATAAAACTTTTTTTGCATTTTCAAAATACACCAGATAGCCATTAGAGTGGTTCGAAAATCCACTTTTTTCAAAAACTTCTAAAGTTATTTTTTTATTACACACAATGAAAACGTATTTCTGGCTGAGTACATGGGTACAAAAATTTTGGATATACCGCGAACCGTTAAAAAGTTATTAGCTAATCAAATTTGGATTTTTTTTAATTCAATAAAAAAGTATTTGAGCCAATTAAAATTCAGCTTTCAATGCTTACTGCCGCATTATAAATTTATTTTTTAGTAAAGACAAAATAATTTGTAATTTTTGTAATGCTTATTGCAAAGATTTTTTTTATTAAAGAAATTTGATTACTAAATGACTTTTTACCGGGTCGCGGTATACCAACAATTTTTGTACCAATGGTCTCAGCAGGCAATACATTTTCATTGTGTGTAATAAAAAAGAAACTTTTTTGAAATTTTTGAAAAAAGTGGATTTTTGGACCACTCTAATGACTGCAAAAAAAAAAATTATATTATTTTTGCTGTGAAATCGAATGGTAGTCAGATTTCCCAGAAATGCAGCCGTTTTTTCTCTGCAGGAAATGGGTCTCCAAATCAACGTTTTTGGCCGACTTGCGCCAGTGGAAGGAGTTGAAATAAAAAAATAAAAAAAACGCCGTTCTTTTTTTTTGATGCAAAAACTTAAAAAAATGATGATATCCCAAAATCAAAAAAATTTTATATATTTCTGACGAACTCTAATAATTATAATTAGAAATTTATATTTTTTTAAAATTACACGCGCGGTTCCAGCAATTAATATAAGGGGAAAAATCATACGCCACAGTAGACAAATACATTGAGTTGGCCAGTGAGGCGTATGATTTTTCCCCTTATATTAATTGCTGGAACCGCGCATGAAATTATTATATCTTATTTGAGAAGTTGTCATATTTAACCACATACAATTTGGTCCGAAAAATGAGTCATCCACATGTGTCTAATTATATCAAACTAGATATAAGTACACTCATAGAAATAAATCTGTAAAAATAGCAGAAAAATCTACTAAAAATTAGTTCAAAATTACCTTGAAGAATAAACTGATGAAATTGGCAGATTTTTTGCTAAATACTATTATATTTCAGATTTATCAATTGTATTTCAGAAATTATCAATTGATTTTCAGATTATCAATTATATTTCAGAAATTAGCCTTTGTATTTTAGAATATATTAACCCTTTGACGAGTGGCGTACATTATAATGTACGTCGACTTTATCAACTCTTCACTGATTTGAATTTTAACCAAAGCGCCCCTACGGGGAAAGGGGCCGGTCGTTGATCGGTCTTTTTGTTTGAAAGAGACATATCACTTTAACATAGCGTTGTCATTGGAAATGACCAATTGCCACAGTTTAGACACCTTATGACAGTAAGGTGGTGTGTCTAAAAATAGCTTTTCAAATAAACTAATAAAAAATGAAGAATTAAAAATAATCTACTTAGCGTCGAAGTGGGGCTTGATAACACAACCTCCTGCTTGTAAGGGAAACGCTCTACCGTCTGAGCTAATTTTGCTCATGCGTGATGGCTGGCTAATAGTAAAGTTATATATTTTTCGTTTCTGTTCAAATAAAAAAGAAAAAGAAAAAACAAACACTACAAGCAAATAAAAAAATGGAAATGAAAAAATAGAAAAGAAAACAACACTAACACACACACAAATATAGTGGAAGTGCCTTCAGTATGCCCCCGATTGACCAGTCACGGGATAGATCCTTTAATGGCAGTTGACTCGTTTCTTGCGTTGGCCATAATTAAATTAAAAAATCAATTAAAAATTAGAAAATTACCTCAAAAACTCTGATAATATAAATAAAAATTTTAAAAATTGCCCTTAAGTTAAAAAGAAAATTAAATGAAATACCAATTGTTAAAACTAAAACAGCTTTAACATTAAAAAACGTTAAAAATACAAAACTTAAAATTTTTTAGCAAAAAATTATAAGAATATAAAATAAGAGCTAAAATAAGCAAATCGTAAAAAATAAAGTTCAAAAAAAAATAAAAGAGTAAAATAAATAAAAAAATATTTTAAAAAATATGCCGCGAATTTTATTTTTTATTTCGGTATTGGTCAAGTTTTTAAAAGCAACAGGGAAAGTAACGAATCAGAAAATACTTGAAAATTAATTCATTCTCTTTGGTTCATATTTGTACTAATTTAGTAATATGCCTTCGGTTGACCGGTCACGGGATAGGTCCTTGGAGGGCAATTGACTCCTCATTCCCCGTAGGGGCTATTCATTTACTGTTATCGGTTCGTTATTTTGTGCTTATTAAAATTTTATGCAGGCTGTGAAATTTCAAAATAACATGAGATCAGTAGAGTGCGTTTTGTCTTGTGATCGTCAACGCTGCAGAGAATGTATTGAAAGTTAGAAGTTAAAAGAAAGGCTAAATTTTAGTCTCAAAAATTGTGTGATGAATCAAATTCAAAAACTCAAAGGATTTTATGTAGGGATTAGTAATAGAAAAAATATAAAATTAAAATTTAAAAAAAATTTTAACCCGCTCGAGGCCGGCAGCATGTTAATGTTTGAACTTTAATTTCAAATATCTCCGCTAGGGGGTGCTGCACTGCCATAAAAGTAATAAACAATATTTCTTGGGCATAGATCTACATTTCCACGAAATTTGGTCGGAAATTCCAAGCCATTAAAATTCCCGTGTCAAAGGGTTAAATGTAATTCAGAAATTACCAATTGTATTTCAGAAAATATTATTATAAAGATGTTTGAAAAAGTTGTTCATCACATAATTCAAAAAATCAGCTGAACCAGTCATTAAATTTTAAAAATAAAAACTATTTTATAACCGTGTTTTTATTAAGTTATTAAAAAACTATATGTGACCTTCTCCGAGAAAAGGGACCTAGTGTGTCAAAAAACGGGTTTGGACTTAAGAGTAGATTCTGGTACCTAAAAGGGTGTAGAATACGATGAAATGAGTTAGATTTCTGATAAAAACGTACAAAACGAACTGTGTGTTCAAAGTGATAATGCGTTATGAAACTTTAAATGCGTTCTTCTCAAAACTTCATTTTAACACATTAGGTCCCTTTTCTCGGAGAAGGTCACATATACAAATTTTTATTATTTTTATTTTACAATTTTTTTTTTAATTTTTCTGATATCCCTTCCTTCAAGGCTGTTATGGTATTATTAATAAATACACTCAGATAAAAAAGTTAGTAAAAAAATTGTAAACAATTTTCAATCGCACTTTACTATTTTTGTACTGATTTTTAGTATAATTTTTTAGCAATAATTTTTGCTTTTCTCTTATTACAAATTACGGATTTTTTACTAATTTTCGTTGCTGATTTCAGCAAATCATTTTACAAATTTTTGAAAACCGAGTGGTAAACTTAGACAAAAAAAAATATACTAATTTAACAACAAGTGGATACTTTAAGGAAATTTTATTTACAAGAATTCGATGATTTTTTCGAATTCTTGTTTAGTTTATATTTGTTATTATTGAGATGTTCTTAGTTTGGAAATTAAACTCAGAAAATTTTATTGTATCTCCAATGAATAAAAAGGTAATAACTGGAGAACCATTTGCAATTTTTACTCCAAATTTCAAGTATACTGAAGTAATTCTAGATTTTTTTTTTATTAAATTTAATTTTAATTTTTTTTTTTTGTTTTTATTTTACAGTTTGTTTATTGCTGAATCGATTTTGAATAGCAGTTTACAACAATTTTGCTAAAATTTAGTAGCGACTACTAATTTTCTACTTATTTTATTCTACTACAAATCAGTAGACATGTGTTGCTAAAATTAGCAAAAAATACCACTAAAACAGGTAAATTTGCAGTAATAACAAAAAAAATTTCAGAAGCCATTACAGACTTTTTTCGTTCTAAATACCACTTTCCGCGGTAATCTTAGGCATCTTTGGCGACTTTTCTAGTTGCCTTAATTTTTCTTTTGACCAAAGCCCATTACCTTACGATTGGCCTGAGTTTTGTACAGTTTGTTGGATTGGCTTCTCGAAGCACCAAAAGCACATTATTATTTAATACCACTCCAAGGGAGTTTTGCTAACAAATTGAGATAAATTTCCGAGTTTCTTGTGCCTGTGGTCACGAAAGACTTGCTCCTCTCATTCAAGTGCAGATAGCTTGCCATACCAGGAATTTTCGAGGAAATTTCGATTGCCCTTTTGTCTTAAATTTGTCCTCCACATTACTCCGTGTCGTTCACATTCCTATCCTGGAAGCTTTGAGAAGTCGGATAATACATACGTCTCGTCGCCCATGATGCAACAATTGAATTTATCAAAAAAAAATTTAATTTTTTAGCACGCTGTTTTGTTTCCCTGTTCTTTAAAGCATTCCTGTCTGAAACTTTTTGTACTTTAAAAGTTTTCAGTCCAGCGTCCTTTTTGGCCTTGCGTACAAAAAATTGGGAACAATCCACTTTTAGAGTGACTTTTCTCCCTGAAATGTTGAGATTCTTCTTCAACATGGCACTGATTTTGTTCGCCTTTAGAACTCTAGAAACCGTTTTCGGACCAACTTTTAGTTCTCAATATATTTTTTATATGTCCACATAGGGTGATTTTGAAAAGATTTCACAATGTTTTTCCGCACTTCCAATTCGCTTGCCATTTTGAATCGAATAAAAGCTTCTAGCAAAAAAGTTTAAGATATGAAATTTTCTTAATTATTTCTGAAATGCAATTGATAAATCTGAAAAACAATTGATAACTTCTGAAATAAAATGATAGTTTCTGAAATACAATTGAACATGATGTGGTAAGATAAGAACAGCAAAAATAAAACTGCTAAATTTACAAAATTTTAGTTATATATAAGTTAAATTTTAGGTAATAGAAAACAAGAAATTATACTGTTGAAATCTGCAAAAAAAATTGCTAAATATTAGTAGACTAAAAATTGTAAAAATAAGCTGTTATGTTGTTATATTTAAGTACAATTTAGTTGAAAGCAAATAGTCTGTCCTGCTAAAATCAACAGAAATCTTTGCTAAAAATTAGTAAACTGCTAAATTCAGAAGGCTAGATTTTTTTTTTCATTAAAAAAATAGAAAACAAATTTAATTTGGTACATATTACTAATGGGTTGTCATTAGGGTTTTTCTTTTCCCGGACTTTTTCATTTCCTGGAACAGCGGTAGCAATTAAATCGAATATATATTTACTTAAATTATTTAGGTTTTTTATAAAAATAATTTAATCTATTTTACAAAACTTTTAAAAAGCTATAAGAAATAATAGAAGTCGTGTTTTTATTGAAATTTTAAAAAATTGCAAATCAAAATCATTATTTTTTTTAAAGCTAAAAATTTTCATTTTGTATTAAAGGAATAGCAATTTAAAATGTGACAATAAAAATCCAATAAAAAAAATATTAAAAAGCATCAAATACCATAATATACACCCAAGAAACATTTTTACGGACTGTCCGCAACGTAAGGAGTCATAAATCCGGCTTTTACGGCACGTTAATGGTCCGTATGCACGTATCCGTCAAAGCATGTGCGTGTACGGAACACAAACGGACCGTATAATCGGATTTCGAACATAACACGTTATAACCGTTTCCGTACCGTTAAATACGGACTTCATCAGTATTAGTTTGTTTTTCGAAAAAAGTACACAAATTATATTAAAAAAATACAGAAAAGCCCTTCAGCTGCTAAATAATAATATTGTGACGAAAAATAAGTCGCAATAGCGTGAATCCGTCCTAACACGCCATCAAGCAAAGAACTTCAAGTCATATACATCAGATGGTAAGATTTATTCAAATTATGTGTTTTAAAGATGGTTTTTTGTAAGCGAATGTAATTAAAAAATATTTACTGACACATTTAGTTGTTTTGATAGCAAATTGTGCGAATTTGCATCTTATGCAAAACATCATCGTGATTACAGTTTGTTAAAACTTATCTAACTTATTTTTCCTTTTGCATGCAGGTATTGAATTTTATTGTGTGCCGATATTGTAAATTGATACTGGATAGAGACGTAATCTGCACCAAATGTAGTGTAAATTTAAAAGATAAATTCCATTTTTAATGAAAATATATAAAAAAACATAAAAACTAGTACTTATAATTAATGAAAATAGGATAATTTTAGGCAGACATGCAAATCCGTTTTTGTTTCAAGTTGGATTCCGAAAAAAGAAAAACTTGCATAAAAGCTAAATACATGCCAAAAATCGCCGTTTTCTTGAAATCCGCTGAATTAAAATCTCTGCCCTAGCCAAATGAAAAAAGTAATTCCTATAATTTTTGTACTTTTTAATCTCTAATATGTTTATTAAAACCCTAAAGTCCAATCGTTGATTTTTCAAAATTTCGTTAAAAAAAATTTTTTTTTTAATTTAAAATTGTAGATTTGAAAATTTTGAGGTTTTTATTGCTTTATAACAAAGAGAATTCACTCCAAATCACGATTCTTAATGTCTTTAATTCGAGTTAGTTATAAAATATAATTTTTTTGAGATATACACAAAGTCATATTTTCCCCTTGTAATCCGTGTTCCAAATTTCAGTGCCGATGCGGCACGCTTTCCCGATATCCGATTATCCTAATTTTTTGGTGGACGTAGTTTTACACCCAAATAAATATTTCCAGGGGGAGGTCCGGTTAATAATTAAAAAAAATTTTTTTGGAGCACCCCAATTTATGAAAAAATTTATATTATTTTTTAAACTCTATCTTAAATATCGAAGCTTATTTTTTTCTCAATAGTTCAATACGACGGGAATAAATTTCCGAAAAGAACACTTCCTCTGGTCAGGAACTGAAGGTGAAAAAAATTAGAGAATGATATTATGTAGTGACGAAACCAAAATTAATTTGTTTGGAAATGACTGGCAAAGGAATGTCCGTCGCCATAAAGGTAAAGAATTTCACGTTAAATCCTCCTCCTGGTATGGATTTGGTCCAATATATCGTATTATAGATACTATGAATGCAGCAGGATACAGAGATATCTTACAAAGTGTAATGTTTCCATATGCGAAAGAAGAAATGCCCCTAGTTTGGGTATTTTAGCAAGATAACGACTCGAAGTACAGCTCCTAATTAGTAAAAAAACGGGTTTAAAGAGAATAAAATTAAAGTTTTAAATTGGCCAAGTCAGTCGCGTGACTTGAATCCAATCGCAAACTTGTGGAGTGAGTTAAAGAAAGGGCTATCAACTTAAGTTTTCAAAAATAAAATATAAACAAACCGTAAAATCTAAAAAAAAATTAAAATCAAATTTAATTGTAAAAAATTTCGATTGTAAAAAATTTATAATTTCTTCATCGTAATTGAAATTTGGAATAAAAATTCATAAAAACTCAACAAATTCTTGTAAATAAAATTTCCTTAAGTATCCACTTTTTGTTAGTATATTGTTTTTGCTAATTTTTTTTGCTGAAATCAGCATCAAAAATTAGTAAAAAATCAATCATTTCTATAAGAGAATAGAATAACAAAGCATACAATACTATTTATTTATGTAAGATGAAATTTAAACGTTTTTCATTTGCATTATGCTAATATTTCAGCAATTACATACATGCAAATTTAAATTTTTCATTTGACTAAATAAATGAAAAAAAAAATAATTCTTCATTCACCTTTTTACTTTTTAAATTTTTCATTTGACTAAATAAATGAAAAAAAATAATTCTTCATTCACCTTTTTACTAAATGGTTTCATTTAATTAGAAATCAATAAAAAATAAAATTAATTCATATAATTTAAAGTTTTTGGGCATTATGCTATCGAATTATAAATTCCATAAGAATGCTATTACGGAATGAAATTTAACCCAAATTACATTAATTTTTAAAAAGTGAATGAAAGAATAAAGCCTTTTAAACCTTTGGGCTATATTAATCTATTATGAGGTAATATTAACATATTACCAAGATATTTCTGGCAATAAAGGAAGACTCAATCGAAATGAGTTTTTCATGTACAAATTTATTCCATTTCAGTAAAATATCCTCGTTTCACCAGTTGATTTCAGATCAATTTTGGTTCAAATTTCAACAAAAAAAAATGGCTGTTCAGAGAATCAACGTTAACCGAGGGAATAATGTACGTACACTTAAAATAATACGTCAGTGGAAAAATCTTTCAAACGGGTTTCAAATCGATTTGACTAATTTTTAACAAATTTTTAGTTGAAACACTGATTTAAACAAAGATTTTAGTTATCTTAATTGAAGATAACTCCACTCATAAAAAAAAGTCTGCTAAATGCGTTCTGATTAAATTGAACTAATTTTTCTGTTATTTTCTCTAAAAAAGTCCGTACAAATAGGTAAAAATTTTGCTAAAATAACTGGAAATAGTACATGTATTTGCGCCAGCACAATTTTGACC
Organism: Leucophora obtusa; assembly: GCA_949987735.1. Classification (NCBI taxonomy): domain Eukaryota; kingdom Metazoa; phylum Arthropoda; class Insecta; order Diptera; family Anthomyiidae; genus Leucophora; species Leucophora obtusa. Next base: position 85,704,865 of record OX465297.1, on the reverse strand, counting down.
TATTTCTACTACTATTTTTGTGAGTGTAGAGTATTCAATTACTCGACATTTTAATTTAAGTTACTAAAAAGTTACTAAAAAAAAGTTACTAAAAATTAGTTAAAAATGATGCTGCAGAAAAAACTGCTAAAATTAGCAGATTTTTTTACTAAATACTAGTAAAATGAGAACAGCAAAATTAAAACTGCTAAATTTACAGAATTTTAGTTATATTTAGGCTAACCTTTAGTTAATTGAAAATAGCAAATTGTACTGTAAAATCTGCAGAAAATTTTGCTAAATATTTGTAGACTAAAAATAGCAAAAATAAACTGTTAAATCTACAAAATTTTTGCTATTTTTAAGCTAAATTTAGTTGAATGCAAATAGCAGTCTATTCTGCTAAAATCAGCAGAAATATTTGCTAAAAAATTGTAAACTGCTGTTTTCAAAAGGCTCGATTTTTATTTGCATTTAAAAAAAAATCGAAAAAAAAAACTTCGAAAATTTTAAATTTTTTGGTGATTTTTTAGGCTACTAATTATTTATCAAAATTTTTTGCTGATTTTAGCAGGTTAATTTGCTAATCTCCATTTACAAAAATTTAGCTCATATATAACTAAAATTCTGTATATTTAACAGTTTTAGTTTTGCTGTTCCTATATTACTAATATATAGCAAAAATAATCTGCTAATTTAGCAGTTTTTTTCTGCAGCATCATTTTTAACTAATTTTTAGTAGTTTTTACTAAATTTTTTACGGACTTTTTTATATTAGTGTACATTTGTTGTATTTTTAATAATTTTTTTTAATAATTTTATTTAAAAAAAGAACAAAAAGAGTTTCGGAAACTCTTCTAAAATTCATAAAAATAAAAAAATGCTATAATTGAGATCATATTTTATAAAAAATTTTATTACTTCTGTCCTCTCTGTAATATATTAAAATGTTATCCAAATCGGGGAGACCTTTCTTTAAATTTAGCATTTTATAAAAATTAGCCAGACGTTCATATATTATACACAGCGCTCTATAATATCTTCAATGAGAAGAAGAATAGAACAACTCGTAGATTAATTTGTATCTATTTCGTATGCATTCAACTCATAAAACGCATAAATGTAGAGAGACATTCTGTTGAGAATTGGTTTTCCCTCCACGTTTACGTCCCTCCATCACTTTATTTGATTTTAGCAACTATTTCGCAGGAAATTTAAAAAAAAAAACCTTGTGAATAATTTTGACAAATTTGCTTCTAGCAGAGTTAGCTGAATTGGGGTCTGAAAAGCTCATATATATAAAAGGTTATTTAGTTCTGATTAAACATTATTTAGAACTCATAAATACTAATTTTGACTATAATCTTGTTAACAACTTATTTGTAAATTTCTTTGTCTTACTTTTCAAATAAAAAACACCTGGATATGTTTATTTGTCTTTTAATTTGCCATTTATTAACTCGAATCCTATGGCTTGGGATAATGTCCTTTGTTAAAGGATATTATGAATGCAGAGTGCTCACTACTGTTGATGTTTTTGTTTTTCTTTGATATTTATCCAGCAAAATATTGGTAATGACACCTCATTACTATCTGCATTACCAAAAATGATATATCATTACCTTTTGCATTATTTTATAATATAAAATAATGAATTCCTAATAATGGCCTATTGTATTCATTGTTTCTTAATATAAAATAATGACTTACTTGTATTAGTTGAAATAAGTACTTTTTACACAGTTAAATTTTTTTATTATATGTAAATATGTTTTATGTTTAAATTTTTATGACGAGTCCTAAAATTACACACTACAGAAAACTTAAATTTTTCTGAATGTATTTCCTTAAGCTAATAGTATTTGCTTAAATCCTTATTTTTAAGAATCAAGTAAGCAATCGGATAACCACTTATAATTCAACTTTTTGTAAGCATGTGTGTAACCACTTATTATTCAAAATCTCATAACTACTTATTTCTCATTTTTTCGTAAGCGAGCGGGTAAGCGTGACTACTTATAAAAACGACCACGCCAAACAAAAATAATGAGCTTAGACGCCAAAAAATAAGTTGTGCGGAGCTATGAATTTCTATTATATAACCACTTATTTGGTAATGAAAGATTTTGATGGGTAAGATGTTTTTTACAATTTGTTCAATAAGTTTTAATAAAATCACATATTTACTTTAATAAAAAATATATATTTTTAAAACATTTTATTAATTTTTTACCAATTTCGATTAATCGATTAATCGTATTAAATTATTCGAATTATTCGTTATTCGAAATATGGCCATTTTAAATTATTCGAACAATTGTTGAGCAAAATTATTCGATTAATCGAATAACGATTAATCGATTGAATACCCTAATCTTCATTTAACACTATTCTAAAAATCCTCAGTACTTTAACTAGTTTTGAATGTTAATTTTCAAAACTGTTTATAACTAATTTTTAAGAACCCATTCATTAAATTTTACACAATTTATTGTCAAAATATAATATTTTCATGTTTCTGTTATTACCCTGTAGATGGCACCACCAGTGTATCCGAACCCAGCAAAATCTTTCATTACCAAATAAGTGGTTATATAATAAAAATTCATAGCTCCGCACAACTTATTTTTTGGCGTCTAAACTCATTATTTTTGTTTGGCGTGGTCGTTTTTATAAGTAGTCACGCTTACCCGCTCGCTTACAAAAAAATGAGAAATAAGTAGTTATGAGATTTTGAATAATAAGTGGTTACACACATGCTTACAAAAAGTTGAATTATAAGTGGTTATCCGATTGCTTACTTGATTCTTAAAAATAAGGATTTAAGCAAATACTATTAGCTTAAGGAAATACATTCAGAAAAATTTAAGTTTTCTGTAGTGTGTAATTTTAGGACTCGTCATAAAAATTTAAACATAAAACATATTTACATATGTATAATAAAAAAATTTAACTGTGTAAAAAGTACTTATTTCAACTAATACAAGTAAGTCATTATTTTATATTAAGAAACAATGAATACAATAGGCCATTATTAGGAATTCATTATTTTATATTATAAAATAATGCAAAAGGTAATGATATATCATTTTTGGTAATGCAGATAGTAATGAGGTGTCATTACCAATATTTTGCTGGGAAGTTTTAAAGATGGCGCTATTTCTTTCCTTCCCGATTTTTTAACATGGCCCATATCTCGAAAACTAAGGTAGAGCAAAGTTGACGAAAATTTCGACTACTCCTAACCACACAATACCCCACCGAGAGGGGTTATCTCTATCAAAAAATGAACCATGGTGGGGCCTTGGACCCTCGGGAATTTCTAATAAAAATGTTCCATTTCATAAAATAGCCCATATCTCGAAAACTAAGCGAGATAGAGCAAAACGGATAAAATGTTTGCTCCTCTGGAATGCCCTTACATGACTTCAGATGGTATGGACTAGGCCCGGGGAGGGTCCTGAGACCTTAATTTGAAAAAATTTAACGACTCAGTATAATTACAAATAAAACTGTAGTTTTACTAATTTCTTACTTAAATTTAGATTTGTTATATTTAAAAAAAGATTTTGATAAAATCAATAAATTTTAAGACAAAAAACAGGAATAAATTTTGTTAAAGTAAAAAATTTTTCTGTTCAGCCAACAGACTTATTATTTTGAGTGTACTTAGAGAGTTTATCGTGCCATAACCAGTGTTGCCAATTCTTGAAGGCAGGAAAGCACCGTGAGCATTATGAAAATGGGTAAAAAGGGTAAAAATTTACCGAAAATGGGGTAAAAAAGTACGATATTAATTTTTTGAAAATTTTAAATCAAGAATTTAAAAACACATTTTAACTTTGAAAAATCGTGTAAAAAAGGTTCAAAAAATTACCAAAAAGGGGTAAAAAAGCACTAAACTAATATTTCAAATTGTTTAAGTTTAAATGTAACGAAGTTGCATTTAAAATTGTACTACAAACATTGTGAAAAAATGTATTTTTTGTATAGTTCGTATTATTTTTTAAATTTTGACAGAAAATTCAAGAAAAATTAAAAAAAACGAGAACAAATACCAAAAATAAAAACTGTAGAGGAGCACTAAAAGCACTGCCAGAAATCTGAAAAAGCACTGTAAATACCCGCTTTTTTAAAACGGGTATTTGTAAAAGATCACCGGGTACGGGAAGGAAAAAAGCACCAAAAAATACCCGAAAAGCACCGAAATGGCAACACTGGCCATAACCAAATGGTGAATGAGACAGAAACTTTTTGTTTTATTTTATAGCATTTAATGGATACACGGACAGATACACATATTTGTAGAGAGATAGACCGACAAGCAGATAAATGATTAACTTGCCGTACAAGTATGAGTATATGTACGACTACGAGAACTACTATTGCAAGTAGTAGTAATATAGAAGTCGTTACTGCAGTAATGGGTATTTATTTAATTACTGTATTTGGTTGGATTGGATTGTTGGTGCAGTAGCACCACCAACAATACCATTTTCTTCACTTCCCAGCAAAATCTTTCATTACCAAATAAGTGGTTATATAATAGCAATTCATAGCTCCACACAACATATTTTTTGGCGTCTAAACTCATTATTTTTGTTTGGCGTGTTCGTTTTTATAAGTAGTCACGCTTACCCGCTCGCTTACGAAAAAATGAGAAGTAAGTAGTTTTGAGATTCTGAATAATAAGTGGTTACAAACATGCTTAGAAAAAGTTGAATTATAAGTGGTTATCCGACTGCTTACTTGATTCTTAAAAATAAGGAGTTTCACAAATTCACTATTAGCTTCAGGAAATACATACAGAGAAATTAAAGTTTTTGCTAGTATGTATGTACTAGTCATAAAAAATTTAATACAAAACATATTTACATGTAATAAATATAAATGTATAAAATTTAACTATGTAAAAAGTACTTATTTAAACTATTGCGAGTAAGTCATTATTTTATATTTAAAAGCAATGACTACAATAGGCCGTTATTATGAAATCATTATTTTATATTACAAAGTAATGCAAAAGGTAATGTTATATCATTATTGGTAATGCAGACAGCAATGAGGTGTCATTACCAATATTTTGCTGGGTTATACTGTTTATAATGATGACGAACGATGTATGTGGATGTTGCTGATGATGATGACAATAACAACAATATAAACATGATAGACAACAACAGCCTTTATAGTAGTTTCATATGGTGATAGCAGCGCGTATATACAGCTACGGACATATAAATGGCACATTTTACCATGAATTCTTTCTTATGCTACTATATTGCAAATACTATTAACAACCAACAAGTTTTTCTTTTTTTCCAAATTTTTATTATGCACATTTAATATTGCTATAAACTTTAATTGAAATTCATTAATGTAAATAAAAACTTATCATTATGAAAAAAAAAACCGTTGAAATGAGCTGGACACATAAATGGCACAATTTTAAAAAAAGAGAAGAAATGGTTATAATATTGAATTTGTTAAATTTTTTGGTATGTACAAATATTTTACCGTTAATATTTAGTGCTGTGGCCTTTTTTCTGATGACAGCTTTGCACCTGCGACCCATACTTTCCACTAGTTTTTGGCATTTTGGCATACCAAGCTTCCTGTGCGGCATACCACAGTTCGTCCATATTTTTGGAATTTTTCTGGGCGATTTCAACCTTGACTTCATTCCACAGGTTCTCTATTGGATTTAAGTCAGGGCTCTGGGCTGGCCAATCCAAAACATACATCAATCTTCTTCCCACAAAAACATTTTTTTTACTAGTTTGGAGAAGTGTTTGGGGTCATTATCTTGCATGAATTTCCATTTTATTGGCATGGAGTTGAAGGCATATGGCTCCATATGGTTTTTTAAAATATCTAAATACTGAAACTTGTCCATTTTTCCATTGATTTTTATAAGCGGACCTACGCGATGCCAAGGAAATGCACCCCAAACCATAATACTGCCACCTCGATGTTTTACCGTCTTCTGAGTGAACCGAGGATTAAACTCTTGGCCTTTAGGATGACGAACAAGGATTCTGACATTCGTACTAATGCTGAATCCGTACGCTCATCTGTTTTTCGTAGCCTTGGCTTCCGAATTTTACCCTTAGTCAATATATCGGGATCCTCAACACAAGAATTAATTGCATTGTAGACTTTTTTGCGAGAAATTTGCATTATCTCAGCAATTTCCGTTACTTTTTTCCATCTTCATACATTTTCCATATGATCCGCCTTTCCTCACCTGTGGTATGTTTTCCTTATCCCATTTTAAAAATTTTTTAACTTTTTATATTTATTTTTGAACTACGAAAAATATTTATTGCTTTGAATTAAATCTACACGACTACTGCCTATTTTAAGTAAATTGTGCCATTTATATGTCCACTTTAAATCAGCATTGTTAACGCAAAAATGATAACGGTAAATAATAAGCAAAACATAACGGAACATTTGAGCACTATTAAGACAAACATCTTTTTCAACAACAATCAGAAGATATAAAACTTGCATTTTTAAATATATTTAGTTGGAAAATACTTAAATTTATGCGCAATTTAAATTTGTGCCAAATTTATGTCCATAGCTGTATTTACAAACATATAAGCAGAATATTGTTTACATCAAATTTGTAAAATAAAAATATAAAAAGAAATAAATAAATGATATGCATGTGCAATCATATTCAATATTCAACTCAATTCCATACACTACACTCAAAATAGTACGTCCGTAATTTAACAGAATACCCAGAAAACAGATTCGGTGCTGATAACCGCATTGGTTTGGTTGTGGTAGCAAAGTTTCAGTTGTGATAACAGAAAACCAATTGCGATAGAACTAATTTGACTGTGACAACGGAATTTCAGTTGTATCAAGAGTATTTCGGTAGTCGCAACCGAAAAATTCATTTGATGCAACTGAACCATTCGATCTGTTTTATGGGTGAACTATTCCTAATTTTTGGCTTAGAAAAAAATTTCTTGAAATTTACAATATTTTGTGTTAAAAATTATCCGACCGAGTATTCGGCTTCGGCTTCGGAGTTCGGCCAAAAAGTGATGTTCGGCCAAGTTCGGTGTTCGGCAAAATTTGGACGAATACCGAACTTTTCTATAAATCAATATTTTGCAACATTTAGCTCATAAATATGCACATCTTTAACTTCATTTTTACTTAAAGAGCTAAAAATACAACTTTTTTATGTTTCTGCAATTTAGAAATATTTAGAAATTGGTTTCCGCATTTTTGAATTTGAAGAAGCTGCATGAAATTGTATCTTTATTCGAATACAAAAGTATTCGGCTTCGGTTTCGGCCGAACTTAGTAATTTTGGCCGAAGTTCGGCTTAGGCTTCGGTTCGGCCTTAAAAAAGCGAGTTTGGTCGAACACTAAAAATTATTAAATCCACAAATAATTTATGTTCAACAAACTTGTGTTAAGGTTAGTACTTAGTACTTCAATTAATTTTTAACAGAAAATGTTGCTGTTTTCAACAAATTTTATTCTAAGCAAAAAACTTGGTATAATTCTGTGAAATTGCAGACGTATTATTTTGAGTGTACTTAAACCATTTCCAAATTGTTAATTAAAATACTTCGATTTTTTTGTCATATCGCATTCTGAGAAGTATGCAAAATTTGGGCGCTACGAGCTTAAGAACATTTACATACGAGCCATGAACCGTTTTGTTTTATCTACGAACATTATTATTTTCAAAGTTTTTTTAAGATTTTTTTAAGCGAATAAAAAGCTTCTCTAACAATATTTATACTAGAGTTTGCTAAAAACCGAAAAAATTGAAAACCGCGGTTTCGGTTTTTAAAAATTATAAAAACCGCGGTTTCGGTTATTTTTCGGTTTTCTTATGACATTAATAGAATTGTTTTAAAATAATTAAATATGTATAAAAATTAAATAAGTATTTTAACACGTTCAAGAAATTTATTGAAATCCGATTGAATTTCTTACTCGAATAAAGGCAATAACGCCGTTTCGAGACCTTTGTGGGAGAAGAAAAAAAACCGCGGAAGCTCGTTATAAATTAAATTTTCTTATTCTTTTATAGGCATCTAAAGCTGTATTTTCAAGAGTTTGCATTTAAATTTTAACAATTTGGTTAAAAAAACATAAAGATAAAATTTTAAAAATTTCGCAGACTACGAAATAGGACTTTTTGAAAAATACACGGTGAAAATCTGAACTGAATATATATAACTGAACATCTCCTAAACCACTTGAGTTTTTGGTGTATTTTTTTCTAAAATTATAAGCCTCAGTTTATGTAATCCGTAATAACTAGGGCAAGGAATTTCATGCACTTAAAAATGGAAAATATGCGGCTAAAAAAGAAAAATATGCATTAAAAATATAAGAAATATGCACTAAAAACTATTATTTTTGCAAAAATAATGCACTTTAAAACTTAAAAATATATTAAAGTTAGTTATTTTGCAAACAGACACATAACTCGAAGATTTCCCACAGGCCAATAAGGTTTTTAAGAATGGTTTTTTTTTGATTGAATCAAAATATGAAAACATATCAATTTTTTATTTTTTTTTTACAAAATAAAAAATGCTCCTAAAAATGAAAAATATGCATTAAAAAGCACAAAATATGCATTAAAAAGGCACCAAATATGCATTTAAAGTCAAAATATGCAAAAACATGCATTTTTGACAAAATATGCAACTACAAATTGATGCCATTTTGTTCTAAATTTGATGATTCGGATAAATATTTAGTCCATATTAGTTTTGGACTATCGAGAAAACACATGCATTTGCATGGAATTGCCCTAGTAATAACAAAAAATTCTTTAAAGTAATATTTAATGGAGAAAATGTTCATTACAATTAAATAAGGAATTTTGTAAAATAGGAGCTGAGCCATTTTCGAAATTCAATAATATCCCAGCTAACGTTTTTCTGAGAGCTCAGAAATTATTACTCGTAAAAAACTCTAAAATATGATCAATTTCAGGGTACTCAGAGTTTGGATGTACTCAAAATTTTTAAAAAATGTTTTCATTGCTCATAAATGTCTCAAAAATTAATAATTAATGACTCACAATGGCTCAGAAAAATCTAAATTTTCCAATAATGCTCATAATTCCTATTTTTTTGTGAATCATAAAAGTGATCTCGGAAAGAGGCTTAATCGGTGAAGAAATACACCGTCATGTAGCTATGATTTCATAAGGTCTTAGGGCTGTTATGAGTCTTTTCGGATTCTAATTGTACACTCCCAGGTAGAAATTATATGTGGTAACAAAAAAGAAGCACTGGCAAAGCACAAGTAGACCGCGGTCTTACAAAACTAAATACTGGCGAACCACTAAATTTGGACGCTTTACCAACGCTTGAAAAGAGTTACTTCCCAGCGCTTGTTTTCCAAAAACATTATTTTGTTTTTGGAAACGAATCTCCAAAAAGGAGTAAAAATTAGAAAATGCTTGACTCTAAAATACAATAACTCCAAGAATCATATATTTTTAGAATAATTTAAAATTCTTCAGTGATGAGGGCTCATAATTTGCTGCCAGGCAAAACACTTGATTTTTTTGTTTCTTCTCAATACTTTGCAAAGCATTAAATGGAAAGGCCCTTTAGAAAAACGTGTAAGTCCACACAATGTAATCGATTTCGTGTACTTCACATTGTGTGTACTTACGATATGGGATTAGGGTTTGGGATTTCCCGGACATTTTTATTTCCCGGGAAACGGGAATGAAAAAATTTGATTCCCGGGAATCCCGGTAAATATTTTTGAACAAAATTGTTAATGAAAACCACCTATACATATAAGTAATTTTTGTTAAAAAAAAAAAACACTATTTCAGTACAAATGCAGTCTGTGTAGTGAGAATTCAAAGTAAAAAATATCAGAATGTTGAACATTTGATTTCACATAAATTACTCGCAGCACTGCCAAATGAATTGCATGATTCCAGCAGGCACCTACTACTGGACTGTCGGAAACAAACCGTTTCATCACACTTGGCCCATTAGATATGGTGGCCACAATGTTATTTTCCAAAGACAAATGAAACTCTTCTAGTCTTATTTCTACAATTCTTATTTCATTAGCATTACATCTTCCTGATATATAAACCAACCCCAGGTTATAAAATGAATTATTTCCGTTTATACATATGTTCAAATATCTCTTTTGTGATATTCTTGTCCATTCATCTAAGATTATAGTAAATCTCCTATTGTTAGAAATATTGCTCGATATTTCTTTTGTCATGATATCTTTTACGTGATTGTAGTAATTTAATATAAATGTTCTTTACATCGGTTTAATTTTTTTGCAATTCCCGGATTTTTATTATAAAAACTTTCTCGAATAAACGAAGATCTAGTTATGGTGCGGATTAACTGCAGCTAATTTGGATACCATTTCAGGAAATGTTTGCCCTACCATAAAACCTTTAATGCCTATTCAGCATACACTTTTTTCTTCAGGTACTTTGCTAATTTTAGCTGAAACGTTAATCTTGTAGTTTTCTTCAAGAGAAGTTGCATGGCCATCAATTTTTTTTTTTTTTTTTGTGAACCAAATTTAGATGTCGGATAACCAAATTTAGATACCACCATTAGTCTTTTCTTTTCACATTTATTAATGAAAACGTTACTTATAAAATTATTGACCCTTAATGTAAAGGCGTATTTTAAATTTAAAGTCGACTTTATTTTTAATCAAACGGTTTTGTTCATGTTGTGTATGAAAACCTTACAAAAATATTTATATATTCAAATATTTTGATTGGTTGAAAATAAATTAACCCATCAGAATGCTCGAAAAATAAAACAAGTCAAGGTATACTGCCACCCAATATTTTAACTAAAGTCGACTTTACCTAAATTATACATTTGAAAAATTTAGATAGTAAGAGCGATTATTTGTAGGAAACAAAGCTTTTTTTCATATTTCTTTTAAACATTTTACCAAGTTTTTAGGTTTTACTACTTAAATTTTGAATAAGTTATGCGAAAAATCTTTATTAGTTGAAATGCTCCTTATTACTTGGCAAAGATTTTATTTGTGTGTCAAATAAATGTATTCCCTTTTAAAAAATTTTAACAATGACATTTTTGTTTTGGTATTTAAAATGTTTTTTATGACTAAAATTAAAAAATCCTATTCGAAACAAAAACAATTTAAAAAATTTAATATTTTTAAAATTTCCCGTTTTCCCGGGAAAAATATATTATTTTCCCATTAATTCCCGGCAAACTTTTCCCGGGATTTCCCGGGAATTCCCGAACCCCAAACCCTATATGGGATACTTGTATATAACAATTGTATATGAAACTAAAAATATTTGAAATTTTTCAAAAATTTTATCTGACTTACATGCCACTATACTTGTGTGTACTTACGAAGTATATTGGCTTGTGGGCCATTGCAATGCGGTCATACCCTGGGTAAAGTAAGCCAGCTTGTGTGTAGAGTTTGAAAGCTCTCGGGGATTCTAGTAAGTACACACAAGTATCTCTGAGTATTTTCAAACCCTACACACAAGCTGGCTTATTTTACCCAGGGTATGGCCGCATTGTAATGGCCCACAAGCCAATATACTTTGTAAGTACACGAAAGTATAGTGGCATGTAAGTTAGGCACAATTTTTAAAAAATTTCAAATATTTTTAGTTTCATATACAATTGTTATACACAAGTATCCCATATCGTAGGTACACACAATGTGAAGTACACGAAATCGATTACATTGTGTGGACTTACACGTTTTTCTAAAGGGGGTGTTATCATTTGGGTGTCGGGAAAGCATTTTTATTTTTTTAATTGGGCGTTGGGAAAGCATTTGATTTTTATGTTTCTGGGTGCTCTCCCAGTGCTTTGTAAAGCATTGGCACCACCGTGGACCGGTGTTATCATTTGGGCGTTGGGAAAGCACTGTTAACAAGCACTCATACCACCCACTTCGGTGCTTTGCCAGTGCTGGCCCATTTGTAATTTTCCACCTGGGCTGGGATGCAATTTTGAATTTTTGAATATTTGAATATTTATTTGTTTTTTTTTTCATTATAAGGACAATAAGAATAAAATTCTTTTATAGTCCAATGAGTGTTGCATATAGGGTTTGGGGTTCGGGAATTCCCGGGCGGGAATATCCCTCCGTGGACCTGTCGGTGACAAGCTCTTATTTTTTGTGGATTTCGAGAAAAGTGTGATTTTTATAAAAAAGTAAGGAAATTTACTCTTTTTAAGTACTTTGTATCAAAAATGATTTTGTACTTTTAAATGTAAATGTACTTTATTTCATCTTAATAGCTTAGCGGTTTGGAAAAAAATAATATGACCTCATTAACCCTCTTGGACATGGAGTCACATATGACCCCAAGCTAATAAAGGACAATTTATTCAAAAAATCGCAAATATTTTGTAGCTACTGTTGAATTTTTAGAAGTGATATATATATATATATGTTCCCTCGGTTCCTATAAGGAGCATAGGGCCTTAACAAATTTTCGCCATTCTGATTTATCCGGTGCCAGGTTCTTGATTTCACCCCAACTTCTTCTAGACATTGTGACTGCCTTCTTGGCCTGTCTACTCCATGTATGCGCTGGACGCCCTCTTCTACGGCTACCTTGGGGTTTCCATTCAATTGCAGTACGGGCTATATCATCAGGATCTTTTCTGAGGGTGTGACCAATCCAATTCCACTTTCGCCTTCGTACTTCAAGGACAATTGGTGTTTGTTGTGCGAGTGACCATAACCTTGAGTTAGATATTGCAATGGGCCAGAAAATCCTCAGAATTCTCCGCAGACATCTGTTGACAAAGACCTGCATTGCGTTTATGTCAGGAGGTGCTGCATTCCAGGTCTCACATCCATAAAGCATGATAGACTTAACGTTGGAATTAAATATTATTATCTTAACATTTTGGGATAATGTTGTTGATCTCCACACGTTACTGAGACGTCCAAAAGCCTGTTTTGCTGTTTTTATTCTGTTTGCGATGTCCGCTTTGGATCCACCAGATGTTGTTAGAATACTACCTAAGTAGCAAAAGGAATCCACGTCTTCAATAATATCATCCTGAATTCTAAATACTCGCGATACGTCGGAATTTATGCGCAACGCTTTCGTTTTATTTATATTTATCCTCAGCCCTGCTGATTTTGCTGAGTTGACAATAGTTTCAAGCTTCGTCATCATGTCTGAGAAACTGTGTGACAACAAACAAATGTCATCCGCGTAGTCGAGATCTTCCAGACGTGCATTCATTCCACACATTATACCTCGACCTAATCTTGTGGCACGCCTCATAACTATATCCAATACGATGTTAAATAGCAGTGGAGACAACACACAGCCTTGTCTTACACCCGTATTTACCGATATGTTCCTACTTAATTGGTTTTCATGCAGGATACGACAGCTGGCGTCCTCATATAAAGCCTTAATGAGGGATATTAGTTTCTTCGGTACCTGTTTACATTCGAGTGCGGACCAAATGATATTATGCGGCAATGTGTCAAAAGCCTTTTCAAAATCAATGAAGATCAGATACAAAGGCGATCGCCATTCAACAGATTGCTCCACAATTATCCTAAGGCTATTAACGTGGTCTACACAAGATTTATTTGGACGAAATCCGGCTTGCTCTGGGCGCAACTCGGGTGTTAATTTATTCGATAGCCTTTTTGTTATTATATGGGCAATAACTTTATACACCATACTAAGAAGTGTTATACCCCGCCAATTAGTACGTTCAGTTAAATCTCCCTTCTTCGGTAACTTAATAATAATTCCTTCTTTAAGTTCATCAGGCAGCATTTCACTCGACCAAAATGTTCTAATTGGAGGCATAGTGAGTTGTGCACTTATGTTAGGGTCAGCTTTCAGTAGCTCTGGTGCTATACCGTCAAAGCCAGGCACTTTGTTGTTCTTCAGCGCTTTGATAGAGTCAATTATCTCGCATAGTGATGGAAAATCAGTGGGAATATCCGCTCTCTCAGTATGTGATTGGCATTCACACAAAGTATTTGACATGGGGTTATCTACCGACAACATGCCCGAATAATAGTCAGCCCATAGCTCTAACTGTTCATCTATTGATGTAATTAGATTACCCCTATCATCTCTTAGAGGCTTACCTGTTGCGGTCGTGTGACTAACCAGCTTTTTTATAGTTTTATACAGGTCACCATTACGATTAGTTTCGGCTGCTGTTTGTGCCTCTCGGGCAAGTTCGTTTGACCAATTTCGTTTGTCCCTTCGTGCGCTATGTTTTACCTCACGGTCTAAGTTTTTGAAGTGATGCTTAAAATATAATAGAACAACGTTACGTATGATGGTTTTGCAATCAGCAGTTGCTGTTCTTTGTCGATTATGGAATGGCCGGCACGTTCACCAGATCTTAATCTTATGAAGAACATGTGGGGACTGCTAGTACAGCAAGTTTATGCTGAAAACCCTCAGTATAATTCGGTGGAAGAGATAAAGTGGCAATTTTGAATGCTTGGCAGGATATAAGGCTAGAAACACTAGAAAAGTTTACAAATTCTATGCCCAATCGCATTTATAAAACATTAAATAAAAATGGTCAATGTATAAATTGAAAAAAAATCAAGGTATGATGTTTTACTGAATTTATACGGGTATATACTGACCTTATCATTTTGACGTATTTCAAAATGCACATTATCAATATTTTGATTTATTTTGAATATTATGAATTGAACTAACGGTAAACAAATGTAATCAAATAATTTATATATAAACACGTTTTTAGCAACAATTTTTTTAGGTAACGGTACTATTCAATTCTCTTTGTATTATTGCGGAAACAGAACAAAATGTAAGTGACCTTATCTTTTTGACGAGCATCTTATGTATTTTAATACAGTGCATCATAATCACAAATTCGATTTTAAATTTTTTGTAACTTACGGCTTTTTTGATTTTATATGACGATATACTGTTTATTTTTTTTATTTTAAACAAATTTTATTGCTTATTTTGTTAACTTTTTTTTAGAAAATTGTAACCGATTACGGCTTTAAGGCTAGGTTATTGTAATAAATAAAGAAATTAAAATAAACAGTTAATAAGTGCGTTCCTTTACGTTTTGGAGAAAATTCGGGAAAATGATAGGTAATCACAAAATCCTCTCACAAAATAACAAAATTACCCACAAATACGTGAACGCACAAAACCACTTTTCTATACCTAAAATTGATTTCAAAGAAAAATACACCGATAAAATTTCTCAGTTGCACAGTTAAAGAATTCCTCAGTTAAAAAAGAATAAATTAAAATCAGTGACGTAACAGTTATAACTTTTATTCAAAAAACTGATTTTTTTACAATTATTTCTTGTTTGAATATTTTTAATTTTCTGTTTATTTGCTCTGTTTGATTTTTATTTTTAATTCAAACAAAAACAATCCAAACACGATTTTTATTTTTCCAAAAATAATAAAAGTTATTTTGTGATTTTTTTTCTTAATCAAAAAATAACAATTAAGAATATAAATCAAAAGCCATAGAACCAATTACTTCAACAATTATAATATCCTGATGATGTCAACTAGTTTTAAGGAGTGAGATCATAAAAATGTTAACACACTTTGGTTTAACACATTAGGGTGGGTCGATTTAGCAATCGACATTGCGTACTCGATTTTTCGAAAGCTTTTAGCATGGGGAAAAAAAGTTCCCAAATTTAAATTTTTTGCAATTTTCTAATAAATGCTAGATTAGCGCCATCTTGAGGTGGATTTTTGAAACAACTAATAAAGTTGTAAACAATATAACATTACAACCTTTCCAGAAAGGTATTACTTATGAAAATCGGATAAAAAATGTGGCAACTAGAGGTAAAAGTATATAAGTAAAATTATTTTTTCCTTGTTGTCATCAACATCATTATCATCATTTCTCATCATTATCATCATTTCATCATCAAGCAGAAAATAATTTTACTTATATACTTTTACCTCTAGTTGCCACATTTTTTATCCGATTTTCAGAAGTAATACCTTTCTGGAAAGGTTGTACTGTTATATTGTTTACAACTTTATTAGTTGTTTCAAAAAGCCACCTCAAGATGGCGCTAATCTAGATTTATTAGAAAATTGCAAAAAATTTAAATTTGGGAGCCTCGAAAATGATTTTTTTGATATGTCGTAGTGGAACTTTTTTTCCCCCATGCTAAAAGCTTTCGAAAAATCGAGTACGCAATATCAAAAAATTTTTATCCATACAATTTGACCCGCCTTAATGGACATACAAAAAAATTGCAAAAGAGGCTAATGTATGCCGCCAAACAGTTTCAAAAGTGGTAAAAAGATATCTGGAACAGCTAACAATTGAAAGGAAGCAGGGAACAGGAACAACGACTGGTTATCGTAACATTGGTAAGGCACATAAAATTAAAAGCATCCTTAAGAGAGCTCCTAACACTTCTGGCAGAAAAACAGCTCGGTTAGTCCAATGCTCGGACTTTTTTGTACGTAAAGTGAAACGTAAGGCAGGACTAAAGTCCTACAAAGTTCAAAAAGTTCCCGATAGAAATGCTTTTAAAAATTTGGAGGCCAGAACCAGAGCTCGAAAACTGAAATCAAATTTTATACAAAAATACAACTTTTGTGTAATGGACGACGAAACTTATGTCCTAGCTGATTTTTCGCAGCTCCCTGGTCAAGAATTTTATGTTTCCGATGTTCGAGGAAATATATAGCTGCGGCCAAAGAAGACAGTTATTTGTGACATCTGGCTCTATAAACAGCGAAATTTATATCAAGGAGTGTTTGCAGAAGAGACTTCTTCCATTTTTGAGTCAGCATAATGTATCCACTTACTTTTGGCCCGATTTAGCATATTGTCACTACAGCAAGAAAGCGCTGGAGTGGTATAATGATAATAATATGGTTTTTGTACCAAGAGAGGCAAATCAACCAAACTGCCCGGAGCTCAGGCCAGTGGAGAGATATTGGGCTCTTGTTAAAAGGGAATTAAAGGGCACAAAAAAGGTCTCCCAGGACATGCAAGATTTCAAATGTAGATGGACCACCTGCTCTAAAAAGGTGACAGAAACTACCATAAAAGCCTTAATGGGAGGGTTTCCGGAAAAAGTGGATAACTTTGTTCGTAGTGGTTAGAATTCCATGCGGTTCTTTTTGTTTGATTTTGTATTAAATTTCATTTAATAAAAATTTAGTTTGGAGTCTTAAAATTCAGTGGTATGTTTTTTATTTAACTTTATGTGTGTTAACATTTTTATGAACTCACTCCTTAATAAAAGATTGAACAGTGATTTAAAATGAGTAAATATGTGACAGCGCATAGAGCAAGGGACCTAAGGGTAAAAAAATCAATTTTTTGCGTCCCGGAATTCAATTTAGGTCAATTTTTAATTCTTATTTTATTATCAAATAAAAAGTTAGTGCTTAATTTTTTCAAAAAAATCCTTCTGTAACTTTTATAAAAAGTTTTAAAATAAAAATCAAAAAAACAACAGAAATTTATAGAGTAAAATATAAAAATTGAAAAAATTAAAATCTTTGCCAAAATTTTCGATTTTTTTGTGCAATATGATTTATAAAATATAGTGCATTATTAAAATATTAGAATTAAATAAATTTGGGTGGTGACTTTTTAAGAAATATAACAGTTATTTTGGATCTCTGATTAAAATTAACTGAAATAATTGTTAGCAACTATTCTTTTAGTTGAAAATAAATCCATTTGAAATTGTCAAAGTATAAACAACCGAAAAGAAAACAATAAAAATTTGCAGCACATTTTGAATTTCACTCGTTAACACGCACATTTGTGCAAATTTTTATATTTTAGAGCTAATTAAAGATTTTGATTGATAACATTTTGGAGTTAGCTAAAACCGTTTCAAATAAGTTGCAGATAGAAGATTATTTTGAGATAGTTAACATTTTTTATTAGATCTTTTATAATGAATATTTATTTATTTTATACTTAGGGCTGGTATCTTATCTACAATGATTAGTTTACTTTAATCATTGATTTACAAATCATTGATTTACAAATCATTGATTAGCCCTTAAACTTACTTAAAATAATATCGGTAAGGGCTGGTATCTTATCTCCAATGATTATTTTACTTTAATTATTAATTAAGAAATCATTGATTAAACCTTAAACTTACTTAAAATAATATCGGTAACTTATTACAATTTAATCAATGATTTGTTAATTTTAGATATTTTCATTTGACAATACAAATTAGCAATAAAAGAAAATAAAAAAATACTGGTTTTTATTGAATTTTTCGCATGACACGGGGTGATAAAATTATAGAATAGATGATTAAATTGTTATTTTTTAAATCTGCAATCGCTAAATGCCTCAAATAGGAAGTGTCTTTTTGCATGCTACATGCATATCTTAATTTTTTTCATTTTTAGTCCAGGAAGGTATTGTTAAGAAATATTTATGAAGGATAAGATGATTTTTGATGTTTTTACTTACTACATTCAATTTAAACTTTATAGTTTGAAATAATTAGGAAACTAGGTCCAAAAGGAAATAAATCAACCTATACCTGTACATTATTTATTATTGGTTTAGGAAAACATATCTTGATCAAATTTAATATACACATGCAGTGACATCTCCCAAAGAAAATATAAAGTAAATTTCTACAAACCGTGAAACGTAAACGATTGATTTTCTTTATTCTATTTCTAAGATATCTTGAAAGAGTTATTTCTGCAGAATTTTGTGTTGATTGCTAAAATTAAAATTTAGAAATTTTGTGGAGAATAAAAGATATGATCCAAAAATAATCCTCGGTGGAAAAATATATGACGTCTTTAAAAATTCTCATTACATTATAATCTCAAGAGTATGCATAAATCTTAACTTCTGTTAACTGGCTCTGTCCGACATTGCAAGATATGGTCACCTATGGACATGTGGTAAGTTAAGTTTTATGAGTAAATTTTGATAAATAGTAAAAATTGGTTCAATAATTGTGAAAAATGTGAAAAAATAAAATAAAAAAATTATACCCATTAGCTGAAATTTAAGGTCTTACCGGAACCAATCAGAGGGTGTTTAACAGTAGTTGAGCGACTTGCATAAGACCTGGTCTTATATCTCATATTTTTCCAGAATATTCGACAATTTAAATTATTTGCAGTTCAAAATGGCAGAACTGCAAAATTGTTCTGAGACACCTT
This sequence comes from Leucophora obtusa, assembly GCA_949987735.1. Classification (NCBI taxonomy): domain Eukaryota; kingdom Metazoa; phylum Arthropoda; class Insecta; order Diptera; family Anthomyiidae; genus Leucophora; species Leucophora obtusa. Next base: position 85,685,683 of record OX465297.1, on the reverse strand, counting down.
AAATACATGCACAAGAAAATATTTGTTTTCACTTGGGTCAAATTTTACCCCACGAATCGTGGCTTATTTGTGCTAAATGAATATCAATATTAGGACCGATTCTAACCATCCAATTTATGTCATATTATTTTAATTTCCGCCAAATAATTTTCTAATTAAAATTGGTCTTTTTAGAAAAGATATACATTACTAGGCAAGTTACTAAAAATATACATAATTTAGAGGACATAATAAGATGTTTTAAGGTGTTTATTTTAGAAAATAATTGGTATACGTTAAACTTTTTAAAAAGTTACCAACATTAGTAAAAAATGTAAGTACTAACACGAATTGTAGGGTGAAAAATCTATGTTTAAGGGCTTAATCACAGACATTTCTGTAATTAAATTTAATCAATATTTAGAGTAGAATCAGAGATTAAAATTCGACAAGTTACTGAAATTAAGACCTAAACAATGATTTTCTTCTTAATCATTGTTTAATATTACATAAGATACCAGGCCAAACTTATATGGGGTCATAAAATTATAAAATCGATGACCAAATTGTTGTTTTAAAAATCATCAATCGCTAAATGCCTCAAATAGGAAGTGTCTTTTTGCAAGCTACATGCATATCTTATTTTTTTCATTGGGTAAGTGTGTATAATTATAAATTTGTTTTTAGTCCAGGAAGGTGTTATTAAGAAATATTTATGAAGGACAAGATGAATTTTGATGTTTTGGATACATTCAATACAAATTTTAAAGTCAGAATTTATTAGAAAACTAGGTTCAAAGGAAAAGTAAAATAACTATGCCTCTATATTATTTGTTATTCGCTTAGGTAAATATATATGGATCAAATTTAATATACGCATACAGTGACATCTCCCAAAGCAGTGAATTTTTACAAACCGCAAAACTTAAACGCTTGATTTTCTTGATTCTATTTTTAAGATATCTTCCAACAACTTTGTGTACAAATCAAAAACCTTCTGAAGAGTAATGTCTGTGAAATTTTGTGTTAATTGAACAAATTAGAATTTTTGAATTTTGTGGAAAATAAAAGATATGAATCCAAAAATATACCTCGGAGGAAAAAATATATGGCGTACTTAAAAAATGTACTGCAGGAAATATTTAAGTATGCTTATAACTGGTCTAAACAACTACCATAGAATCTTAACAGTATGCATAAATCTTAACCTCTGTTAACTGACCCTGGCCGACATTTCAACAATTTTTAATAGAATGTGGTAGATTAAGTTTTATGGTTAAATTTTATTAAATAGTAAAAATTGGTTCAATAAATAAGCAAAATAAAAAATTTAATAAAAAACTATACTCACTAACTGCAATTTAAGATATTGCAGGAGCACGTGAAGTATGTCTTATATCTTTATATAGCTCATATTTTTCCAGAAAATTCGAAAATTTAAATTATTTGTAATTTAAAACGGCAGAATTAAAAAAATTATTGTGAAACACCTTAAACACATTTTTTGGTCAAATTTTCCTTCCACGAATCATGGTTTATTTGTGCTAAATAAAAATCCAAATTATGACCGATTCTAACAAACAATTCGTACAGAATCCAATATTAAATTAATAAATTAAAATTTCCCCCAAATATTTTCATAATTAAAATTGGTATTTTTAGAGAAGGTATATGTGCAAGTTACTAAAGATGTTCATTATTTAGATGGCACATAAAGATGTTGTACGGTGTTTATTTACAAATTGTGGGCGGTGTGGTGTAATGGTTAGCGCGTTGGACTGTTACACGTGAGGTTGCGGGTTCGAGCCCCAACCAAGGCAACATCAATTTATGAAAAATAGTAATATGTATGAGTTTTTTCTATCCCTTATACATATCGCAGCGTCCTCCTTCGGTGTTCCCATAGCACTTAACCCCATCGAAGTAAAATAATATAACAGGGCTATGAACTAAAAAGCTTCAACAAAGTTCGCCAACTCACCGTCAGATGGCGCGCAACAACTGTTCTAAAAATTCAACATCTCGCGCAATTACAGTGTTGCCATATTTGAAGCCCTTCATCTTTCACCACCTTTCACTTCTTATCTATCTATCCCCTTTCCAAAGGAAGCAACGCGTTAATTAATAGGAAGAATTTCCTGAGTGTAGCTCCTCTTAAAAAAAAAAAAATAAATTAATTAATTGGTCTACGTAAACTTTTTTAAAAAGTTACCAACATTAGAAAAAAATGTTAATACTAACATGAATTGTAGGGTGGAAAATCTACGTGTAAGGTCTAAATCACAGAAATTTCTGTAATTAAATTTAAGCAATGTTTAGTTTAGAGTAAAATCAGAGATTAAAATTTGATGAGTTACTGTAATTAAGTGCTAAACTATGATTTTCTTCTTAATCATTGTTTAATATCACATAAGATACCAGGCCTTAGAGAGACAGCAGAAACAAGAAATTATCAGAAAAGAGTAGAATAACATTCTATGGAGTGAAACCTGATAGAACTTAATGAAATAAGTTAACATTTATCTGAATTTAACAAAAATCAGTTTATTGTTGCATGTTTTAAATATTGCAAAGTTTTATATATAATCTGAGACTACTTGATTACAGTTTACTATAATAGAAAAGAAATATAATTATTGCTTTATAATTATTAAGAGAAATGCATGAAGATAATTTTTGTATGAAGTGTCCTATTTCTATGTCCATAGCTGTAGATGAATTTGGAAAAAATATAACTACTAATTTTAAAAACTTATGCTTCTCAGTAAAATGGAGATGCTTGACTATGACGTATTTCATTTATACGTTTTTACAATACAATGTTTTCTTCTACTGAACGGCAGAAAACAGGCTTTGAATTCAGCGAACGTAATTTTTGTTTTTCGATTAAATGAACGTATTTTTTCAATTCAGTGAACGTATTTTTTTTTTCTTTTTTAATTCACTGAACGTACAGCTATGGACATGGAAATAGGACACTTTTATGTGTTAAGAAACATAATTATTTATTTTGAAAAATAAAACAAAAATAAAATTTTGTATTTCATATACGGGAAGTGTTGTTATTGATGATTGTAATTCATTCTTTATTTAAATAAAAATCCTTCAACTATTTTATATATATATTGGTAAATATGTATAAACTAATAAAAATACCTAGACTTCTAAATAGGACACATTTTATATTTTTACAAAAAACCGTACATTTTTTGGGTTTTTAAAACAATTATTATTTTTTTACCGTTAATATTACACTGATATTTTGTGCTGTATCCATTATTATCAATAACCACTTCGCATCTTCTTTGCATACTCTCTACTAATCTCTGGCATCTTTCTTTTGGTATAGAATACCAGGCTTCTTGAATACCAGCCCAAAGTTCGGTGGAATTTTTGTAATTGTTTTACGAAACTTTTGTTTTTACATCATTCCATAGATTTTCTATTGGATTAAGGTCCGGACTTTGGGCTGGCCAGTCCAAAACCTTAATTTGTTCTTGTAAAAACCAATCCTTCACTATGTTCGACGAATGCTTCGGATCATTGTCTTTCATAAATGTCCACTTAACTGGCATATTTTCATAGGCAAATGGCTCCATAACATTCTTAAGAATGCTCAAATATTGAAACCTGTCCATTTTGTCCTCTTCTTTTACGATGGGCCCAACACCACGCCAGGAAAAGCCCCCCATACCATAATATTACCCCCACCGTGTTTCAAGGTCTTCTGAGTGAACTTAATGTTTAAAGCCTGGTTTTTTGGGCGGTGTACAAATGTTCTACCATCTAGTCCGACACGATTTACCTTCGTTTCATCGCTCCATAGCACATTTTTCCAAAAGTACAACTCATTTCCTTCGTGGGTTTTGGCAAAATCAATACGTTTCTTAATATTTTTTCTTGAAAGAAGAGGCTTCTTCATACTTCTTCGTCCAAATAAGTTTGCTTCATTCAGTCTTCTTCTTACTAACCTGTCTGACACTTTAACGTTGAATTTTTCCCTGATTTCATTATTTATTTGACAGGAGGACATAAAAGGATAGAGTTTGCTTTTGCGTACTACAGTCCTATCCACATAAGTTGTAATTTTACGACGGATTGGCTTACGTTCTTTATTTTGCGTATGATATTTATTGTCGGCAGCACATAGACGAATAGCATTGTATACCATATTTCGCGAACACTTTAGTATTTTAGCAATTTCAGTGATATTTCATCTCGTTGTGGAATTGAGATATAAGTCTTCGTTTTTCTGGATTGCAATGTTTTCCACGTCCGATATTGGTACAATTAGAAAAGAATTTACTTATTTCAAACGCAAATTATGAAAAGAAAATTATTACTTAGTACATCGAGTAAAATTCTGACAATTATTGCAAGTGTCCTATTTTTATGTCCAAGTCAAATATGAACAAAGTAAATTAATTTTGTTGTAAATATTTGCATGTTTTAAATATTGCAAAGTTTTATATATAATCAAAGACTACTTGATTACAGTTTACTATAATAGAAAAGAAATATAATTATTGCTTTATAATTATTAAGAGAAATGCATGAAGATAATTTTGTATGAAGTGTCCTATTTCTATGTCCATAGCTGTAATTTAATTTTTTTTAATTCACTGAACGTAATTTTATTTTTTTTAATTCACTGAACGTAATTTTATTTTTTTTAATTCACTGAACGAAAATGAAACTGAACGAATTCTGTGGTGAATTAATTCAGTAAGGAATTAATTCACTTTTTTCCGTTTGATTTATAAAATTGAACTCGTTCACCAGTGAATTAATTCATTTGATTTAATAAAGAGAACTATTGCAATTGAATTAATTCTTTGAATTTATTTTTTTATGAACGCGTTCAGTTGAACGAATTCAGTGAATTACTTAAGAAAAGGAATTCATTCAATTTTAGAGAAAATTGAATTCGATTGGTAGTGAATTCATTCAAAAAAGAATTAATTCTTCAAAGATCTGATTGCAACAGACAGACGAACATCGTTAGATCGGCTTAAAATTTCTAAATATCATAAAGCAATAAAGCAATATTTCGTCATGTTATAAACGGAATGACAAACTGAACAAAACGTCATCTGGAAACAGCGTCTTAACACAAATGGAGTCCAACATGGGGCTCCAAAACATTATTAATACGATTTGTTTTGCAAACTAATCAATCAATGAAGATTAAAATCTTAATACAATTTTATGCAACTGCGGTGTTTTTATTTGAAATATGAATTTGACTAATATAATTACAAATGGTGTGTATATGTATTCTGTCCAATGGAATAAATAATATGGATATGGTAAAATAATGCTGTAACTGAAGGTAGCGCAAAAAAGAGGGTTTCATCATCTATTTTAAAAAAGATTATTTAAAAAAATTATTTAAATAAATTTATATGAACAAAAACTATAGGAAAATAAAAAATGCTAAGTGGTTTAAATTAAAATATGTATGCACGTTCGAGAATAGTTCAAGACACAATAAAAACAATAAAACAACAACAACCAAAACATTACAAAAACGTTAAATGGAACATCTTTTAATGAAAAGTACAGAGAATATCTTCAGAGAAATACAATATGACATCAAAGTTAACGAATATTATAGTATGTCGTTTCTAAAATACTAGTTAAAGTAGGGTGAAGAGATGGATGAGGAAAGTAGAACTAGGAGCAAGCGAAATAAAAGTAATAACACCTGTTTAAATCAATAATGAGTGGTAGGAATGTTTCTGTATAAACTTAATTTCAAATTGCATAAAAATATGACGTTTTTATTAATGAGGGCTACACACAAAAAAAAACTAAAGGTAATATTACCTAAAATTGTAGGGTGATATCACCTATTGTCATAAGCAACATAGAGTTTGCTATGTTTTACAGCAATATTACCATAAAAAGTAGGTAATTTCAATGTTCGAAAAATCAACTTTATTTATAGGTAAATTACCTATAGCAGTTTGGTGATTTACCAATAATAAAAAAAGGTAATTCATACACAATTTTTGGAAATATTTCGCCGATATTAGTTAGAAATTCTACGTCTAAGGCCCGTTAACTTATCTCAATTTATACCCTGGTTAAGACCTCTACTAGCCTCTATGGTTAAGAAACTTAACTAAGGCTATTTTAGAACAATTCACCCTACATAAGATATTTTAATACATTAGACTTGTAATGATGATTATTAAAAAATTTAAAGCGCAGCTTTAACCAAACTTTGACTAAGAATCGTTTATGACACATGTAAGTATTTTCGATGTGCATTTCCCCCACTTTACCAAAACTTATAAAAATTGCATCAGTACTTAAAATCGTGCACAAATTTTTGCTATTTAGGATTTAGGTTTCTGTGATAGCTTACAGAAATTGGCCTCATATAAGGAAATAGGAAAAATTTATTTTTTTATTGGTTCAGGGAGCCAAAATCTGTCTTGAATAATTAAAACCAAAAATGTTGACCAATTCGTGTCAATATTAATTTGACACGAATTATACACCTCTACAAAATGAAAGGTCGCTGTTGGTAGAAGCTTGATACATACTTTTAGTATTTTACTTGCTGATTCCAAATCTCTATTCCGAATTCTCTATCACCTCTCACTTTTGAGAAAATCCTGATTAAAAACGCGAAAAATAGCTCTCTACGAATTTTAAAATACTATACAAAACGCATTCAAATAGCTTAAGACTTTTTGTTACGATGGTAGTAAAGAATGAATTTTGTTCTCTAAAATACATAGGACAACATTTTCTTAATTTGTGTACCGTTATAGGAAAAAATTCTTTTGAAAACCACTCTCAGAAAAACAATTGTTCCGTCAATTTTGGGTAACTTACATTTAAGAATTTTTAATCAGCGTTTCAAATTCAAAATTAATCATGTATCAAAGCTCAAGACTACTGAATTAAGTACAAGACTACTTAATTTAATTCTTAAATATAAAAAAGCGCATAGAAATCACTCTCGAATTTATGAAATGTGAACCAATCATGTTTTAAATATTTTAAAAGTATGTGAGGAACCCCTGGACAACCCACAGTTTTGACTCGCAATTACAAAAAGATACAAAATCATGCACAGCGATTATTTTTCTACTCACTTTGATGTGCTGATCACATAAATTGCCTTAATTTAATAATCTATCACAAAATTTCCACTACTTTTTTTTTTAATTTTATGCGCGAATCTTTCCGCGGTTGTCTCGATTAGCACGAAATACTTATTAATAGTTCCAATAATCCACTTTTATTTTATAGACTTACCAAATGGATTTAATTAAATCACCTCTCGTAGTATGCAAAAAGACACAATCATTTTAAAGCATTTAGCGACCGCGAATCTTAAAAAAATGACGTGGTCAAGTGTATTATTTTTTTTTTACCACCAGAAACACACAAAAAACCGCGAGAAAAACTTTTAATTTTCCCGTATTGAAAAAAAAATTTGTTATTAATTTTTGTTTTTCTTTTTGTTTTTATTCTGACATTTCATACTAAGATTAACTACCCAGAGTTAAAATATTGATAAGTTATTATGGTTAAATTTTCATAGGGATAAATATTTAGTATTGGTTAGTTACCCATGGTTAAGGTAAAGTTAACTTCTCGCGAAAAGTTAATGGGCCTAAAAAATTAAAATTAATTAAAATTTATCGTAAATATATTACAAGTGCAATATTTATCGAGCCAAAATACACTTAACACGATTTTCCAACCCAGATTCTTCTTTCACGGAAAACAATTTGAATGAAATGCACTTATATGTATTTAAAAATTGTTGTTCGTCTAATACAAATGATCTGGAGATCTGATATTTATATGTGCCTATGTGATGCAGTCTAATAAGACAGAGGGTGTACAAATAAAAAAATGATAATGCTATTTTTTTTTTGCAAACTCTTCCTTTCTAAACTGAAATGCGTAACCGTTAAAATAAAAAATTCAATTGTGCAAGACTGCTTGATTTGGTAGAACCATTTGCTTGAATTTCAGCATTTTAAAAGTTTTATACACGCGCGGTTGTTAATACATTTTTATAAAGTTTTCAGGGCCAAATGTCCGGAATATTTACTAGAACTTTTTATACTTTCAGGTTGCTTAAGGAACCCTCAATTAAATTATCCTCTTTATAACACATCGATCCTTCAGCGATCATTTCAGTATAGGGTAGCAAAAATTTGGAATTCTTTAACCTTATTACTTAGAAGTTTTGACTTTTCGGTCAATGTATTTAAAGCCAAACTAAAAGAATATGCCTACTGTAACAATTTTTAAATTAATTTAATAATTATATAACGTTTAATTGTTGCATTTGTTAATTTATATCTTATATATTTGAACGCAATATTATACAGGGAATCATATTAGGGACAAGTAAATATAAAGTGAAAGAATTCTATACACATTTCTATTTTCTTTTTATTTTTAAATACATAAATATGTTTTTTTATTTTTATTTTTTGTAAATTAATTATTGTTACTTTGTTGTTAATTATATATACTTTATTTAGTAGTATTTTTAGTGAGTTGTTTTGTGAGCCATATTTTGCCCTATGGGCTTGGTTTGAAATTGTAAATAAAATTAAATTAAATTAAAAAATTAAATAGTGGAGTTCCACCTAATCCTAATGGAGTTCCACCTAAGCATCGCATTAGATCCATACATTTACTTTTTGTGTTTGTTGATGCACTAGCATCTGATAATGATTTTGCCATCTAAAAAATCTTTGAAGGATTAAAGATTGCAATTAATAGGCCAACATCAATATATTTACCTCGATGAAGAATGTTTTTCGTTGTTTTCTTTTAATTTAAAATTTGCTTTATAAAAAAATAATTTATTGCTGTCTGTTTAAAATTTGTTTGGAAAATAAAATTAAATTTATTATGGTTTGACTTTATAAATTTCAAAATAATTTTTCGAAGTGGTACCAACTTTTGATAGTAAAATTTAAATTATGGATAAGTAAAATAATTTCCTAGTGGCAGTGGCAATAAAACAATTTTTTAAAATTGTGTATAAAAAGGCACTACCTATGCCAGGCAAGGCAATATACAATCTTGTATTTTTTTTTGTGTGCAGACCAGTGGTGTTCAGCCCATAGGACAATTTTCCCTGCTCAATTCACATGTATTCTTACGCTCTTGCTTTTAGTCGTCACTTAAACAGCGACGAATGAACATGAGTACGTATGAAATTAATAACAATATACGACAAATATTTTATGATTATAAATGCAGATTAAAGATATTTTATAAATATGTAAATACATTGAAACCATTGATATTGATTTAAAAAAATCTAAAACCTTTTGTTTTACATAGAATAAAAGAAGCCACCCTTATGTATGTATGTGTTTTTTTTCTTTAAAAAATTGTATTTTGTTTATTTTTATTTATTTAAAACAGCGTAGTATTTATTTATATTTTCCGAAAGTACCTACTAGAGGCCAGTATGAATGTTTTGCAAGACATATAATATAACATAATATTTTTTTTTATTTTCTGTTTTATTTATTTTTTTTTTTTTGTAATGATCTGAATTTTAACATCTTGTAAATAACTACAAATAAGTAAAATGGTCAATTTTTGTTATATTTAGTATTAAAAATTGTCAAATCTCTCATCAGCGCATGCAAGAGAATGTCTTGTAAGACATTCATTCAGCCCTCTAGTACCTACTTCGATTTTTACACAAAACATTTTCGTATTTTTAATAAAAAATAAATGCATACATATTCTATTAACACATTCAACATTTCTTACAGTGCAATTCTCATTTTCTCACCAACACAACTACATTTTTAGTTTTGAACACCACTGGTGTAGACTAAAGAGCCCTATTAAACGTTCTCTTAAATGTTATATATCAACTGGGATTGGGAAAACTCTTAATTTTATAATGCTTACTTCTGAATACAAATAATTGAAATTAATGTAGAGAATATAATAATGTTGTTTATTATGAAAAAAACCAAATAAATATTTTATGTGGAGGTCCGTAAAAAATGTTGATAAGAGTTGTACCCGATTAAAAAAATTTATATGGGGCTTTATACAGTCATATGTAATTTAAGTCTTTATACAATTTTATCCTAGAAATGGGCCCATATAATTTCAAAAGTTTGCATCAATTCAGTTATAATTTGATAATAGCAGATATAAATGTATCCGAATAATGGCGCGATATAATTTGATCAGACTTTATATAGTGGTATAAAATTATAGCTGAAATGGTACAAAGATATAGAAAATCAAATATTGTTGTATCCAGTTTATGCGCTATAAATTTCACTGAAATCCTAAATGTTTACAGAATTACTTACCTGAGAGTTTGTCAGCTATTAAACTTTTTTGGATTTTGACAAAAGGACATTTTATAGGAAAGCACTGTTGCTTTAAACTGTTTGTATACATTTTCTAACAATTTCTTTCCATTGCAAATTTTATTTTTAACATCCTCTGATAAAATTACCTCCAAAAGAATAAATCTTTTGTCTAAAGAAAATTTGAAAAAAAAAAACATTGAATCGATTGTTTGAGATTTTGTAACTCTATTTTTCATTTGAATGAAAATATAGTCAAGTAGTGTTTCGAAATTGTATTCCTTTTATCATTTGGAAGATAATTCGGTGATATTTGGAAAAAAATATTGAATTTTTTGTCATAATTTTTTATAGAGTTTGCTAAAAACCGAAAAATTTGAAAACCGCGGTTTCGGTTTTTCAAATTATAAAAACCTTGGTTTTAGTTATTTTTCGGATTTCTTGTGGTACTAATGGAATTCTTTTCAGACAATTAAATTAGTATAAGAATTGAATAGTTTAAAACGTACAATACGAATAAGGTTATGTATAGTTGGTCTTTTTTTAATCGATAAATGTTTTTCGTTCGATTCGAGATCACATATCAAATTTTTCTTTTAAATTATTTTCAAATTAAAGAAAGATGATACAATTTTTGCAAGTAATTGCAAAAACTTGTAGAGTCAATGCCTTCCCGAATCGAAGCTGTTATAGCCTCCTGAAGGGGGTCGACATCTTATTAGACTTAAGATTATAATAATATTTTACCTGTTATTATATTATACTCGACACTGAGATATCACCGACTCCGTTATTCGGAGTGGTGATATCTCAGTGTACACGGACGGTTAGAAGATGGACATGGGGACAGGGTCGGGAGTTTACTCCGGCGAACTGGACCATCGAATCTCCATACGACTACCGGGCGATTGTAGCGTGTTCCAGGCGGAAGTGTATGCAATTGACGTGGCCGCACAGATGATAATGGAACGGGATTTGGATCCATCATCCATTAGCATCTTTGCGGACAGTCTTGCTGCTTTGAAAGCCCTGGAATCCGGTGCTGTCAGATCGCAGTGTGTGCGGCACTGTATTGAATCCCTCAACCGTATCCGTCGGTACTCGGTCAGGCTGGCGTAGGTCCCAGGAGACGCTGGGATCGCGGGAAACGAGTGTGCGAGGAATAGCTCCTAGTTGGTTGAGGACCCTATACAAACGGAGGTCCTGGTTCCTCCGGTGGAGCTATTCGGTGTGATAGGGGATATAACGGATAGGGAGACGAGGACAAGGTGGACAACTTTCACCAATTGTACGATATCTCGGACCCTATGGCCACTGCCTGATCCGGGGAGGACAAGGATTCTTCTTGGATTTGGCAAGCAGACGATCGGAATGCTTGTAAGAGTCCTAACGGGACATTGCTCGATAGCCCGAATGGCTGTGCGTTGGGGTTACACCCAGGCGGACTACTGCAGGGGCTGTGGGTACGAGGATGAGGAGACAGTGCATCATTTGCTTTGTGAATGTCCGGGACTGAAGGAACGGCGACTCAAATATCTGGGATGCAGGACAGTGTACACGATGTAATTTTTTCACAATATTCCGTATTTATTTTTAGTTTGAAGTTTCTTGCACAGATAAATTGATATAATTGCGATACAGCAAAAAATACCGTTATAATTTGTATTTAAACAAGCGTTTATCAAACAAAATTCAGTGGTAAGATGTGAGTGACCGCAGTTGTATGTATATGAAAATAAAAATTATCCTTTTATGTATTTAATATGGAAAAAAAAGGAAAAATGCACTTTCGATATCAATGAAATTTTATTAAAAACCGTATTTTTATTTATAAAATCTATGTTTAAAAAACTTTGCATGTGGTCCAACCATAAGCTGAGAAATTTAAAAAATACTTCGAAAAATTAAGTGGTAAGATGTGTGTGCCGCAGGTGTATAATAATATTAATCAACATATACAATATTCGTTCAAAATATATCAGATGTTGTTGTAGTTGGCATTCGGTTCTATGTCCCGGAACGACTCGGAACCCAGCAAGCCTCGACCAAGGAATACCAACCCAACAAACCTATCTACAAAACGTAGTTGTTTATTTTCAAAATTTTGAAATCGAATGTCATTTTTAAATAAGTCAACCGAATGAACCAGAAATCGATTGAATTCAAAAATTGTTAAATCGATTGAATTCCTAATGATCGAAATCCTAACGAATAAATTAGGTAATTGAACAATTCGAAATTTGAAAATGGTGCGACAGATCTGATCAGATCTAATTAGATCTCAAATTTTTTTTTAAATTTTGTACACTAGGTTAACGCTTTTCATTACGAACTTAGAGATTTTTGTGCGAGTAAAGTTGACAACAGTGAAAAAGTTATTAATACCAAATTTATATGATAAAAAAAACATAAAAAAGAACCACAAAAACAACACTGTTAAATATGTATATTTACACAAATAGTCTTTTTGCCTTTAAAACCACAGTTTAAATATAATATGTTTTCATATAAAGTTGTAAATGGCTTTTAAACCTTGTATAATATAAACCATATTTTTTTAGCGTAATTCATAAACTTTTACAATTGTCTTATTGCAGGATTTCAAGCTAATTTGTGAAAAACAATATTCATATTTGCTTAATAACGAAAAAAATAATAAAGGTTTATAGTTGATACTCATTGACTTTTAACCTTTTATAAAGTTTGGAGTGAGGAAGTCACCATTTGTTTATTTAATTTTCAGGCACGAAATTATTTATTAAAGCCATCCTTTCACTAGAATGTGTGGATTCCAACAACCTACATCCATCAAACTGGAAAAAGCTACAATTGCGTGGCTAATGACCTTTTTAAAAAAAATTTCAAAAAAAAAAATTAAAAAGATAAATAAAACATAGTGATGTACAGACCATCAAAACATTATTCGACATTCGATAACTTTTTGTATGCTTCGAATAATATGTTCTAAAAAATTGCATTTTTACACACATTTCATTTCCATTTATTTACTGTAGAAATAAAAAGAAATGTTTTAGTCACTTTTAAATTTATCTTACCGCGCCATAAGTTCACTAATTTAAGTAAATAAATTTTCACTTACGACTTATTTGAGAGAAGAGAGATAATAAACAATAGTGAATCAAGAATTCTAATAATTCTTTATTAAAAGAAATGTGTACTTTAGCTATAAAGACAAAATAAATTTTTTATGAATTAGCGCATGGAGTTTGACATTAAACTCATAAATATACCAGGTTTACACCGTTTACGAGTAGAATACGAGTTTATATGAAAACACCTATTATAAAAATGTAAATTTTTTCTTATATTTTGTATTGAAATCCAACGACATAATTTTTGTGAAATTAACTGCCTATTTCTATATAAAGAATCAGACGAATTTGTTAAAAGATTTTTGTGAAAAACACAAACTTGAAATCATTTATCTTTAAATTTTTTAGTCGCACTTGTTCTACATATTTAACAAATTTGTGAAAAATTTGGAAACAAAATCACACAAATTTTTTAACGAATTCGTCAGATTCTTTTTACAAGAACACCCAGTAAAATTTTAATAATTTTACATGACACGAATATAACAAAAAAATCTTCAAAACAACCCAGCAAAACTTTTTATTACCCGGTGAGTTTTGTAAGAAAAAAAGGCAACACCTTACTTTACCAGTCAGAAATTCCCAGTGGTACGAAAAATCAAGCACTGGTATTAAAAATAAATTACTCGCAGAACACTCATTTGGGACGATTTGCCAACGTTTGCAAGAAGCGTTTTGCCAGTATTTGTTTAACAAAGCAATTGTTTTCCAGTACTACCTAGTTAGATATTCCAACGGATGGAAAAGCTTCTTTAAGACCAACTTTGTTTTTCGTTTTCTTAACGCTGGCATGTTTCAGATCCGAAAAACTTTTTGCCAGTGCTAGCATTTTAGCGCAACGAGTAGTTGTCCAGCTGTTACCATTCATTTATGATTTTATCCACTAAGTATTATGTGTCTCGTTTGCTCGGTGGGTAGAGCTCTCGTCTGCCAAACTGAATGCCTGCCTTCAAATCACTGCAGGACCGTGTATCTTATAATTTCGTTTTGGAATATACAGTGAGCAGCATAAGTCATGGTACCTTAGTTAAAATAAAAGAGTTTCTAAAATTTATCAAACAATATGTTACAAAATATGTGATATTTATTTTTATCTCATGTATTAACTTGTGTACTATAACAAAACAAAAAATTAGTCATGCACTATACAAAACAAAAAAAATATAATTATGAATTCAAAACATTATTTATTAGGATATCTTAATGCACGTTCGTCTGATCCAAAAATGTTAAATTTCTATTTGTCCGTAAAAAGACTATCACAAAACTCATTTGTGTTTGTTTTAATACTCATTGGCGAAATATATGCGCTTCTTTCTGTTTATTTCGTTAATGTAAGAATTCTTGAGTGCTGTACGAGCATTGTACCTGGTCCTTTTGATCGATATAGGTACCGTGCCTGCAGAAACACTATTGTCAAAAGATTCGTTCAACTCTGCAGCTATCTTAATTGCACTTTTAATTAGATCTTCCTCAATTTTAGCTTCTATTTTTCTATCTTCTCTAATACTTAACTTTGCAGGATGTCCAGTTCGTGGTTTATTTTCAATTCTTTTTCTCTTCTTTGAATTGATTACTAATTTTTTGTATTGTCGATTTGCTTTTTTTATTATATTAGCAATTTCTGAAAATATTTTCTCATTTCGTGGCTATTAATTATTATTTTTCGGTCCTCAATTGTTGTCTTCGAGACATTTTTACAAATCATTTTACATCACTTTTTTTAATAAAACACTAATTTTTTTGATACTTTTTTCAAATTAGAAATGCATATACATATTATGTTTGAAATGTACCGTTATAAATATCAAAAGAGATTTATTAAGAACAACAGAGCTGCAATGGCTTTTTCAAAATGCTTTTAAAGGGTACCAAGACGTTTGCTGTGCAAAAATATGGAGTAGTTGCAATTTCCGAATTATATTTTTTTTTGTTTTGCATAGTACATGACTCATTTTTGTTTTGTTATAGTACACAAGTTAATACATGAGATAAAAATAAATATTACAAATTTTGTAATATATTTTTTGAGAATTTTTAAAAAAACTTTTATTTCAAGTGGGGTACCATGACTTATGCTGTTCACTGTATATTTCCAAACCACCTATTTACTGGTTTTGTCAGCGTTCAAATTTTGTTTCTTCCAGTGCTTTCTCCGGAAGTCTTTTTGAACAGCCGGTTCTTTCGCCTTATGATGTTATCATTTTGGGAATGGGAAAGCATTTTTTGCAAGTACTTGTAACACCTGTTAAAGTGCCTTGCCATCGCTTTCAAGTGTGTATTTTTCTGACTGGGCATTGTAATACCCACATATTACCAAGGTTTTGCTGGGAAATACATAACGTAGTATTGTTTCGTTAATGACCCGTCTGCTTATATTATGGTTTAATATGTTTTACGATTTCATTTTCTTTATTTTTCCAGTTATTAATTTAATTTTTTATATTTGTTGTCAAATTTCTATACATTTGTTCCATTTTTTCTATATGCACTAACTTATCTCTTGTATTTTATAAAGAAATTTTAATCGTTTGTTTACTGAAAAAATTTATTTTAGAAAAACACTGGTTGTATCAAAATTTAACATAAATTCTTGGGATAATAACTCATTCCCATTTTATATCCACTTGTTCGTATTGGTTGGACGATGATGACGACGACGATGTAGATAATGAAGAATACAATAGGTTAAATTATAAAAGCAAAAAAGACAAAAAAGCGAAATAAAAATCAAAAATTTTCTTTTACATTTCGTTATTTTCCTCCTCCTGATTGCTTTCTTTTTCACTTACTTTCTTCAAGAGGATTTGTTGCACATATATGAAAATTGTAAATAATTAAAAAAATTGTTAAAATTCCGACTAATCGAGCACCGACCATTTTCGCCATTTTTAATAAACTGAGACAAAAAATTTCGTAAACACTCGTTAACGGAGATACAAGTCGAGTGGCACAAATTCATAGTGCCGCCGTTGTCGACTTTTTTTGGAGAATCGGGCCGCCGCCGAAGCTAGTTTCGGCTTATTATTATTTAAAGCAGTGGTGTTCAGCCCATAGGACAATTGTCCCTGCTCAATTCACATGTATTCTTACGCTCTTGCTTTTAGTCCAGTGGTGTTGAAAAGTAAAAATGTAGTTGTGTTGGTGAGAAAACGAGAATTGCACTGTAAGAAATGTTGAATGGGTTAATAGAATCTGTATGAATTTATTTTTTGTTAAAAATATGGAAATGTTTTGTGTAAAAAGTGAAGTACAATCGGAAAATATAAACAAATACACTCTTTTAAAAAAACAAAAAAACAATATTTGAAAGAAGAAAAAAACAAATAAATACATACATAAGGGTGGCTTTTTTCATTCTATGTAAAACAAAAGGTTTTAGATTCAATATCAATGTATTTACATATTTATACAATATCTTTAATCTAAATTTAAAATCATAAAATATTTGTCGTACATTGTTATTAATATTTTTTTCAGTACATTAAAAAAAATCAGCATATACCCGTACTCATGATCATTCGTCGCTGTTTCAATGACGACTAAAAGCAAGAGCGTAAGAATA
Organism: Leucophora obtusa; assembly: GCA_949987735.1. Taxonomy (NCBI): domain Eukaryota; kingdom Metazoa; phylum Arthropoda; class Insecta; order Diptera; family Anthomyiidae; genus Leucophora; species Leucophora obtusa. The sequence continues at coordinate 85,668,689 of OX465297.1, read as the reverse complement.
CGTGTGAATTGAGCAGGGACAATTGTCCTATGGAATGAACACCACTGTTTTAGTCGTCACTGAAACAGCGACGAATAAACATGAGTGCGGATATACGCTGATTTTTTTTTAATGTACTGAAAAAAAAATTAATAACAATATAGGACAAATATTTTATGATTATAAATGCAGATTAAAGATATTTAATAAATATGTAAATACATTGAAACCATTAATATTGATTTAAAAAAATTTAAAACCTTTTGTTTTATATAGAATAAAAGAAGCCACCCTTAATTATGTATGTATTTTTTTTCTTTCAAAAATTGTATTTTGTTTATTTTTATTTCTTTAAAACAGTGTAGTATTTTTTTATATTTTCCGAAAGTACCTACATCGTTTTTTACACAAAACATTTTCATATTTTTAATAAAAAATAAATGCATACAGATTCTATTAACACATTCAACATTTCTTACAGTGCAATTCTCATTTTCTCACCAACACAACTACATTTTTAGTTTTGAACACCACTGATTTAAAGAGCCGTTTACATTATACACGCAAAAAATAAAAAGGGGGAAATCACATAAAATTAAGGTATAAGTTATCTAGCAGAGCTTCGAAGAATTAATTCCCTAATTCCCTTTTTTTAAACTGAATTCATATTTTGGGAATGAATTTCCTGACCAAACTTAAGGAATTAAATGAATTCCTTTTTTTTCATTCGGTTTATCTTAAAGGAATTCATTAATTTTTTTCTAATTCCTTCATAAAATTTGATGAATTCATTCAACAAGAAATTAATTCAATTCTAGTTAATTCAATTTTTGGTCAAGGAATTCCAAGGAATTCATTCAATTCTAGTTAATTCAACTTTTGGTCAGCGAATTCATTCAGTTCTAGTTAATTCAACTTTTGGTCAAGGAATTCAATCAACCCTAGTTAATTCAACTTTTGATCAAGGAATTCATTCAATTCTACACGCAATGAAAAACCGATAGTTATTTAAACAAAACATGCCATGTAAATATATCGTGGGATTAATTTGGTACACCCTAAAAAATACCTAGTTGATGATCACTATTTTTTTAACTACGTCATAGGTGAAATAACCCTCACTATCACATAGTTAATACGACGTAGTGAAAGTCAACTAGGTTTACTTCAAATCGGCAAAACAACTATGCAGAAAGTTATTGGTAACAGTTTTCTAGTAGAAATCAGAGAAATTTAAAAAATAGTAGATATTAATGACGTATTTTAGAACAATCGTTAAAGGTAGCCATACATTTAACAATTTGAATTAATTTGTAAATACATATTCCTCTGTATTGTCTTCTTCGCTCTTCTGCCTTCGGAACATTGAATTTCGCACACTTCTTCCTTATAATTAGCAGGTCGCTTATCTGTAAAAAATTGTGCAATTAAATACTACAATAATTTTAAAAGACAAAAATAACATTTACTTACAATAAGTTTGTTTTTTATCTCTGAATTTTTATATGGTTTGATTTTTGAATGTTACCTTGAAATCAATTATTTGAAATTTCAATTCAAAAGGTAGGTCAAAAATGATTTTATTTGACTTTGTCTATACACTCAAAAAAAAGTCAGTAAAGTCAGCAAAAAATGTTGCTGTGTCAGCAAATTTTTAGTCCGGAGAGTGCTTGCAAAAAAGTTGGTAATTTCAGCAAAAGGTTTGCTGAAAATCAGCGAGCTGATTTTTACCAAAAAATAGTAATCTTCAGCAAAAGTTTTTCTAACACTTAGTCGACTGCAAATGAAAAAAATCCTTGCTAAAATCAATAAACTTTTTGCTGAATATTAGTAGACTGAAAAAAACTCAAAAAACTTGTACCGAAATTTAAATTTAGTTAATTTATTTGCTGAAAATTTAAATATAGAATATGTGTAGAGTTGTTTCATTTCCGTTTCCAGAGAAGCTACGACATCTACATCTTGTCTATCTGGTTGTCGTCCACGCTATGAATGCGGTTATCAGCACAATTTTTGTAGCAAAATAAATTAGTAAAACATTAGTTCAAAATTAGTTTAGTGCTAAAAAATATAACTAAAATTTTTGCTGAAAACGGAATTTCAGCAAAAAAAATTGCTGAAAACTAGTACACTTGATATACAAGACGTTTTACTAATTTTCCTACTAACTTATTTTTTTGAGTGTAGTAGTTATTAATTATAATAGTGAATTTATATAAAATTCAAAATGACTATGGATTTTCTTCACTATGCAACTACGTACTTTTTTGGGTGTAGTAATTGTAAAGGGTTGCACTCTAGTGTAATAGGCAGTAGCCAATATTTGTTGTTGTATATTATCTTTTTGTGGGTTAGTTTATTGAAGTAGTACTTAGGTAAATTACCGTTGTATGTTCCCAGAGATGGGCTAAAATCATTACCATTACATTTTCATTACCATTACTTGATGTAATGGTAATGGAGCTTTTTTTATCATTACCATTTTTTGAAGAAATGGTAATGTTTTTTTTTTCATTACCATTGCGTTAAAAAATGGTAATGAATATTTTTTTTAATTTTCATTTGTTTTGAAAATTAAAATGAACCTTTTTTTAATTTTCATTACTTTTACCTAATGTTTACATAGTAATGAAACACCCATTTGTATTTCATTAGAATCCGTTTTTGTCGAAGTTTTTTATTTTAAAAATATGAGATTTACAAATTACTAAAAGCATTTTTTAGTTCATAATCTGAGGCCTATGGTATGCATATTTGATACCAAGTTTTGGTGTCTTGTTGCAAAAAAAAACTCGCGAAAAAAATTGCATAAAGAAAAATTCTGACATCAATATAATTTGTTTGCAGAACATAAATAGCTGATTAAGTTTTTTACTTCAATTCTAGTACCATAGTCTTTTTTCGCGATCCGCCATTATTTTGCAATTTTGTAATTGCGTTTTTTTAAATTTATAATCTAAGGACTACCCAGTAGCAAATGGTCGAACTAGTTCTAAAAAGTACTAGATTTTTGACTAGTATTACGAAACTAGTTCTCAAAATAATCGTTTTGAACCAGTTGTGTACTAGTTAAACCCCATCTATGTGGGACATGTTTAAAAAATTACATAAATTAAAATACGAGATTTGAAATTCTTTTTTATTTACATTTGTTTTTAATAAAAAAAATCAGAGTTTGGTAATAAATACTTCAATTTTTAATTGAGAATTGAATTTAGGTGCAAATCAACTGGTACAGTACTAGTGCCAAAGAGTCACTTCAGAACTAGTTTGATAAATTTCTCATAAGTACCAATAAAGCTTTCTGTTTTTCTTCCTAAAAAAATAATTTTGAACCATTTGTATATTTACTATTTTTATTGAAAGTAGACTCTTTCAAAAGATTGAACTTAAATAAGATTTTTGAAATTCTAGTTTTGTTTACATTTGTTTTTAATAATATAGTCTGAGTTTTCAAATAAACACTAACATTTTTTATCGCGATTAGAAATCGTAACCATAAAATATTTTAAAATCCGTTAGATAAATGGACCTAATTATCTCAGTAAGAGGAAACTATCGGTCTAATCTACGTTTCATCACAGAAAAATCTTTGATTTCTATCTATATAATTCAGGTCTTAACCAACTAGTAAAGTACTATTTCCAAAGAGTCACTTCAGAACTGGTTCAGCGAGTGTTACATTAGCACCAGTTTTGCTCCCTATTTTTCGTCCTTAAATTGTAAAAATCGCAAACAAAAAAAATTCAAAAATAAAAATTTTTGCATTAATATATTTGCTTGCAGAATGTAAACCGCTGATTAAGTGTTTTAATTCAATTCTTTTACCATAAAGTCTTTTTTCGCGTACCGCCATTATTTTGGAGTTTTTTAATTGCGGTTTCTTAATATTTATATTCTAGTGACTATAATACCCGTTTCATAAAACAAATTTTTGGGGCTATTTAAAAAAAACCGCGAAAAAAAATTGTCCAAAAAGGAAAATTCTTACATCAATAGATTTGTTTGCAGAATGTAAATCGCTGAATAAGTATTTTAATTAAATATTTTTACCATAAAGCCTTTTTTCGCGTCCCGCCATTATTTTGGAGTTTTTTAAGTGCGGTTTATTAAAATTTGTAATCTAGGGACTATAATGCCCGTTTCATACAACAAAGTTTGGGAGCTAGTTAAAAAAAAAACGCGAAAAAAAATTACAAAAAGGAAAATTCTTACATCAATAGATTTGTTTGCAGAATGTAAGTCGCTGATTAAGTGTTTTAATTAAATTTTTTTACCATAAAGTCTTTTTTCGCGTCCCGCCGTTATTTTGGAGTTTTTTAAGTACGGTTTCTTAAAATTTATATTCTAGTGACTATAATACCCGTTTCATACCAGAAAGTTTGTGAGCTAGTTAAAAACAAACCGCGAAAAAAATTTACAAAAAGGAAAATTCTTACATCAATAGATTTGTTTGCAGAATGTAAATCGCTGAATAAGTGTTTTAATTAAATTTTTTTACCATAAAGTCTTTTTTCGCGTCCCACCATTATTTTTGAATTTTTAAAGTGCGGTTTCTTAAAATTTGTAATCTAGGGACTATAATGCCCATTTCATACAACAAAGTTTGGTGGCTAGTTAAAAAAAATCGCGAAAAAAAAATTTGCAAAAAGGAAATTTCTTACATTAATATATTTGTTTGCAGAATGTTAATCACTGATTAGGTTTTTTAATTCAGCTTTTGTACCTAAAGTCTTTTTTCGCGTTCCACCATTATTTTGCAATTTCTTAAGTGCGGTTTTTTTTTAATTTATAATCTAGAGACATACATCAAAGTTTGGTGGCTAGTTGCCAAAAAAAAATTGCGAAAAAAATTTCCATAAAGGTAAATTTTTTAGTGTAGAACAAAGAACAAAACGTTCTTTATATCATTATGTTAAGTAATGGTAATGAAATTTCATTTGTCTACCTAGTGTAGAAAAAATGAAAATGATTTTTTGTTTTTACTACCATTGCGTATTGTAATGAAAATTATAAAAACGTTTCATTACATGTAAAGAAAACAAATGAAATTAACATTTTTTTCATTGCAATTACATTTTGTAATGGTAATGAATTTTTTTTTTTAATTTTCATTTTATAGATTTAATGGTAATGAAAACCCGCAATGGTCATTACAAAGTAATTAATTACTCCCATCTCTGTATGTTCTTACAAAAAAGCAAGATAATTGACAAAAGCAACTAAGATTATTCTTTGACATACAGAAACCAAGATGGCTGATGCATTCTTTTGCAGAAAAATAGAAAGGAAATGATTTTAAACTTTTTTTAAAGGGTAATAAAAAATGGAATGTGGAATAAAATGAAAAATTAAACATAAAAAATTGTGAGAAATGTAAGTAATACATCCAAATAAAATATTCAAAGAGTTAATTTTAAATTTGTTGTTTTTTCAGACAAAATGTACTTAAATGTGGACGCCTCATCTTTTTTTCACACAACAAAAGCAAGAGGCTATAAGAATGAAGCCATTGTTTAGGAATTTAATTGTTTAGGAATTTAATTGTTTTTCTTTTTATAAATATGATCCAAAATATGTAATGTTTAATAAAAATATAAATTTCCAATAAAACAGGAGGCATTTTATTTATAAAAAATAAATAGTTTATTGAACCTGGAAAAAAGATGTAAATTTTGTCAGCGAACATATCACGCAAAGTAAAACTATAGTATTTTCATCTAAAATAAGCGTTTAAATTGCCTTAGTTGATTGTATACTATACAACTACAAAAGTTAAGAATACAATTTATAAAATCACTTAGGTAAATGTCCAAAAACAAATATTCGTTGAAATGTCTACGTTCGTTGTAAAAAAACTACATCTTTTTTCAGGTTAAATAAACTATTTGTTTTTATAAATAAAATTACTCTGTTTTATTGGAAATTATATTTTTATTAATATTTTAATATCTATTTTATTTCAATATTACATTTTTTTGAACACACTTATAAAACACAATTAGATACCTACACAATGATATTGTCTGAAAAAAAACAACAAATTTACAATTAGGGCTTTGGATATTTTATTTGAAGGTAGTACTTACATTTTTCACAATTTTTTATGTTTAATTTTCGATTTTATTCCATATTATAAAAAAAAACCTTAATATCACTTGGTTTATCTTTTTCTATAAAAAAATGCTTCAGCCATCTTGATTTTTGTAGGTCAAAGAATAATCTTAGTTGCTTTTGTCAGTTACCTTGTTTTTTTGCAAGAACATACATATAGCTTGTTGTTTCGCCAAAATTCAACAACGGTACTTTGCCTAAGTAGAACCTCAATAAATTTACCTACAAAAAGATAATATACAACAGCAAAAAATGATTATTACATATTACACTAGAGTGCAACCCTATACAATTCCTATCAAATTAACTAACGATATATTTACATGCTATGCTTTGTTGAAGTACCTATAGGTTTTTCTTTGCGTTTAGGCATTCCAATGAATATTTCTCTTTGAACATTTGCCTAAGTTAATTAAGTTTTCACTCAATGCCCATCTCTTAATGCTCTATCTTAGTTTTCGAGATACAGGCCATTTTGTAAAATGGCGAGATAGAGCAAAACGGAAATATTTGCTTCTATGGAGTATAAACATAACCCAATAATACAAATAGGCCACGTCCGAGAGCGATTTCCAGGAATCAATTTTTATGAACAGTCACGGTGACCCACGTGACTGTTTTATAGAAATTGATCAATCGGAAGCGTTACAAGAGCTGGCCTATTTGTATTATTGGGGTGTGTTAATACTCCCATGAAGCAAAAATTTCGTCCGTTTTGCTCTATCTCGCTTAGTTTTCGAGATATGGGCCATTTTAAAAAATCGCCATTTTACAAAATGGCCTATATCTCGAAAACTAAACGAGATAGAGCAAAACGGACAAAATTTTTGCAAGTTTTGGATGAATGTACACGCTCCACTATTCACATGAGGTACACGCAAAAAATAAAAAGGGAGAAATGACATAAAATAAGGGTATAAGTTATCTAGTTTTAGTATGTATTATAGCTCTACCCAAGTTTTGGGTATAAATTATATAATATGCTTGGTATAAAATAAGAAAACAAAAACTAACAATAAATATACCAAAAAAACTTGGTAAATATTTGTTATTCTGTTTTTGGAATTGTTAGCACTAATTTATTAAACTTAAGCCATATTTTATTTATTAATTTACGTTAAATTAATTAGCTCTTTCCTGCTCCCTTATTAAAACAATTTGATTAATTTATTTATTTATTTTATAATTATTACTGGTATTAATAGTTGGATACAAATTAAAGTATTATAATCTTCATTTTTGTTTAAAATATTAAATTTGTTAAACTCTTTAATTAAAATATAAAAACTAATTTTTTAATTTGTTACCATTCCAAACAAAGCATTGTCAGCCTGTCCTATTGTAATACTAATTCCTTTTCCAGTCTCAATCGTTGTACCATATAAATAACAACCCGACTAAAAAAGTTTTCATATAATCTTATATGATTTGATATAATTATAAATGTTTATATGCGTGGCTTTATATAACCATATACATTTATATTAGCACTTTGGTTTTATAAATATGTTTGATATGACGTTATATATAATCATATGGGATTTGGTATCCAGCCATATATTAAGAGATCTGCGATATAGTTTATATATAATTATATATAATGGCGTATAAGCTTCTATAAACAACTTTGTATGAAAATATATAACAAAAGTAAATAGAAAATTGTATTAATTTTATATATAATTATATATGAAATGATATCTAATTATCCAAAGTTTAATTGCACTATAAAAATTAAGAAAAAAACTTAGAAATTGTGGATCTGGTTTTGAATTTTGCACTTTGACGTATACATAATTGAAATTAACATCTATTTTTCAAATATTTGACAAAATACTATTTATTAAAAAATTATTTTAAAGAAATAAATAAGGAAAAAAAAAATTTTTCGTTGTGGAATTAAAGGTCGAAAGAACTATTTTTATTTTTAAATTTAAAAAGAAGAATTAGACAAACTTATGTTGAAATAAATACGGTTTAAGCAGGCGGTTTTCATCGCCTCTTTCGAACATTAACAGTTTGTATCGAAAAATTTTAGCCTTTGCAGCCGTGTGTAATTCTTATGGCTGAATTTTACACAGTAAGAAGAGAGTGATTTAACAGAGGTAGGGAGAGTTGGGTAGTTTTTTAATTATTTAGTCGTTGGTTTAAGTTCTGTTATTTTTTCCGTAAAAAAAAAATTATTGTGAAAGTTAATTTTTATATTTTATAAAGAACGACACACATTTTATAAGAGAGACCAAATTTTTGTAATGTGGAGTTAATCTGAAAATTTATTTTGTCAGCTATTTCCAAGTTTATTAGGAAAAAATTTGTCTAAACAACTTTTTGTCGTTTTGAATTTTGGTCTTTATTGAAATAAAATAAAATTAACCACATTTTAAAAGAAGAATTTCTGTTACAAGCTGCGTTATTCTAAGTTTAAGGAAAATCTGCGTCCTAAAAACGGCCTAAATCGCATTCAATCCTCAATGAATACATCTTTCCATCAATAAAATTTTTCTGTATTGCATCAACATACGAAAGATCGTCCAGTACCCACTTTTTTAGCCAAACTGTTCTGTCGGGAATTAGTATTTAATATGAATGAAAATAAGTGATCTCAACAATATTTACTAAAATTTTATTTGAAAATTTTCATAAAATTATATGTTTTTATATATAATTTGATGCAATTAGATAGACCCATTTTTCGGATCAAATTGTATCAGGTTAGATAACATACTTATCTCGCTTGATATAATTATATATTCCAATATTCGGATCAAATTAGATATGAACATATATATGGGTTTATATATGGTGATATATGATTATATAACATCTTTTTTAGTCGGGAACCTTCAAGTCTAAAGGCACATCTACACGATAGAGAATACTGCTAGAGATAGAGCAAAAAGCAACCCCAAATAGCTTAAATCATTCACAATAGAGACATTTAGAGGTGTTTTTTGCTCTATCTCTAGCAGTTTTCTCTCGCGTGTAAATGTGCCTTAAAACATGTTGATCACCCCTAGCTTCTGACTGCAACCATGAAAAATGACAATCAGCATATTTTGGATAATCAGCCCACCATTTCCAGATGGCATCAACTTGTTAAAAACTTATGTGCTAATTCATAAACAAAATTTATTTGGTATTTGAAGCTTTCTATTAGAGTTGTGAAAATTCGGTATTTTTTGAGTACTCAATACTACTCAATACTTTTCAATTGAGTACTCGATACTACTCAATACTTTTAACGGTTTTTTTAATTTAAAAATAAAAATGTTATGAATTCGTATTTATTAGGAAAAATTATAACAGTTCACATACACGTGTTAAATAACTATTGTTATTTACATTTTAATTAATTTAAAACATTTTAAATAAATTAATTAAATAATTTTTCCCAAAAATTCGTTACAAATTTCTTTGCTTCACAAATAGAGTTGTTTTTTCAGAGCTGTATTTTTAGAGTACTATTTTTAGAGTTGTATTTTTATACGAAAAATACACATTTCTACGGAAAATTGCATCTTTAAAAGTATTGAGTAGTACCGTTTTAGTATTGAGTACTCAAAAAAACAGTCAGTATTGAGTACTCAGTACCGGAATACTCAATACTTTTACAACTCTACTTGGCACAAAACAAAATTTTTCAAGTCCCATCACTGTTTAACATTATTCTTTGAAATAGAGTTGTAAAAGTATTGAGTATTCCGGTACTGAGTACTCAATACTGACTGTTTTTTTTGAGTACTCAATACTAAAACGGTAGTACTCAATACTTTTAAAGATGCAATTTTCCGTAGAAATGTGTATTTTTCGTATAAAAATACAACTCTAAAAATACAGCTCTGAAAATACAACTCTATTTGTGAAGCAAAGAAATTTGTAACGAATTTTTGGGAAAAATTATTTAATTAATTTATTTAAAATGTTTTAAATTAATTAAAATGTAAATAACAATAGTTATTTAACACGTGTATGTGAATTGTGATAATTTTTCCTAATAAATACGAATTCATAACATTTTTATTTTGAAATTAAAAAAACCGTTAAAAGTATTGAGTAGTATCGAGTACTCAATTGAAAAGTATTGAGTAGTATTGAGTACTCAAAAAATACCGAAATTTCACAACTCTACTTTGAAATAAGTTTTTGGGCTAGAAAAGTGGTTTTTTGCGTTCCTGTCCCAGTGATGGTATTTGAGAATTTTCGTTTGGTGCCTAAATGATGCCAAAAAAGTGCCAAAAAAGCTTTAAAAGTGCCAAAAAAAAAAAAATTTAGCAACATGCAAATATTTCAAAAAATATGTTCAGCTTTTATTTCAAATATTTATACATTTACACACTTATTATAAACTTTATAACAATAACAAAATTGTCACAAAACTGGTGTGAATGGAAATTATTATAATTTTGGTATTCTAAGAAAAATTGTCACAGCAAAACCTTGACAAAATTCTCATGTAATAAAAAGCACATATATTTTCATTCGTCAACAATTTAAAATATAAGTTTTATTTTTTTTTTGAAGAATTTTATAATTTTAGTTCACAGAAATATAATACGAAATACCTCATTCATATTTTGAGATATTATTTTAAGATGCATCGAACCTTTTACCGATTCTAAAATTCCTCCAAAAGATTACGTAGTAACATGGGATTTTTGGGGCTAAAGTTGTTGGGAATAGGTTCAAAATACTTGATGCTAAAATTTAAAGGAAGCTCCAAGTGCTTAGAACTAGTTCTCTCGTGTTCTGAGGTTCCTGGACATTTTTTTTAAGTTTTCATTTCATTTAAGATTTCATAAAACTATCGAAAAAATCGTAATTTTTCTCAAATTACAATTTTTGATAATTTTATTTTATTTTTGGCAGAAAAAGCTTTCACCATTGTATGGTGAAATTTTTAAAACTTTTGCTTGTCATAAAAAAACTAGAATACCATAACAAATTTTTGAAAAATTCCAGTGACGGACAATACAATAGAATCAATTAAAGCTTTTCTAATTTTATCCCCATTGCTTTTATTTTTAAAGATCAAAATAATGATTAAATTGTCGCCAAAGAACTGGAAGGTGGTCCAGAAAATTGTAGAAATTTTTAGTGCGGCGTTTGTTTTTTAATTTTGATACCCGTTCTAAGTAGACGTCTCTTTTAATAAAAAACCAGCGATATTGACCTTTTATCAAATTATATAGAAATTTTCTTAAAAAGTGCCAAGATTCTATGAAGAGTGCCAAAGTGCCATTGAACATTCAATAGTGCCACAAATGGCACTTTTGTGCCACTTTTACCAACAGTGTCCTGTACTATTGGGTAATTTTGTCATTTTGTGAGAGGATTTTGTGCTTACTCTCATTTTACCGAACTTTACCCAAAAAGTAAAGAAACACACCTATTATTTTTTTCGTTATTAAGCAAATATGAATACTGTTTTTCACAAATTAGCTTAAAATCCTGCAAAAAGACTATTGTAAAAGTTTATGAATTAGACCATTAAACTGCAATGCAAATAAAAATGAAAGTTATTAACTATTTTATTTTGTTTATATAATAGTTTTACTAACCGAAAAGTTTTAGGTGAACCTATTGAAGAAAATGTGTACGATAAATTTGTAAACGCACTGATAGTTGTGTCTTAAGTTGCGTTTACATCTGTTTTCAAATCCGGAAATTTCAATGGAAATCTCGAACCGAAATCTTGACCGTTTACTTTTGCACTTTATGACAGTAGAGCGATTTCGATTTGACAACTGTAAACAATTGTAAACAAAGTACAATAAAAAAATAACCTCAAAATAAAAATATTTCTAAAAACCATTTTATTCATTGGCGAAGTACAATTTACATTATTTTATGTAAAGATCTAACGCTAAATATGTTAGTAAATTTGTTTTTTTATAAGGACGACAAGCTAGAACCCAGATTTTGCAATATTTTGGCGGAAGGAAGACATGCACTTCCCAATGCTTTCTTCATAGTTATGCTTCGCGGGAAGCAAAAATTAGAACCACGCAACACTTCTTATAATCATTAGTAAATTTCCATTGGGTCTAAAGTCATATTTATTAAATTAATAATAATTTTTTTATTTCATTATTTTGTGTTATTTTTAGGTTATTTTTTTAGTCAGCTGTTGACCATCGTTGCCACTTTTTCATGCAAAAACTCTACAAATTAAGCGAAACACAGTGTTGTATTCTGCAAAAGTCTCCAGATTTGTGAGATTTTCATGAGATTTCTTCGAAATCTCGCAAATTTACGGGATTTCCTTTGTAGGGGGAATCTCGGGATTTCACATGAGATTTTCACTGAAATCTCAATTTTAGTCGAAATATCGATCATTTTTGCCTCAGCCGCCGCCGCCGATTATTTTCGGCTCATTTCGGCTGGAAGTATCAATTTTCCAAAATAAAGAAATTAAAAACAAATGTCATTTTTAAAACAAATTTTCTACTTGATCATTTCCTGAACCATCAAGAGTATTTTTTTTAGTTCAAAAAATAAAAGAACCAGTTTTATAGTCAGAGCTAAGAAGGATTTTTGTCATATATATTTCTTGAGTTGGAAGTTTTGCTTGAAAACTTCTGACAGATTTCGCTGAAATTTGGATATGCAATAGAGGAGAGAATCCAAATGAACACGTCTTTAGCACCCATAGTTTTAGATACAAATTACACAGTGTTAAAAAATAAAAAATTTATATATACTTTTCAAATGACCAACTGTAGATTGTAGGCAGAGCTGCGAAGGAATCAATTCAATTTTAGCTTAATTCGCACAAAACCGAATTCAGCTTTAGAATTACAATCAATTTAAATAAATTTTTTCATTAATTCTAATCTTTTACAAAATGGCTTATCAAAATTGTCATTTTATTCAATCCGTAAAGATCTAAGGTATGAATATACTAATGATTCTGACAACACTTTAGTTTATAATTACAAATTAAATAAAAATGTGGCTTATTTTAAGGATTTAATATTGATATCATATACACAACCCATAAAAATATTGAAGAAGAATTCATTTACTATGCATGAAAATTAAAAGAATGAAGCCAGTGAATGAATTCATAAGGAATGGTATAAATGAATGAAATACTAGTAAATTTTAATTAAAAATCCAAAAGTGAGTTAAAGAATTAATTCATTCGTATCTATGGTCGTAGGTTTGGTTAAGTAGATCACATCACATTTTTCAGAAATTTCAGTACACCTGTGTCAAAAGACACATTTTTAAGACATTGTGGACGAAAAAAATGTTTAGTAAGTTATTCCTCGGTCGACTTATAAAATTGGGGAGATATTTACAATAATCGACGCTGTTCTGAGTTCCGAATCCACAAAAAAAATTCTAAAGTGAAACATTCTGAATTTTTTGCTGTTCCGTGATCCAAATCCGAATTTTTTTCTTTATTTTATTTCGTGTTGAAAAAGCTTGGTGAAAGTAAAACGAATATTTTGTTGCAACAATTAATATGTTAAAATTTATTTTAAAATTTGTCAGTATGCTAAAATTTGTTCAAAACAGTCAATTTCCGACATTTTGAATTTTGTGTGATTTTACAAAATCACTCTAATTAAAAAGTTGCGGAATTCAGAACAGGGGTGATAGTGTCAAAACTCTGTTTTTGAGCGACTTCAAGCAGAGCTTTGAAGAATTAATTCCTTAATTCAATTTTTCAATTCTGAATTAAAAATTCGATGAATTAATTCACTAAGCACCATATATTGAATGGAATTAATTCATATTTGCTTTCGTTCGATTTATTTTGTTACGAATTAATTCAATTGCAATAGTTCTTTTTATTAAATCAAATGAATTAATTCATTTCTTAACACGTTCAATTTTATAAATCGAACGGAAAAAAAGTGAATTAGTTCCTTACTGAATTAAATCACTACTGAATTCGTTCATTTTCATTTTCGTTCAGTGAATTAAAAAAAATAAAATTACGTTCAGGAATTAAAAAAAAATAATAAGTTCACTGAATTGAAAAAAAAATAAAATAAGTTCACTGAATTGAAAAAAAAATAAAATAAGTTCACTGAATTCAAAGCCTGTTTTCTGCCGTTCAGTAGAAGAAAACAATAATGTACAAATAAAATTTTTAAATAAGCAATTTTACAGCGTGTGCTAGTAAAAATAAACAAATTAGAAACCGGATGCTGTTTATCAACCTACATGATTCAAAAATAAAGCCTTTTACTATTAAAAATAAAAACTTTACAGATATAGATAGATAAATTTGGAATAAAATATAACTATTAATTTTTCAAACTAGTTATATAGTTATATTTTTTTTTCCAAATTTATCTATATCTGTAAAGTTTTTATTTTTAATAGTAAAAGGCTTTATTTTTTAATCATGTAGGTTGATAAACAGCATCCGGTTTCTAATTTATTCATTTTTACTAGCACACGCTGTAAAATTGCTTATTTATTTTTTTTTTTTTCAATTCAGTGAACTTATTTTATTTTTTTTAATTCAGTGAACTTATTTTATTTTTTTTTCAATTCAGTGAACTTAATATTTTTTTCTTTAATTCACTGAACGAAAATGAAATTGAACGAATTCAATAGTGAATTAATTCAGTAAGGAATTAATTCACTTTTTTCCGTTCGATTTATAAAATTGAACGCGTTCACCAGTGAATTAATTCATTTGATTTAATAAAAAGAACTATTGCAATTGAATTAATTCTTTGAATTTTTTGTTTGATGAACGCATTCAGTTGAAAAAATTCAGTGAATTACTTAAGAAAAGGAATTCATTCAATGGAAGAGAAAATTGAATTCGATTGGTAGTGAATTCATTCAAAAAGGAATTAATTCTTCAAAGCTCTGACTTCAAGCACTTAACAATTTGAAATTCAGCAATTTTGCAACCGATTTTGAATCTTCGAACGTTTTTCGAAAGACAAAAAATTTTGCTTTCCAAATCTATATGTGACAGCGCATAGAGAAAGGGACCTAAGGGTAAAAAAATCAATTTTTTTTTTGATGTGGACAACATCTGATCATCGAATGAGACCGATACCATGCCCTCCTGAGAAAGGGACCTAAGGGGACCTTAGGTTCCTTTCTATTTTGCGCGTCACATATATAGAATTATTTGTTTGTAACTAAAATATGTTGACAGTTTTTTTTTAAATATTAGGGGTTTCAAGTAAACTCGTATTATACTCGTAAACGGTGTTAACCTGGTATGTTTATGAGTTTAATGTCAAACTCCATACATAAAAAATATGGTTTGTATTTATACAAGGTTTACGAGCATTTACGAGTTTATATGAAAACCCCTATAAAAATTAATTTTTTTTTTATTTGTATACTTTGACTGCTTTTTTACAGTATTATAAAATTCTTTACTATTGTAATTTATTCTGAAAGTGGGTTTAGTTCTTAGTAAAATCAGATTCTTTTGTTTAAATGAATTAAAAATTGAAAAAGTTATCGTAATTTTTCTAAACATTTAATTTCAGGTATTATAAGACAACTCGATGTTCTTGTTTGCACACTCATTAAGGTTAATTAACATTTTAAATTTTCTTATAAATGCAGAGATTCCATGTTCATAAAAAAATGTATAACTTTGACAATTTTAAAGCGATTAAAGAAAAACTTTATTTTATTCTGAATTAAGAATAAATTAGATAAAAAACAGTATTTTTTAATTAAATATTGCAATTAAAAGCCGTCAAAATTAAACAAAATAAGAAAAAATTAAGAATATCAGTTTTATTTGAAAATATTTCCACACAATTTTGTTGAATGTGTATGTATATACATATGTATGTATGTATGTATGTATGTATGTATGTATGTATGTATGTATGTATGTATGTATGTATGTATGTATATATTTGGAAAGCTAAACTATCTCTCCTTCTAGATGCGTTCAAAAACTAAAAACCCTAAATTTGTAATTTTTATCGATGAATTTAACTTAAAATTATTTTTTATTGGATAATTCCAAATTTTTGTACAATTTTCTATTACTATATTTTGGAAAAAACCTTAAACATCTTTAAATCACGTGTATAATGTTCTATCAAGCCGATCAAGCCGCCGCCGATTATTTGGATGCGCCGCCGCCGCCAATTTTTATACTTTTCAATTGAGTACTCGATACTACTCAATACTTTTAACGGTTTTTTTAATTTAAAAATAATATTGTTATGAATTCGTATTTATTAGGAAAAATTATAACAATTCACATACACGTGTTAAATAACTATTGTTATTTACATTTTAATTAATTTAAAACATTTTAAATAAATTAATTAAATAATTTTTCCCAAAAATTCGTTACAAATTTCTTTGCTTCACAAATAGAGTTGTATTTTCAGAGCTGTATTTTTAGAGTACTATTTTTAGAGTTCTATTTTTATACGAAAAATACACATTTGTACGGAAAATTGCATCTTTAAAAGTATTGAGTAGTACCGTTTTAGTATTGAGTACTCAAAAAAACAGTCAGTATTGAGTACTCAGTACCGGAATACTCAATACTTTTACAACTCTAATGTAAATGCAACATTGCCCGGTGTCTTCAAATGCAATAAATTATATGATATGAAATGTCAAAACCATTGCAGCGAAACGTCAAAATGATATCAATTGCAGAGTGGTGGAGAACACGTGACCATTTCATGGATAAGAAATATCATAGATTTTTCTTCGAAAAACACCAAACTTTATGAAAAACTAAACACTTTTCCATTCCTTTTTACCAAATTTTTTGTTGTTTTTCTATTACAAAATTAAAACTAAAAGTGACATTTGATCTCTGGCATCATTGCAAGATCCGATGGCATGTCAGCGATATCATGATATTGCAATAAAATTGAAATTGAGTGTCTTCACTTGAGATGAGAGCATTTTGACAATTGCTTGCTATCATTTTATTGCATGTCAAGACACTAGGTTATGTGAATATAAAGCCATACCGTTTGAGATTGTCCTTTAATACTGAATTAGACCAAGCAAAAACCAGCTGGTTTTTATACAAAACTAAATTACGAAAGCCAAGTCATTTACACTGATTATTTTGTTTTTCTTTGTCACAACACTTTTTTACTACACACTTTTCATTCTTTTTTTCTTGTTAAATTAATGTAGAAAATTTTTTAATACATTTAAAAAAGAATAACAACACACAATTTCAAACTAAACTAGAAATATTCTTAAAAAATTCAAAAATATTTTTTTGACACTTGCTTTACTCCTATATTCGTTGTACATGGTGTATCGAAAATTAATTACAAATGATATCGGGTGTATCAAAAATGCACATTTCAGATATTTTTACTTGGTTTTTGGCAAAAACCAGGTTGAATCTGGTTTTCAGTTTGTATGAAAATTGTATGGAAAAACTATATTAATTTTGTAGTTTTCGGCTCGAAAACTAAAAATCGCCAAAAAACTACTAGTTTTTGCCCAGTTTAAATACACTATAAGGCTCAATTAGACGTGCCATAACCATAATTATATAAAACAGCTGTTCAAACCAATCTTATGGGCTACAATGTATTCGGTTATTGGTGAAATGCCATAACGCCATAACCGTAGATACCAATTGAATTTTGGTTTTCTGCTATGGCGTTATGGTTACGGCTATGGCTATATGGCACGTCTAATTGAACCTTTAGCCTTACCCACCGACAATTCCATATGACATTAACATAAAATTTTATATTATTTTCTAACTTTTTTCACTTTTGGCATCTACTTTTCGCCATATTGTTTTATCTTCTTTATTTTTTTTAAAACAATTTTCAACTTTGACAATTTTAATGCTATTTTTAGGAATTATGTATACATATTTTACAAACATCTGGCAACAAATAAATGAATTGTAAAACTACCTAAAGGCACATCTACAGGAGAGAGAAAACTTCTAGAGATAGAGCAAAAAACATCTCTAATTAGCTCTATTGTGAATGATTTAAGCTATTTAGAGATGTTTTTTGCTCTATATCTAGCAATTTTCTCTCTCGTGTAGATGTGCCTTAATAGCGAATTTACATTGTTAAAATCTTCACTAGATTTCGTTTTGAAATCCAATTCGAAATCTATATCGTTTACATTAGAATATTTGACAGATGAATGGGTTTTTGATAGTGTTTCCAATTCGGTTAATCGATTAACCGATTCCTCGATTAATCGCCTCTGTTTCGGTTAATGTCGAAACAAATAATTTTTTAATTAATTAATTTAATTTCTTTATTTATTACAATAACCTAGCCTATAGGCCATAATCGGTTACAAATTTCTACTAAAAGTAACAAAACAAGCAATAAAATTTGCTTAAAATAAAAAAAATTAAGGTATACAATATAATATTATATGTATAATTAAATAACAATGTAAAAATAAAATTATTAAATGCAAAAAATTTAAAGTAAAAGCTATAAAAAATTAAAAAAAAAAAAAAAATAAACTCAAATAACTATTCGACCCGAATAATCGGTTAAAATATGTCGATTAACCGGTTAAATTTTCATTATGGAATTTTTCCTTTATTTTTTCCCAATACTTCATAATTTTCTTAACTTTAGTTAAAAAATTGCAAGAAAAGCTTAGAAAAAACAAAAACTAACTAAAATACCATGGAATTCTTTTAAAATCTAGTGAAAGAGGTCCTTAAGCCTTTAGATATCTTTTTTCAGCAAGGCCAAAATAAAGATGTTTTAAAACTCCTCAAAACACACGACGTGTTTGGCTGGAGCAGCCTTGAAGTTCTATGTATATAGACTTAAGGAAATAAAATAGACAATTTACTATTTCTGTTTTAATTATTTTAAAAACTACACCGAAAAAATGTCTCAGTTACCAGCAACTAAATATTTAACTGAGTCTCAGGTGAAATACACCTTACTGAGTATCAGTTGATAGATTTAGTTGAATGTTACTAATTTTATTTCGAATATGTAATTTAACTGGGTTCATAATTACCAGAAACAGTAGCCAGTTAGAATGAAATTGATTTTAAATTTAGTAGCTAATTACTAATAAAAATCGTTCATGTCATCCATTTTTATTTGGGTGCTAATAAAATTATGCAATGCATTTTCCGCTAAATTCGCAATAATAATTTTTATTAAGGATAAAAAAACATTTTCCCTATTATTAAAGAACAAAATACTCTTAAGGCCGAATATTACATAAATTTTCATTCTCAATGAAAGTTTTGTTCCTTGTACAAATTTCTTATTTTCTGGTCTTTGAGGCATGTTTTTCCCAATGAAATTGTACGATTTTCGTTCTAAAAAGACAATTTAATTAATATTTTGCACTTATTAGCAAATGAATTTAGTTTAACTTACCAAACTGGACCAAATAATATCAATTAAAAGTGTTGTACCATATGTATGTATTTGTTTTTATTTAGAATTAATTTTTTAGAAATTTTTTGACAATACAAATTTAAATGTACTTTTACAGGGTACCAAATAATTTTTTTTTCAAATAATAGTTGATTTCGATTATATCGGTTACTTTAAATTTATTTGGTTTCAACTGAGAATTTCTCTAACTGAGCAACTGAGCTATTTTTTCGGTGTATAAAAGTAATATAAATTATATTTCCATGCCCTTCATGGCAAGTTTTTTTTTTAATTTCAATTCAATTTTATTTTCAATTTTATAAGAATTATACAGTATGTCTTAATAATATCCCTGCGAAGCCGGTTGGCTTGTCTGCATTTGTTTCAAATCTGTGTCAGACAACTGTCAATCAACGTCTTAATTCTGTAGAAACTCCAACTTATCTTACATCTCCCAAGAAGTGTGTATATTCGGTTCAAATATCACATTATTTCTATAACATGTTCCACCACTAGAAATACCATGGAAACCAAACCCGTTTCCCGGAATTTAGTGACATTTCGCATTAGTGCCATTAACAATAAACAAATAACCTAAAGTTGACACAAAATTAACGTGAAAATATTCAACTTTATATGAAATTTGACATCTGTAACTGTACATTGAGAGAATTGTCTACATGCTATTTATGAATTTTTACATTGATTCCATGAAGTCTCGCTGGAATTTGTCCATTGAAAGATTTCATTGAATTGATGTAGTTTTTTTTTGAAAATTTTCATATTATTTAATAAAAATTTCATACACCCAATAAAAAAGTTTTATTAAAAAGAGCTTCATAAAAATTTATTTTTTCATTAGTTAAGTGAAAATTTTCATTAAAACTCGACCAAGAAAATTCTCTATGCGTAAGTTAGTTCAAACGTTTATTTTGTTAATGGCCCTTAAATAACGAATAACGAAAAAAGGCTGAGAATTTAGCAATTCTTTATGATAATCTTCAGCTAATTATGCAAATATTCTGCAAATTTTTTTTTTAATTTTGTAGAGTAAATTCGTATTTTCAGTTAACTGAAATTTTACTCAAATAGAATTAAATTTTTTTATATCAATGGCTCATTATAAAGATGCTCCAACTCGTTGTTTTTTATTTCTTAAGAGGAGGAGGAAGAACCTTAATAAATTCTTAAAAACTTTGGATACATTTTTTTAAGTGCCTGATTAAATTTATTGTAGTATGTATTAATTAAAAATTGCATTTAAAGATATGTTGTATCTAACATAGGGGTTACACGATCAATTTTTGGCTTTCAAGTTTCAATACACTCACATTTTGTTACTAACATTTTAAAAATTGAACAGCAACTTGATATCAATTTTTGCTTTCAAGTTTTGAGAAAACTTGACGGTCAAGTTTTAAACAGCTGATCAAAATTCACAACAACAAAAAACTTAAAACACAAGGAAACACGTCGCAAAAAGGGGGGGAAGGATGTTGGCCCCCACTGGCCCTCCCTGCCTTGGTCGTCCGTCTGTCCAGTACAATTCACACGACCCCATAAACCACGATACTCACACAATAACTCCTTTAAATATATAAAACTACAGAAAATTTTCTAGAAAGAACGTTATAAATTAAAATTTTATTAAATAATTCCCTAAAGCTAGTGAACTAATTATAAATAATTTGACAAGCAATAAAAAAAATAATTATATTAAAATATGTGCAGAAGTTTTATTGCTAATATTTACAGTGCCCGGGGTAATTTTGGGGATTTTGGAGAATCCCGAATGGAAGCAACAAAATGCCCCAATCTGGCATCACCATGTCATAACAGCAGCTTACACTGGACGAAATGACTGCCAACAACAAATTACACAGGGCGAAAAGAACGTAAAGTGCGAAAAAAATAACAAACAAAAAAAAAAACACTAATTAAACATGCTACCAAAAGAATCTAAATAAATCAATACGAATAAAAAAATATATATATGAATAAATGTAATAAAGATATGGCAAAAACCAACAAAAAAAATAAATTGTAAAAAAAAATAAGTTGAATACATTAATATAATAAAAATAATAAAAAAAATATATAAGTGTAAAAAAAAACTATGTTCATAAAAAAAATGTATATAAAAAATAACGAAATGGATAAAGTAAAACGTAATCAACATATAAACAACAAAAAAAATATGGAAATACATTAAGTGAAAATAATTAAAAAAAATTTAAATAATGCAAATCAAAAAAAATAAACTATATACATAAAAAAAAAAGCCGAAACAAGTTAAAAATATTAAATTTACTAATTTCTCGGTTTAATTTATTTACATTATTTTTGACCTTTTTCTTTTATATGTAGAACCCACATCGTATGCAAGCCCAATATGGCTACACCGCTAGTCGACCTTAAAGACACCCTACACTTGAAGGAGCTCCCTAAAGTTGTTTCTAGTCTTATTTATCATATATTTAAATTTTCTTCAAACAATATCTAACGATGTAAATTTCAATAAAAATTGCAATTTATTTTTCTTTATAGGTCTATCTTTTAACCGTATTAATAAAATTATCTTTCTTGGGCATGGTAACAAACTTATAACTAAACTTAATATAACATGCACAAACACTACACTTAAATGGACATTAATCTATATTCTTTTTTTTTCTTAGTTTTATTTTTTTTTAATTTTAATTATTTGCAAATTTCTGTACTCTTCATTTTTTTTTTTCTTATCAGGGGCTTTTATTTTATAATTTTCTCTTATTTTCAGATTTCCATCACAATTTTTACTATTTTCCCGGGTTTTTCTATAATTTTTCTTTTTCTTTATTTTCAGCAAATTTTACTCTTTTTCAGATTTTTCTACACCTTTTTTTTATACGCTTTCCTTTCTTTTTCTTCATTTATTTTCTTTCTTTTCTTTTAGGCAGACATCTTGCTCCATATCAAATTACAAAAAAAATGGTTACCTTATTTGGAGCCCATATTTTCCTTGGCAACCTCAACATTCTAGGGATATTCTTTGTGGCCTCCATTTTGAATCCTGGCCCCTAGTACCAGATAGAGGCCACTACCAGTCTATTGTAAAAAAAATCTATATTAAAAAAAATCTGTATATTTAATTTATTAAAAATAAAACTTACGTTCCCTTTTATAGAACACAGGTTTCAGGGCTTTTTATTTAAATTATCTACCGATATTCTCTTATTTAAAAAAAAAACCTCGTTAATCTCCCACCCGATCCGCCTGGTTATTCGCGTATTATTCAACAAACAAAAATAGCTAAGTGTACTTAAATATGCATCCATGTTTCTATCTAATATTATATAATGCACCTTTTCCTATATTTGCTAGTTGTCCCTTTCTAAAATTTCATCACTAGATGGCACACAAATTATGAACAAAAGTTTACAGACATGGACGAAAATTATAAACTCTTATATAGAACATAACTTTCACTCACGACTACACATTTGTTTTTCTAAGTACACCAACAAATATACACAGTGTATTACAAACCACCACATAAAACAAAAAACCCAGCTGACCCACTGTCAGTGGCGTATCAACTAATAATATAGTAGGTAGTGGCGTGACTTCTGATTGGGGTCCAAAGGGCAAAATGCCCACGGTAACAGTTTTTGCTCTGTTTCTCTGGTGTAGATGTGCTTTTTTAATTTGAAAACTTTTTTTAAACACATCGAATTTATATACATATTTTATAACTCCACTTTCAGAATTTTATAAAATTTTATTCCAAAATATTTTATTGACTCCTAACTGTAAAATATTCAAAACAAATTTCTCTGATAATAAATATTAACACTACTAAATGACAAAATGTATATTTAAATAAGAATTTTAAAAAACAATATATGTACTATAATATTTTATGTATATTTTTTCTTTAAGAGTCATTAATTTTTCTTTACGGAGTTAATCGATTTGGCAACTGAATCATTCATTTAACAAAAACAGGAAGCTCTTTGTGTATTATTGATAAAAAAATTAAGGAAATATATTAATTTTGCATTAAACGATTAATCGATTAATCGCCAATTTTCTCGATTAACCGACCCGAATAACCGGTTAATCAATTTTTGTGATTTTTCGAATAATGCATTAACCGGTTAACCGCCTATGTCGAATAATTGGAAACACTAGATTTTGATCGGCCAACAACAATTTTTTTGTAAACAAACTAACCTTAAACAAGCGGGCTAAAGCCCGCTCGATGGTTTGTATAAGTCCCCAGGTGACTGGGAACTTATACAAACCAAAGATTAAATTCGGCTGTGCCGAGTCTTTATATACCCTCCATCCATTTTGTATTCGGTCAATCCACTGTGCAACAAATGTGTATGATTTTTTCCACCACTACAAGTAAATATTTCAGTTTAATCTTGTTTAATCTCAGTGCTGCCACAAGCAAGATTCAAAATTCCCAAAAGTGTAGACAAAATTACCCAAAAAATATGAAATTATAAATGACTTCAATTAACATATTATTACAATTTGAACTCCGAAAAAAGGTAATAACCTCATCAGTAAACTTAAAAAAAAGTGATTTGGCCATTTCAATTGTCCCATCGTTCTGGGCGTTATGTTATTACAAAGAAAAGTTCCTTAAATATACAGCATTTATGACGAACTTTTGAGGCTTATATGAATCTTCATAAAATTTAGAGAAAAAATTAACTTTAGAACAAAACACTTAAAAAGCTTGTAAATAAGAGTCAGTTATGATCACATGTGAACAATTTAAAAATAATCTTATTTTAGAGTCTTTCAAAAATCAAGTTTTATTTGCGTTTTTAAATACACACAAAAAATCTTTGGCAAGCAATTGGGAGCACTTCAACTAAAATAATGTTTTTGTGGCATACACAATATAATAAATTATTCGATAAAACTTTATTAGTTGAAATTTTCTTAATTACTTGGTAACGATTTTTTTGTGTACGTTAATAGCTTATTTGTATAATTTCAAAGCATGTATAGACCAGAGATGGGCTAAAATCATTACCATTACATTTTCATTACCATTACTTGATGTAATGGTAATGGAGCTTTTTTTATCATTACCATTTTTTGAAGAAATGGTAATGTTTTTTTTTTTCATTACCATTGCGTTAAAAAATGGTAATGAATATTTTTTTTAATTTTCATTTGTTTTGAAAATTAAAATGAACCTTTTTTTAATTTTCATTACTTTTACCTAATGTTTACATAGTAATTAAACACCCATTTGTTTTTCATTACAATCCGTTTTTGTCGAAGTTTTTTATTTAAAAAAAATGAGGTTTACAAATTACTAAAAGCATTTTTTAGTTCATAATCTGGGGCCTATGGTATGCATATTTGATACCAAGTTTTGGTGTCTAGTTGCAAAAAAAAAAAATCGCGAAAAAAATTGCATAAAGGAAAATTCTGGCATCAATATAATTTGTTTGCAGAACATAAATAGCTGATTAAGTTTTTTAATTCAATTCTAGTACCATAGTCTTTTTTCGCGATCCGCCATTATTTTGCAATTTTGTAAGTGCGGTTTTTTTTTAATTTATAATCTAAGGATTATAATACTCATTTCGTACAACAAAGTTTGGTGGCTAGTTGAAAAAAAAAACAAAAATTGGGAAAAAAAAATCGCAAACAAAAAAAATCCAAAAAGGAAAATTTTTGCATTAATATATTTGCTTGCAGAATGTAAATCGCTGATTAAGTGTTTTAATTCAATTATTTTACCATAAAGTCTTTTTTCGCGTCCCGCCATTATTTTGGAGTTTTTTAATTGCGGTTTCTTAAAATTTGTAATCTAGGGACTATAATGCCCGTTTCATACAACAAAGTTCAGGAGCTAGTTAAAAAAAAAACCGCGAAAAAAATCGCGAAAAAAAAAATTACAAAAAGGAAAATTCTTACATCAATAGATTTGTTTGCAGGATGTAAATCGCTGAATAAGTGGTTTAATGAAATATTTTTACCATAAAGCCTTTTTTCGCGGCCAGCCATTATTTTGGAGTTTTTTAAGTGCGGTTTATTAAAATTTGTAATCTAGGGACTATAATGCCCATTTCATACAAGAAAGTTTGGGAGCTAGTTAAAAAAAAAACCGCGAAAAAAATCGCGAAAAAAAATTTACAAAAAGGAAAATTCTTACATCAATAGATTTGTTTGCAGAATGTTAATCACTGATTAGGTTTTTTAATTCAGTTTTTGTACCATAAAGTCTTTTTTCGCGTTTCACCATTTTTTTCAATTTCTTAAGTGCGGTTTTTTCAAATTTATAATCTAGGGACTATAATGCCTATTTCATATAACAAAGTTTGGTGGTTAGTTGCAAAAAAAAAAAAATCGCGAAAAAAAATTGCCAAAACGAAACTTTTTGCATCAGTATATTTGTTTGAAGAATGTTAATCGCTGATTAAATTTTTTAATTGAATTTTTCTGCCATAAAGTCTTTTTTCGCGTTCCGCCATAATTTTGCTATTTTTTAAGTGCGGTTTTTTTTTAAATTTATAATCTAGAGACATACATCAAAGTTAGGTGGCTAGTTGCCAAAAAAAATTGCGAAAAAAAATTTACATAAAGGTAAATTTTTTAGTGTAGAACAAAGAACGAAACGTTCTTTACATCATTATGTTAAGTAATGGTAATGAAATTTCATTTGTCTACCTAGTGTAGAAAAAATGAAAATGATTTTTTGTTTTTACTACCATTGCGTATTGTAATGAAAATTATAAAAACGTTTCATTACATGTAAAGAAAACAAATGAAATTAACATTTTTTTCATTGCAATTACATTTTGTAATGGTAATGAATTTTTTTTTAATTTTCATTTTATAGATTTAATGGTAATGAAAACCCGCAATGGTCATTACAAAGTAATTAATTACTCCCATCTCTGGTATAGACTAATACACTTTCCTGATGTATCGGTTTAATTCGTGGATGATCAGTCGCTGTGAATCAATTCATTAACTCGTATGAATAAAAAATAGATATTGGAATTTTTATGCAAACTTCACAATTAGATGTTAAGTCATTCATAAGCCAAAAGTAATTACATACATTGAGGCAGGGTTGGTAGGGTCTATCGCTAAAATACTGTTATAGATTCAAATGTCGATACATTTAAAATACCAGTACAGAAATTAATGAAATACCATTATCCCATTATCCTTACAACACCATTATTTTTTAGTCTAAACTTTTTGTAATTCCACGTCGTAATTGTGAATTTTACATACACTTAGTTAATAAATTTGTTTTACTTTACTTGGTTTTTTCATAAAAAAAAAATTTCGGAATGCACCGAAATAATTGCAATACAGTTAACCTTAAAATACCGTTACCGAAATACAATTATCCTTAAAATACTGTAACAGAAATAATCTACGATAGCGTTACTTACCCTCACCGATAATCGCACCGTTTCTGCTACCAACAATGCTTTGAAGTAATTGCTAAGTTGTATTCATAGACCCACTATCTATTGGCTAGTTTATGAATTTAATTTTTTTTTTATGTGTAATATATTTTTTTATTTACAAATTTGATAACTTTCTCAATTCATTCATTTGAATTGAAATTTAAGTGAAAAACTAAACAATTTAATAATTGCTGTCATCCATGCCCTACCCATAAAGTGGCAACACTGCTTATGTTATTAATATAGATGTGTGCAGACCTTTAAAAATATAATTCCTTAATTCGTATTTTAAATCTCAATTTTGCAATAAGTTGATCTCAGTGAATTTTTTTTTTTTACCACGATGTAGTACTTTTCACGCTGTTAAAAAAAATCCGCGGAAAGACCTCTGTAGGGAGTTTATTTCTGTGAAAAGTTTGGAAATGGACTTAGCTACATATATCTAATGGCGTTTTCAATTCTGAAAAAAATGTTGCCTTTTTTCTGCCCTTTTTTTACTAAATGCCTTTTTGTGTATAGTAATAAAAGGTAAACATAGACAAATTTGGTATCAAATTAAAGGTATTTCAGATATCAATCTAACTGTGTATAAAATATGTCTAATTATTCCCTAGTTTTCGTGCAAAAAGTTACAAAATGTCATATTTTTCTATATTTTGGTGTTTTGTTAAATAAGTTGAATATTGTTGGACATTTTTGAAGAATAGTTAAATAGGTCTTTAAAATACCTTTAATTTTATACCTCATATGCCTATATTTGCTTATTATTTCTATGCACAAAAATACATTTTTTTAAAAAAGGGCAGAAAAAAGGCAACACTTTTTTCAGAAAAGAAAACGGCATAAGTCATTTATAGTCAGATTGGAACAATATATATGTATATATATCATTTAAAGATAGTAAAAATATCTTATGGACGACATTTTTTTTTTGTTTGTTTACCCATTACCGGCGAATGAGATTTATTTTTAAGATTTTTTAAATAAACCGTTTTTATAAAAACCACCGTATACTACCACATAATTTTTTACTTATTAATATATTCTCAAGATTAAAAACTTTTAAGATGTAGTTCAAATTTTATCACTTCAAACACCGAAGATATTAGAAGTCAAGCCTAATTTTTTTGCAGATGGTACAAAAGATACAATTTTGACTCTAACCAACAATTATACTGAATTAACTAATCGGGAATCGAACATATTTTGGGATAGGGTTGCCAGATATGAAATCGACGAAAAAAGTACATCGAGGAAAAAAAGGCAGTACATAGTGAAAAAGAAGTACACTTTTTTCTTTAAAAATATCATAAAATTCAGTACACAAAAAAGTAACAATTTATGTATTTAGAATTCATAACAAAATATGTCAATCACGTTTTATTAGAGATGTATTTCTATTTTATTAATATTTATTTAATATTTCGTTTAAAGTAAATGGATTTCGTTGTTCTAGGATAATACGTAAACTAGAAATATTCGTGATCAATATTTTGTATCACAGTTGCAAATTATTTGTATATGTCAAAAAATATTTGAAAATCAATTCGGAATTTCAACCAAAATTAAAATTTTTTATATCAAAAAATGGAGTTTATGATAATGTTGGTAAGTTAATTTTTTAACAATTAAAATCGATTTTTATATAAATAAAATCAAAAAAAACAATCATAAAATTAAAGTTGATATTTTGATTTGCTTTTAAAATACTTTAGGGCATATCTAATATTTTTGCAACTTTGATACAAAATAAACATACACTAATAGAAAAAAGTCCGTAGAAAATTTAGTAAAAACTACTAAAAATTAGTTAAAAATGATGCTGCAGAAAAAAACTGCTAAATTAGCAGATTATTTTTGCTATATATTTGTAATATAGGAACAGCAAAACTAAAACTGTTAAATATACAGAATTTTAGTTATATATGAGCTAAATTTTTGTAAATGGAGATTAGCAAATTAACCTGCTAAAATCAGCAAAAAATTTTGCTAAATAATTAGTAGCCTAAAAAATCACCAAAAAATTTAAAATTTTCGAAGTTTTTTTTCGATTTTTTTTTTAAATGCAAATAAAAATCGAGCCTTTTGAAAACAGCAGTTTACAATTTTTTAGCAAATATTTCTGCTGATTTTAGCAGAATAGACTGCTATTTGCATTCAACTAAATTTAGCTTAAAAATAGCAAAATTTTTGTAGATTTAACAGTTTTTTTTTGCTATTTTTAGTCTACAAATATTTAGCAAAATTTTCTGCAGATTTTATAGTACAATTTGCTATTTGCAATTAACTAAAAGTTAGCCTAAATATAACTAAAATTCTGTTAATTTAGCAGTATTAATTTTGCTGTTCTCATTTTACTAGTATTTAGTAAAAAAATCTGCTAATTTTAGCAGTTTTTTCTGCAGCATCATTTTTAACTAATTTTTAGTAACTTTTTCTGCTATTTTTACGGATTTATTTCTATGAGTGTAGTACATTAAAGTGTGTAGCTTTATATTAATACAAAACAACGAAATCAATTAACTGTTGTAGTATAAAGCGAAGTATACACGAAGGAACATTGAGTTTGGAAACAAAAAAGAATCAAAAAATTTTGATAACACGAATTGCACGAATGTCAAAACGACACACTAACATGCACAAATGAACATTCGTAAAAAATGGGAATTTTTTCACGAATGTTCCTTCGTGTATACTCCACTTAAGGATTAAACCAAAAAATAGAATTTTCTCAATTCTTACAAAATTCAGGAAACATCTTTATTCAAGCATAACTTCTGTTGATTTCAAAAACGTAAAAAAATTGAACCAAAACTGCCGAAAACAGGGGTTTAAATGAAATGTAAATTCGAAAAAATCTGGAAAACTGCTCGCCCCATTCAATTTTTTTTGCCGATTTGTGTTTGACGCGTCAATATTATAAACATAAGATGTATTGCAAGTGCACGAAATCCAAAAAAAATAAATTTTCTTAATAGTGTTATCAAATAACGAACATTTTAGTATTATTTAATGTTTTTAAGAAAAAAAAGTACAAAAAGAAGTACACAGGTTAAAAAAAGTACATTTGCGTACTTCTTTGCGTACAATCAGTAAAAAAAAGTACGCGTACTGCTAAAAACAGTACGTCTGGCAAGCCTATTTTGGAAATAAACACATTTTAAATCTATTGTCGGTATTGAGATTTTTCATTTGTCAAAAGTTAGCCATACTTTGAAAGAAAAAAAATCTCACGATTTTGACCTCTAATATCTTCGGTGTTTGAAGTGATCAAAACTTGATCTATATATGAAATAAAAGCTTTTCGTCTTGATAACATTCTAATAAGCACAATTTTTGTTCTTATATAGGTTTTTTATGGAATAAAAACATTAAACAAACAAAAAAATTAAAATTCCTACGCCGAATCATAATGGGTCAACAAAAAATGCTATTCTAAAGATATTTTTATTACCTTTCCAATGGTGTACATATTGTTCCAACCCTATCATAAATGAAGAAAATATAGTTAAGTTCATTTTTAAACTTTAAACCGAAGTAACTCCCCATACACGCTTTTCGGTGAAAAAAAAAATTTCTTCGGGCCCCCAAAAGAGAGTTATATCAGTAGTAAAAATTTAGAATCAATCGGTGAGGTGCGTCTAAAGCCAACATACGTCCAAATTATTCAATCGAATCAAAATTGAATCAACACAAATAGGAACAAATCTTATCTCACTTTATTCAATGTCCAATCGTTGATTTAAAGGCATTATGAATTATTCAGTAATTTATAAAATGAATCCAGTTTTATGCATATAAATTCAGAAAAAGAATTATCTCTTTCAAGGTCTGGGTGTGTATGTATGTATTTTTTTCTTATTCAGTAAAAACAACAACACACAGTTAATATATTTTTTCATGTTAATATCGAAAATTCTAGAGGTGCTTTTACATTTTTATTCATAACTTTTAAACGTCTGGACCAAATATGCCTATTTTCAATACCAAACAGCTTAAGAAATTGGACAAAAATTTTGACTAATTGAACAAATCTTATCTCACTTTATTCAATTTCCAATCATTGATTTAAAGGCATTATGAATTATTCGGTAATTTATAAAATGAATCCAATTTTATGCATATAAATTCAAAAAAAGAATTAACTCTTTCAAGGTCTGGGTGTGTATGTTTGTATTTTTTTCTTATTCAGTAACAACAACAACACACAGTTAATATATTTTTCATGTTAATGTGGAAAATTCTAGAGGTGCTTCTACATTTTCTTTCATAACTTTTAAACGTCTGGACCAAATATGCCCATTTCCAATAGCAAACTGCTTAAGAAATTGGACCAAAATCTTCACTAAAAATTAACATCCTAGCACAACTATTTTGAGCGTGATCGTGATTTCAACAGACAGACAGACGGACACGGCTATATCGGTTTCGCTATTGATAACGATCAGGAATATATATTTTATTTATGTCCCAGATTTTTTTTTCGATGAGTTACAAACGGAATGACAAAATGATATATACCCTCCTGCACAGTGGGATGGAGGGTATAAAAATAGTAAAAATAAAAAAAAAATTCTAAAAACCATTTTATTTACTTGTAGTCTACACAAGACATAAATTAGTTAATATGGCCACTAACATACTAGGTAGATGCATTAGGGAGAGTTTGACAGTTCAGGGTTTTATTATGACAGTTCAGGGATTTTTTCGTATGCTTTCGCTATGTATCAAAAGTAGCCGATTACATTTTTTGTTGTTGTTTGTTGTGTTTGTTGTTCTAATGCCTAGTATGGTTGTATCATGGTGTGGACCACTCATTTTAATGTTATGAATTACGTTTTTTCTGTATTAACATAGTTGTTAAAGCAGATGTTAAGAAAACTATTTTATAACATCTCAGTCGATGCCATATTTTTTTACTACTTAAAGGCATCACCAACAAACAAAGCTTATAAAAAAAACAAAGAAAATATTAAACAGTGTAATTGTGAAGTAATTTGCATTATTTGAACTAAAAGTAATATTCTTTTTATTTATGAAAGAAAAAATATACAACCAATTAATTACTGTGATATAAAAGACATTCATTTGCGACTGACTCCGGCAAGAAAATATAAATAATGAAATTTCTTAACACAAAACACACACAAAAGTATTAGATTTTATTTTTGACTTTCATAACAGCTATCTTAACAGAATCTCATAGCTAATGGAGACTCAGAGTTAATGGCGGAACACAAAAATCATTTATATTTTGAAAGATACAATGTTATATTTGCTATGAAATGTGTTTTAGTAGCTGCGTTTGTGTGGCAAACCATCTGCGCTAGCAGTTATCGTACCACACAAACAACATTTTTAACTGACACTTCTTGTCGTGTAAACTTGGCATCACTTTCCAATTTCTACAATAGCTGTGTTTGTGCGGTAATTTTTAAAAATTATCCCATAGAAATATGACATTAGTAAACTTTAACTACTAACGTGAAAAAATTTTGCCGTTAAATTCTAACTCCTATAACAGTGCAGCCAAGTTTTAATATTTTGTGTAAATTTATCGATAATAACGTAAATGACATTAAAAAAATATTATTTAAAAATGGCTGCGGAACAAAGGTAAGTTATTTTTTTACTTTTAAATTTAAATATTTTAATAATTTAAAAATAATTTATAGCAAAAGAAAATCTTGGACTCGGCCGGAAACATTAGGCTTTCTACGATGCTACTTGGCTAGAAAGGATGAGTTCTCGCACGCCAGGAAAAAGAAGCATGCATATCAACATGTGTTAGAAGACATGATAGCAGATGGAATCACGGTTTGTTAGCTAGATAGTTTAATTTAAATAAATGTTAATTATGATTTTCATTTTAGGATGCAATTACAACTACAAGCTCCCTAGAGAGTAGAATGCGGACTCTCCTGGGAGCAAATAAGTCTGCAAAAGACAATGCCAGGCAAACGGGGGATTCGCCATGCATTGGACCATACCAAAATGAGATGGAGGAAATATTCGGCAATAGTCCCATCATAAGTAACGTGCATACGTTGCAGATGGGACATGGCCCAGTCGAGCCATTGGAAGCTGCTCGCAGCATAGAATTGCAAGCTGCATCCGTGGAGTCACTGCAATCAGGGCCCGGTCCATGTAAAGTGCATAGACGTAAGAATTATAAGGAAGACTATTATCAATCAAAGCTTGAAATGAAAAAAAGAACTATGAAGAGAAAAAGAAACAAAGAGAACGTTGTTTAAAAGAAATAACACAATGTTTCCAAAATACAATGGATAAAAAACTCGAAATTGAAAAAAATAAACTAAATATTTTATAAAATTTTTTAATAAATAATTAAAATTTTATTTAATAATTTTAATGCGTTTTTATATAAGAAGTGCATTACATTCGGCTACGCCGAATCTTTGATATCCTCCATAATTATATTGTTTGTGCTATCTGTTGTATCGTAGTATCGTCGTAACAAAAAACAGAGTTGTTAAAATTTTTATTTGACTTTAGCAACGATTTTCTGTTGGGTTTTCTATCTGTTAGCACACTCAAACATAGGACACTAAACATACGTAAAAATGTTGTATCGTGCTATTCTCAAATGTTGTATTTTTTCAATTCAAATTCTAACAACTCTGTTTTTTTGTTAGGACGATACAACGATACAACAAATAGCACACCCCTGTGAACAACCTCCGCGATCCGTGATCTGGATTTCAGAATATTGGGCTATTCTGCGATATGGATCGCGATCCATCCATACTGCATGCTACACTTTCAATAAATATCGCGATACTGGATCGCGGTCAATATATATTGAACGTGTGACACTGCCCTAAGTCTAAACCACATAAGCACAGCGTCGACCGCAGTGCGACATTTTGTCGATAAAGCAGTTTTTTGTATCTTCTCTATTTGTCACTGCCGAGATATTAGAAAAGTTTCTAAATAAACAAGAGAAGTTTCAAAACAAAACGCAAAAAGAATTTTTTAAAAATATTAAATCGTTTTCGCGAAATTCCAGAACAAAGTTTAAAAAACTGTTGTTGAGAACGGACGTGTTTTTTCTTAGCTCCGCATTTTTTAAGCAAATAATTTTCAGTAAATTGTTTTTTTAAAACATAAATTAAAATTTGAATTGCAATTATAAATCCGGCTGGAAATTCAAAGTATTTTGTAACTACAATCAGTGTTTATGAACATAAATAAACATCTAATAACAAAACTCAAAGTTTAAAACTAAAATTAAATACAAAATAAACAACCATAATAAAAAAGTACATTGTATATATTTTTTCTTTTTTAAGAGAGCCACTATAAACAAAGCTCAATATAACTAATGCCTAGCTTAAAATTAATGAGAAAAAACAAACCAACAACAAGAAGGAATAAAAACAAAAACAAAAATAACAACACGCAAAAAATAAATACAACAAATAATATGGATACAACACCAGAAATAACTAATACACAATATATTAGTCCTACAATAACAAACGTTAATAATACTCCCGCGCAAAAAAGATTAAGAGATGTATTGCAAAACTCTCTTATGGGTAATGCCTGTAAAACTCCACGTTTGACTAGTACAGAATCCCCGCTTAAATTTATAACTATAATGGACAAGCGCTTTGATAAACTCACACAACTACTACAGACAGTGATAGAGGATAAATTTAATGAGTGTAAACAAGATCTCTTAATTAATTTTGAAAAGAGTTTTAACATTATAAAAACTGAATTGCATAGTGTGACTGAGCGAGTTAAACAATTGGAAACAGTCGCGGTGAACATAAAAAGTATGCAAGATGAAATTAAATCCTTAAAATCTAAAGTTAAACAGCAAGAAAATAAAAATGTTGCTTGTGAGTTGCGTTTAAATGAAATTCCTTTCAAAGAAGAAGAAAATTTATATGAAATTTTCGACAAAATTTGCAAAACAATTAATATTTGTGTTCCTGCAGTGAAAACAATTTACCGGTTACAAAACCATAATAATAAACATAAATCCAATTCGAGAGATGCAGTAATAATTGTTAAAATGTGGTCCCCATACGATAAAAACTTTTTTCTAAAATCACTTGCAAATTTCCGAAAAATCAATAAAGGTTTTTTCTTTTGCTTGAGACATATCGGGGAAAATTCTGACAATAAATTCTTTGTTAATGAAAACCTGACAGCTACAAACTTTAATATCTTACGCGCTGCTGTTCGTCTTAAAAAGGATAATCGCATTCGTAGTGCTTTTACTATACGTGGATTGGTTTATATTAAAAAAACCGCCGATGACCAACTCATGCAAATTGATGATTTGGAACAGCTTAACAATTTATTTCGTGTTCCTGAAGGATATATTTCTGAGGTCGGTGAACATCATACTGATGCCATTATTAATCAGTAATAATTTCAATATTATTTCATCTTTTAAGTTTTTTATTACAAAATCCTTTACATTTTTTATTGTCATAATATTTTTTTATATTTACAAAATAATAATATTTTTAAATCTTTTTTATATTTACCACAAATTCAGTTCAATTATTAATCAAATAATGTTTTTATCTACAAATGAAACTAAAATAATATATAGTTTGTGCGTTACTTTATCAGATTTAGCTGTGTATGATAATGAACAATTTCAATAATAATAGAGCTCGTTCCAGAGATGGAATTGAGAATATGATAAAAATTTTGGCCACTCAGAGAAAAGGTATCAAAATCTGTCACATCAATGCCCAAAGCTTGAGAACAAAAATCGATGAATTTACATTTATTTTTGAGGATTCTGGTATTGATTTCATATGCGTATCTGAAACTTGGTTTAAGCCAGAGTTCACAGATTTATCAATTTCTCTAAATGGGTATAATATTCGGAGGGTTGATAGAAATGGTTATGGAGGTGTAGCAATCTATGTGAAAAAAGGTATTGCATTTAGAGTACTTTGTAAATCTACGGATGCCAATAACGTTGAGGTTTCTGAAGGTGGTAATTCGAGAAACTTGGTAGAATATATATTTCTTGAAGTGAGCAGCGAGGGAGGAAAATTACTTGTTGGTAGTGTATACAGACCAAATAATCGAATAAGTATGGAAAAGTTTATTAGAACTCTGGAAACATTCACGGTCTTTTACGATGATGTTGTAATCGCAGGTGACTTTAATTCAAATATTTTAGTTGATTCCTATCTAATTAATAACATGTTCACTCTCGGGCTTAATTCTCCAAACACAAGCAATGCAACACATTTTACAACAACAAATAATACACTTCTGGATCTTTTCTTTGTTAGTGATGATAGGAATGTATTGCTCTATGATCAACTATCTGCTTCCTGTTTTTCGCGACATGATCTCATCTTCATTACGTATAAATTTCAGTTACTAGTACCTGAACAAATAATAACTTATCGCGACTACAAAAACATTAATTATAGGGGTTTAGAAGATGAATTTTTCAATATTAATTGGAGATTATTATATACCATGACTTCGGTAGATGATCAACTATCTTTTTTGCAACAAAACCTGAACTATTTATATAATCTTGCTGTACCCCTGAAAACTAAAATTATAAGTCAACAGAAGAAACCCTGGTTTACTTTTAATATAAGACAATCAATTAATCATAGAGATTTTTTATATTCGCGATGGAAGCGTTTTAAAACCACGGAATTACATGAAGAATATCGAATAGCGCGAAATAAAACCAATCAACTAATTAAAAAAGCCAAATCAGACTTTTATGCTTCAAAGTTCTCTACTGCCATAGGTTCGAAAAAAACATGGAGGACGATTCGCGAAATTGGTATCGGCAAGGTTGATAGCCAAGAACCATGTGCTGTCGATGCAGATACTCTCAATGAAAAATTTTTAAACATTCCAATTGTACAACCTGATCAGAATTACTACCATTACTCTGATGAAACTTCAAATGAAAATTTTTATTTTACTAATGTTAACCAATGTGATGTGCTATCCAGTGTCTTGTCAATTAAGTCCAATGCAGTTGGTGTGGATGGGATAGATCCAAGGTTTCTCAAAATACTTTTGCCACAACTTCTTCCTCTCATTACATTTCTTTTCATTAAGATACTTACTACCTGTAGTTATCCAAAAATTTGGAAACTTGCTAAAATTATCCCCATACCAAAATCTAAATCTGATTACAGGCCGATAGCAATATTACCATTTCTTTCTAAAGTCTTTGAAAGATTAATTCACAATCAAGTTACTCAATATTTGGATACCAATAATTTGCTAACTGATAGACAATCTGGTTTTCGTAAAAAACACAGTTGCATAACAGCTCTCGTAGATGTTGCCGAGGAAATCAGACAACAGGTAGATCGTGGAAATGTTACGTTTTTAGTTCTTCTAGATCATTCTAAGGCGTTTGATACGGTTGACCATAACATTTTATGTTATAAATTAAAACATATTGTTACGTTTTTACTTTTTAAAAACGTTGGTTTATTTCCCTTAAATAAACCGGATTCTTTTCTATTGCAATCAAAATAACCAGTCCCAACGCTGACACCAATTATTACGTTTTACCTTACAAAACGTTCGTTTATCTCCCTTAGATAAACCGTCCAGGTGCTGTCACAGCGATATTAACAACCAACTAGCCAATAACCAAAACACGAACACACTTGAGTTTGAAATAGCTTAGACACTCATATTTATTTACACACTATTGCTTATTTACAAACTCTCTCTATTATGACCATTACTAGAGCGCTACTAACTCTAACACGATATTAACTCGCGGTCTTACCAGCACAACTGTTAATAATCAACTTCTCCTTCACTAATGTTAACGCGCGCCTTATATAGTAACAGCCATATTTCTACAACACACTGGATAATTCTAGCATGCTATACTTAACTCTACATACGCTTACAGACTATACATACAACCATTTATACATACAGTATTACTCTACATTAGTCTTAACGCTATACAAACACACAAACACTTATAATAAGTCTACATCACGCTTAGAGACTATACAGACACACAAACATTTATCATTAACCAACTATCAGTGTTGCCAACTCTTGAAGGCAGGAAAGCACCGTGAGCATTTTGAAAACGGGTAAAAAGGGTAAAAATTTATCCAAAATGGGGTAAAAAAGCACGATAATAATTTTTTTTAAAATTTAAGTCAAGATTTTAAAAACACATTTTAGCTTTGTAAAATCGTGTAAAAAGGTTCAAAAAATTACCAAAAAAGGGGTAAAAAAGCACCAAACTAATATTTCAAAATTTTGAAGTTTAAATATAACGAGTTGTTATTTAAAATTGTACTACAAACATTGTGAAAAAATATATTTTTTGTATATTTCGTATTACTTTTTTCAATTTTGACAGAAAATTCAAGAAAAATTGAAAAAAGGAGAACAAATACCAAAAATATAAACTGTACAAAAAGCACTAAAAGCACTGCCAGAAATCTGAAAAAGCACTGTAAATACCCGCTTTTTATAAACGGGTATTTGTAAAAAATCACCGGGTATGGGAAGGAAAAAAGCACCAAAAAATACCCGAAAAGCACTGAAATGGCAACACTGCCAACTATACAATATAACTCTACATTAAGCTTGACATTATACATACACACAAACACTTATTATTAACCAACTATACAATTCTAATGCGTAATTAATCATAGCATATTCTTAGGTGTATAATTAAATGTAGTACTATGTTGCCAGATTGATGTATTTTGTCCATCCCGTCTCTTAGGCTATTTTCTTCTAGAAAAGTCCAGAGTTTTCTATACTAGGCCAAGCCATTTTCGTAACACTGCCGCCCACTTAAGCCTCTTCGTCCCGAATAGGCACATATGTTCCCTTTCCGTAATTGGCTAGTCTCTCCAGGTGTACCACCTTCATTTTAGATCTTGGGCTGTTGTACTTTTGGATTCTATAAACCACGTCATTTAGCCTCTTGACTACTTTATAGGGGCCGTCCCAATGGGTTTGCAGTTTCGGTGACAATCCTTTCTTTCGTTGTGGGTTATAAAGTAGAACCAATTGCCCTTCGTTGAAACCTTCCGAGTTTGCAGCTCGGTCATATCTGGCTTTCATTTTATCACTGGTCATTTTGATTCGGTTACGCACGAATTCATGAAGTTCTTCAAGGTCATTCATGGAGGGGTCTCCACCGTTTTCCTCTGTTGGTGTAGGCTTAACGCCAAACTCTAAGTCTCCAGGCAGTCTTAACTCAGTTCCAAACATAATCTTTGCAGGTGCTCGTGAGGTGGAGTCGTGCACGGCTGACCTATATGCCAACAGAAATTTTGGTATGTGCTCATCCCAGTCCTTTTGATGTCTACTGACCACTTTTCTCAAATGTTCCTCCAGGGTGCGATTGAATCTTTCAACCATGCCATCATATTGCGGATGTAGTGGCGTTGTTCTTGTCTTTCTTATTCCATATTTTTCACACATTTCCTTAAATATTGCAGACTCAAAATTCCTACCTTGGTCGGAATGCGGTTCTAAAGGAGCTCCATAACGGCACACCCAATTGTTAACAAATACGTCTGCTACCGTTCCAGCTTCCTGATTCGGTATCGGATACACTTCTGGCCATTTGCTAAAATAATCTATGACCACTAGTATATATCGGTTTCCAGCCTCACTGACAGGAAAAGGACCGGCTATATCCATTGCTACGCGCTCAAATGGGGCACCCGAATTGTATTGCTGAAGCTGCCCGCGGCTTCTTCTTATTGGACCTTTGGCTATAATGCATTGCGGGCAGTTGGCTATCCAATCGGCCACAGCTTGTCGACATCCAACCCAATAAAACCTTAGTTTCAACTTTTCTAGCGTTTTTGTCACACCAAGATGACCGCCACTAGGACCATTATGAAATTCTTTTATTACTTCGTTTATTTTGGAGGATGGTACAACAATTAAATCAGTTGCCGCTTTTCCGTCTGCATCTTCCCATGTCCGGTATAAGCAGCCATTTATCAGCCTAAGACTGTCCCATTGTGTCCAATATGATTTCATTATTGTGCTTTCTGAAGATATTTCGAGCCGAGCTGGTCTTCTGTCCCGTTCTTTAGCAGATATTATTTTTGACAATATGGGATCATTTCTCTGCGCCTTTGCCCAGTCCACACTGGAGTCTATATGCGTTAGCCGAATATCAATAACGCATTCTTTCCTCTCCGCCCTGCTACAATGTTTGCACTCCAGGTTGCAGGGCCGTCTTGAGAGAGCATCTGCATTATTATGCTTACCACCTTTCCTGTGCTCAATGCTGAAGTCGTAGCTTTGAAGGCGTTCAATCCAACGAGCAAGTTGTCCTTCAGGGTTTTTAAATTGTAGTAACCACCTGAGTGCGGAATGGTCTGTCCTTAAGGTGAAATGCTGACCATATAGATACTTGTGGTAATGTTTTACGCACTCTAATACTGCCAGAAGTTCCCGTCGAGTTACGCAGTAGTTCCTCTCAGGCTTTGAGAGTGTTCGGCTATAGTAGCCTATGACTTTTTCTGCCCCATTGACTATCTGCGAGAGCACACCTCCTATTCCGTAACCGCTCGCATCACTATCTAGTACAAATTTCTCTCCAGAAATTGGATATGCCAGGACTGGTGCTGTACATAATAACCCTTTTAGCTCCTGGAATGCATGTTCTTGTGATTCACCCCATTGGTATGGCCGGGACTTTTGGGTCAGTTCATGTAAACTTGCAGCAACTCTGACAAAATTCGGTACAAATCGTCTATAGTATGTGCAAAGACCTAAAAAACTGCGCAATTCATGAAGATTTTTCGGACGAGGCCAGTCTTTTACTGCTACTATTTTATCTTCATCGGTCGATACACCCTCTGTTGTTACGCGATGTCCTAAGTACTTAACTTCTTTCTGGAATAGTACACATTTCTTTGCATTTAGCTTTAGCCCAGCCGCTGATATACGATTAAGCACGTCTTCTAGGTTTTTCAGATGTTCGTCAAAAGTCTTTCCCGTGACTATAATGTCATCAAGGTACATCAAACAAGTCTTCCAGTGAAGTCCTTTTAACATCCGTTCCATCAAGCGCTCGAACGTAGCCGGAGCGTTGCAAAGCCCAAATGGCATCACGTTAAACTGCCATAAACCATCGCCCGCACTGAAGGCAGTTTTCTCTTTGTCTTTGTCTGCTATTTCAACCTGCCAGTATCCGTTTTGCAAATCTAATGTGGAGAACCATTTTGTTCCGGCTAGCGTGTCCAAAGTGTCGTCCATTCTGGGTAGCGGATAACTGTCTTTCTTGGTGACGTGGTTTAGCTTTCTATAATCGACACAAAATCTGGTGCTGCCATCTTTCTTCTTAACCAAAACCACTGGCGAGCTCCACGGACTTGTAGATGGTTCTATTATCCCATTTTGCTCCATTTCATTGATTAGATCTTTAACCTCACCTCGCTTTGCTAAGGGGATACTTCTAGGTACTTGTTTAATTGGCCTCGCTTCGCCAGTATTTATTTCGTGTTTAACAATAGCCGTTCTCCCATGGTTTTGGCTCTTAAAGGAGAAGACGGAGGCATATTTCTTAAGCAGCTGTTTGGCTTTATTTCTATCAGGCGCCGCTAATCCTTCTACCCATTTCCTTGCATGTTCGGTTAGCAACTCATGTTCTTTTGCTGACATATTCGCAGGTTCCGGTCTTCGCTCACAATTTATTATTGCCTCTGCTGGAGCACATTGACCTACATCGGTGTTTTGTTTAACTAATTTTTCGTTGCTGGATAGATTTAATACTCTTACCGGGACTCTTCCGTCGTTACAGGCTCTTACGAGGGCTTTTGCGGTTATAAGGTCACTCTTTATTTCTATAGGTTCTACTACCCACAACCGATTGTCCACACAATTTCCCTCCATACGTGCCCACACTACGGTTTCTGACTGTGGTGGTAGTTTCTGGCGTCCAACAGTAGCTAGCTTTCTTATTTGAGCCTTACTTTCATAACCAACATCAAGAGGTATTTCAACGTTGTGCCAAATCATTATTTGTTGCCCCATATGCAGTTTAACGTTATGGCTAATCATAAAATCTGCACCGATTATTACTTCGTCCACAATATCAGCAACAATAAATATATGATTTACGTTGATGTTGGCTATAGTTAATTTAGTTTTAACTTTACCGTAGACAGTAGCAGGATCCCCAGTAGCTGTTCGCAGACTTACGTTGCTTAATGGTTCAATTGCCCCTTTCACTACATCGGGCCTAATAATTGACTGTGCCGCCCCTGTGTCTATCGTAAAGATGTGCTTTTTGCCGTAGACGAACCCACAAATTGTAAGATTGCTATTTTTCTGCTGTATCACTGATATGGAAATTGTGGGGCCCTCGTTTGTGGGAGCTAGCTCATGCCCCGTTGTGCTAGCTCGTTTTAGTTTAACGGTGACTCTTGTGATACTTGATGGTTAGCCCGCTTATTGTCCCGTGGTGGCGAAGAAGATCTAGATCGTTTTCTTGGTGCCTTACATTTTCGCTGAAAATGGCCAACTCTACCGCAGTTGTAGCATTTAGCTTGGAGCTTGTTTTGTTTCTCTTCTAGTGCCTGCATAACTGCCTCTCTTAAGTCGTTAACTATGTCTCTCTCTTTTTCAGCGATAACCTCCAAATTTCGCACCTTGTATGTTTGCGGCTTGGAAATTACTTTAGCCGTCTCCTGTGCCAGCGCAAATGAAACAGTTTCTGCAAAAGTTAATTTCTGTGTAGCGCATACCGCATATTTCACATCGGGATCACGAATGCCATTTACAAACGCCTCAATCTTGAACTGGTCCAAGAATGGATGGTTTTCACCGGGGTATGTCATCTGCACCAATCTTTCAACCTCCATCGCGAAATCTTGCAGTGTTTCATTGACCTTCTGCACTCTGCCTCGCAATTCCATTCTGTAGATTTCCTTTTTATGTTCACCACCATACTTTCGTTGCAGTGCAGCCATAATGTCGTCATAATTATTCCTGCAGCTCATTGGTATGCTTTCAAGGACTTCTGCTGCGGTTCCTTTTAAGGCCAAAATCAACTCAATGGCTTTTTCTTCATTTGTCCACAAATTTCTGCTAGCCACAGTTTCAAACTGGAACTTGAATACGTTAAACGGTGTACTGCCATCGAAACATGGTGTCTTTATTCTACTAGAGATTTCTGGAATAACACGAAATGGCCCACCTTGGCATTGAAGATTGTTAATTTTCGCCTCTATGTCAATTTCCAGATTATTCATCTTACTTTCCAAATCGACAA
The DNA here is from genome assembly GCA_949987735.1 of Leucophora obtusa. NCBI lineage: Eukaryota > Metazoa > Arthropoda > Insecta > Diptera > Anthomyiidae > Leucophora > Leucophora obtusa. The sequence continues at coordinate 85,625,553 of OX465297.1, read as the reverse complement.
GCTTCTCATCAAATTTGCTGACTTGTACCTCAACGCGATCCATTCTTTGGTTTATGAATTCTGTGACTTCATTCAATTTCTCATTCGTGGCTCTAGTAGTTTCCCGAACTTTCTCTAGATATTTCTCACTTGTAGCTCTAACCTCATCTAGCAGTTTCTCATTATTTGTTCTAGAGTTTTCTTCTATCATTCTAGAATTCTCTTCCATTTTTCTAGAATTCTCTTCCATCATTTTTCTAGAATTTTCTTCCATTTTTCTAGAATTTTCTTCCATTTTTCTAGAATTTTCTTCCATCATTTTTCTAGAATTCTCTTCTGTTTTCCTAGAATTTTCTTCCATCATTTTCCTAGAATTTTCTTCCATTTTTCTCCATCAAGGCTGTGAACACTGCATTAATGTCCATACTGCTTGCCGCTGAACGGGTACATACCTCCATTTCTTCTTTCCCGTCAAATACGTAAGTATTGATGTCTATGCCAAGCCGCATGAATTCATCTATCAGCCTTTTTTGAAGTTCTGCCTTATTACCTGTTGTCGGCAGCTCCAACTTACTCAATTCCTGCTTGAGCTGTTCCACTTTAAGCTCTTCAAACTTCATTGCTTTTAGTTATGTTTATTTTGCAATATCCTGGTTACTTATTTTTCGCAATCCCACTTCTGACACCAATTGTTACGTTTTTACTTTTTAAAAACGTTGGTTTATTTCCCTTAAATAAACCGGATTCTTTTCTATTGCAATCAAAATAACCAGTCCCAACGCTGACACCAATTATTACGTTTTACCTTACAAAACGTTCGTTTATCTCCCTTAGATAAACCGTCCAGGTGCTGTCACAGCGATATTAACAACCAACTAGCCAATAACCAAAACACGAACACACTTGAGTTTGAAATAGCTTAGACACTCATATTTATTTACACACTATTGCTTATTTACAAACTCTCTCTATTATGACCATTACTAGAGCGCTACTAACTCTAACACGATATTAACTCGCGGTCTTACCAGCACAACTGTGAATAATCAACTTCTCCTTCACTAATGTTAACGCGCGCCTTATATAGTAACAGCCATATTTCTACAACACACTGGATAATTCTAGCATGCTATACTTAACTCTACATACGCTTACAGACTATACATACAACCATTTATACATACAGTATTACTCTACATTAGTCTTAACGCTATACAAACACACAAACACTTATAATAAGTCTACATCACGCTTAGAGACTATACAGACACACAAACATTTATCATTAACCAACTATACAATATAACTCTACATTAAGCTTGACATTATACATACACACAAACACTTATTATTAACCAACTATACAATTCTAATGCGTAATTAATCATAGCATATTCTTAGGTGTATAATTAAATGTAGTAATATGTTGCCAGATTGATGTATTTTGTCCATCCAGTCTCTTAGGCTATTTTCTTCTAGAAAAGTCCAGAGTTTTCTATACTAGGCCAAGCCATTTTCGTAACCACAAAATCTAACTTTTTGCCTGTAATCCGAGGTGTTCCTCAAGGATCGATCGTAGGCCCACTTCTTTTCTCATTATACGCAAATGATCTTCCAAACAAACTAGAAAACTGCAAGGCTAGAATGTATGCTGATGATGTCCAACTTTACATAAGTTGCAAAGTTACAGCGATTGAAGAATGCGTCAGAACCCTGAACCAGGAGTTGCATCGAATTTATGAGTGGGCTACCGCTAATGGTCTTGGAATAAATCCTAGCAAGTCCAAATGCCTTATTATTAAAAAAAGATTACTAAAATTTGATCATGTACCTACTATAACTCTTGAAAATCAATCCATAGAAATCGTTGAGTATGCTAAAAATCTTGGTATTTACTTCAATAATACTCTCACTTGGTCGAACCATATTAATTATGCTTGCGGTAGATCATTCTCAATGTTAAGAAATCTTTGGCAAACTCAGTATTGTACTCCAACTAAGATTAGAATCCTTCTTGCAAAAACTTATTTGATGCCGATCTTATTATATGGTATCGAACTTTTTGCCAGCTGTGACAACGAAAGCAAAAGAAAACTGAACGTAGCTTTTAATAGTATTGTCCGCTATGCATATGGCCTGAAAATAATATATACCCGCCAACCTGAACATCTACATTTGCGATTAAAATTCTCAACACTTGATAGAGGCAAAAGACTATTAACTTTTAATCATCGTACTCAGATTTCAAAATACCAATTCTATATTAATGCATAGCACTCAAATTATTAGTAACGCACAACAATTCAGAAAAAACATTATTAGTTATTTCTCTAATTGAATAATATACACTCAAAAAAGTTTGACAGTGTAGTAATCCATAGTTATTGTTTTAATTGTATATATAGTTGTTTTTTATATAAAAATACAAAACAACTATTATGAGAGTTAATTAACTGAAAATAGCAGTACTTTTTGCCTGTTTTGTCAATTATTTAAAAATATTTTTAGCAAACTTAACTGACAATTTTACATTCTTAGTAATTTTCGATGCATTTGTTAGTTATATTTTTATTATTTTTTTTTTTTTTTTGTTAGTTTTATTTTTTTTTTTCTCTTTCAGCAATTAAAAATAACTACTTTTTTTTTTTTTTTTTCGTTGTTAATTTATTTTGTCGCCTTTTGTTTTACCTGCTATTTGCAATAGGTTTCCACCGGTGAACTTTTTTGAGTGTGTGTTTTGATTCTAATGTTTGATTCTAATTTCGAATTTTTAATTTTGAATTTTTATTTGTTAATAATTTTGAATTATGTTTATGTTACATTAAATTCTAAAATTGTTTAGTTTACAGTAATTTTAAAATTGTTTCGTTCAAAAATATTTATCTATTCTATGTCATTAATGTAATTGTAATTATATTTATAAGTATTTACTAAATTATTGTTTTTACGCATACTCAGTTCCATACTGTAATATAAGACTTAAGTCTTGTGTATGTAATGACAAATAAATAAATAAAATAAATAAATAAATAAGTTTGACAGCACTGCCACTGGCACTTTCACTATGTGGTTTGGGCTTTAGTTTGTTTTTAAAATAAAAGTTCTTAAATTATTTAATAAAAGAGAGCTCAGCCGTTCAGTTGTTAAAAATATTATTGTGACGTAGAATCAGTCGCAATATTTTGACTCCGTCCAAATACACTAGCGAAAAAGAAAGGTTCGTAGAGCAAAATTGTATTATCTACGCAAGCTCTTTGGAAATGCTGCAAGAATCAAGCATCGTACCACTTTTGTTAGAAAAAATATAAGTAGGTAAACGGAGAAATCACGATGCATTTTTTCCTGTCAGCCAAAAAGCGTGGATCTCGTCCAAATCAGAAATTCTCATTAACTAGAAGGTAAGATTTATGGAATTTAATACGTGTTTTAAAGATGGTTTGTTTAAGCGAATGCAATTGAGAAATAAATATTTACTGAAACCTTTAGTTGTTTTCGCAGCAAAGTGTGCGAACTTGCATTATGTGTAAAACACCATCATGAATACAATAAGTTAAACCTTAACTAATTTATTGTTTCTTTTATATTTAGACATTGCATTCTATTACATTCCACTATTGATGCACTGGATAGAAACGTAACCTGTACCAGATGTAAATATAGTATAAATTCAAATAATCAATGTCAATATTAATAAATATATAAAAAAAACACTATTCACAATTTAAAAAATAGGGTGAATTTATGTACACCGATAAAATTCCATAGTTAGATAGTTAAGAAAATCTATAGTTGAATTTAAAAAAAATATAAATTACTAACATGATCAAAAGCAACTATTGCTTTCGTGTAATATTTTGGTTACCCTGTAAATAAATATTTCAATAAATTTTCAATTGTCAAAGTTTGCATTTATATTTCTTAGAAAACAAAACAGAAAAAAATATTAGAATGAAATAAATTTAGTAAGATTTAGTCTTTAATAGTTGTAATCAATTTAAAATCAATATTTATTACGTCTATGTTTTGCAGACACAATTTTGGAAGCTTTAATAATAAAACGAAATGGTCAAGAATAAGAAACAAGAAAAATCTTTTAGGAAAAATTTTCTCCATGTTTTAAACCCTCCCACCAATATACGTTTTAAAGATGGAGTTAAAACAAATGGAACATATCCAGCCAGCAATTTCGGAGCGCTCAAAACACTCTTTTTTTTGGTAGAAAATATGAACCCTCAGAAAACAATCCAGAAAGTTGTCTCTACAATCGAAAAACCTGTCTCAAAACGAGGGTTCATTTTTCGGACTTAAAAAAGATTCCAAAATAATTTAAATTTATGAAGAAAATTTCGATTTTATACGTTCTTTTTTCTGAGTCATTTCTGAGTACACAGGGGGCTCTTTTGGACGGACCACTTTCATAGGAAAAAGCGGAAAAATGTTTATGTTTTTGGAGTTCGTTTCTGTCATTAATGATCATCTTTGTTTGCTGGGTAGCTATAAAAAATGATGAAAAACTAATAAATTTGGCTTTTAAGTATACAATTAAACTTCTTAATAATTTTGAATTGTTTTGGTGTTATTTCACTTTGTGCAAAATTTTTGTGCCATTAAATTTTTTTAATAAAAAGTTTGTCAATATTCAATTGTTAATACTACTAAAAATAAAACTAAACGATATCTGTAGGGTCCATTAACTATTTTTTATTATCATATATGTAGTTGATTTATACTCATTTTCTGATATTTAAAAAACTTAGTTATCATCAACTAAATCAGTTCAACTATATATTAGTTAGGGGTATTTCACCTATTAAGTAGTTGAAATATTCGTTACAATCAACTGAGATATATTTTGGGTGTAGTTATACAAGTCTGTTTTTGTTTAAAAAATCGGTATGGATACGGACCGGAAACGGCATTCTAAAAACGGAGTCACTCCGTTTCTACACCGAAAAAATTTCTCAGTTACTAGCTACTAAATTTTCAACTGAGTCTCAGGTGAAATACCCCTTACTGAGCTTCAGTTGATTAATTTAATTGAATTTAACTAATATATTTTTTTTTTTTTTTAACGGAACTTTCAGTTAAACTAAACAAGACTTTAAATTAGTAGCTGCTAACCGATTCAATCGTTTAAAATAATTTCATATATTTTGATTTGGTTGCAAATAAATAAAACACATTGCATTTTCTTAAAAAATTTCACACTTTATTTGTTACAAAATTATTATTTTATTAAAAAGAAAACACAATTAAAACATACGATTTTTCCTTATTCCAAATTGTCACTGTGTATATCAAATATCCACATTTTGTATTCGTATCAACCATCAAACGCATTTCTATTTTGCTGTTAACTGTTTGCTTCTTTTATTAATAATTTTTTGGTATTTTTATATTTTTTAATATTTTGCAATTGAATTTGTTTATTTTGTTTTAAAAATTTTTTCGTAACATATTTTTAGTTATTAAGAAATCAACTAACAACTAATTTTTCTTTTTAACTGAAGCAAAAGTTGATAATAATTATTTCAGTTACTTTAAAATATTTTCATTTTAACTGAAGTTTTCTCTAACTAAGCTACTGAGGAATTTTTTCGGTGTAACACAACATAACGGTCCGTCAGTGCAGGACTATAAACGGACTTGTCCGTCTTTTACACGACATAAGGGTCCGGAAACGGTCCGTCCAAAAACGGTCGGACCGAAAATGGCACGTAAACGGAACGTATTGTTTGTTGGGTAGCATCAGGGGTATGGCATCACCAAAAACAAAAGTTATAACGACATCGGTATCACTAGATGGCACTTTGTTCAAAAAATTGACAATTTTCTTTTTTTATTTAAATTGAAATAATAACAAACAAAAAAGCAAATAAAAAAAGGAATTCTCAAATTGAATTATTTGAACAAATTTTTTCCGTTTGATTTTTTCTTATTTTGCGCAGTTTTCAGCAATTTTCGAGTTTTTAAATATAGGCTCAGCTGATACTAAATAGTTGCTCAGGTGATACTAAATTTCTGCGCCCCCTACCGGTGAGTAGTGTAAGTTTTGATTTCCTATCTCTATAATTAATTGTCTCTGGGTAGCATAAGTGCTTCTGTGTGTTTTCTATAGGATAGGTTGAATCAGCTGATTCGTCACGTTACGTTTACGTATGACTAAAGGCTCATTTACGCCATATGTAACGTGACGATTCAGCTGATTCAATCTAAAATAATGAGTAAAAAATAAATAAACTGTCAGCTATGCCCTTTTAACTCATTAGATTTTCAATGAGGAGATATGTCACGTTACGCCCACGTATGAAGCTAGAATTAGTCATACGTAAACGTAACGTGACCAATCAGCTGATTCAACCTATCCTATAGAAAACACACAGAAGAACTTATGCTACGTAAACGAAACGAGTTGGAACAGACGAACCTGTTGAAATTGGATTTTCTATCCTTATTTACGTGACAGCTGGTATTGCATGATATGTTTACTAAACAAAATTGGAAAAAACTAATCAAAAGCGATAATACAAACAATATTAAGTGATAAAATTTAAAAATTGTGTAAAACTAATAATGAATAACAATGAAAATAAAAAGTTTTTATAAGTTTCTAATAATGAATAACACTGAAAATTATAAATATATGTTGTAACGTTTTTACCTTTTAAAAACGTTGGTTTATTTCCCTTAAATAAACCGGATTCTTTTATATTGCAATCAAAATAACCAGTCCCAACGCTGACACCAATTGTTACGTTTAACCTGATAAAACGTTCGTTTATCTTCCTTAAACCCGGTGTCTTCAAATGCAATAAATTATATGATATAAAATGTCAAAACCATTTCAGTGAAACGTCAAAATGATATCAATTGCAAAGTGGTGGAGAACACTTGACCATTTCACAGATAAGAAATATCATAGATTTTTCTTCGAAAAACACCAAATTTTATGAAACATTAATGTTTACCGACAAATATAAAAAACTAAACACTTTTCCATTCCTTTTTACCAAATTTTTTGTTGTTTTTCTATTACAAAATCAAAATGAAAACTAAAAGTGACATTTGATCTCTGGCATCATTGCAAGATCCGATGGCATGTCAGCGATATCATGATATTGCAATAAATTTGAAATTGAGTGTCTTCACTTGAGATGAGAGCATTTTGACAATTGCTTGCTATCATTTTATTGCATGTCAGGACACTAGGTTACCTAGTGTCTTCAAATGCAATGAAATGTGCAAAGAAATTTGAAAATAACACACAAAACAACAACAACGAAAGTAATTTTGTTGTTGCTTTGTGTGTTATTTTCAAATTTCTTTGCACATTTCATTGCATTAGAAGACACTAGGTTAGGCACATCTACACGGGATAGAAATCTCGTAGAGTTTGCGTTAAATTTGTCATCTCTAATATTGTTGGCACTAATTTTTATCGTAAAAGTACCATCTCTAGTTGTCAAGAATTTGTTTTTATTAAAATTTTTGTATTTAAAATAATAAGGGTATTCACGATGGTACATGTGCATATTTGCAATTTGCTAATTTGCTATGCAAATTGTAACATATCGTGAGCGTCTTTTTTAAGATCAATTGCATATTTGCTTTATGAGCTATTTTGGTCACTGCTGCTAACTTTTTTCCTAAAAATATCGCTAAATCAAACTAAAAATCACTAGAAAATAGCTGAAAATGCTAAAATATCGCTAGATTTGATGAGAAAATAGCTAAATTGGCAACGGTGATTTTGTTTACGTCAAAAGTAAAAATAAATCGTATTTTTGAGAAAATTTGTGAATCATAAAAATAATAATAAAATAAAAAAAAATTTTATGTTAAAAAATCACAAACAATTTTTTTATTTAATATCTTTTCATAATATGGCGGCTGATATGTTAAAAACAGATATTTTGTTTTATTTGCAACTTAGCTTATATGCAAAGTGATTTTTGCTAAAGGTTTTTTTATTGCAAATGAAGAAAAATAAAGCAAATTGCAAATACATACATTTTGTTGTTGTGTTGATGCAAACGTTGTTTTTTGCAATCATTTGCAACGTTTGCATCGTTTGCAATACCCATCGTGAGTACCCTTAATAATTTTTTCTCCAAATACCAAAAAGTGTATTTAATAAACTGAAATGTTCAATAATGTAACAAAACATTTTCAAAATTGTTACTAATTAAAAAAATAGTGTTTGACAGCAATTGTCAATGGTTTAAGGTGTTTTCACAATGGTAGAGTGACCAGAGAAACAAGCCAGCCGCCGTAAGCCGTTTAAGCCGCCGCCGCCGGTCATTTTTGCCTCAGCCGCCGCCGCCGATTTTTTTCGGCTCATTTCGGCTGGAAGTATCAATTTTCCAAAATAAAAAAATTAAAAGCAAATGTAATTTTTAAAACAAATTTTCTACTTTTTTCAAATTTTCCTGAACCATCAAGGGTATTTTTTTTTAGTTCAAAAGAAATAAAAGAACCAGTTTTATAGTCAGAGCTAAGAAGGATTTTTGTCATAAATATTTCTTAAGTTGGAAGTTTTTCTTGAAAACTTCTGACAGATTTCGCTGAAATTTGGATATTCAATAGAGGAGAGAATTCAAATGAACACGTCTTTAGCACCCATAGTTTTGGATACAAATTACACAGTGTTACAAAATAAAATAAAAAATATATATACTTTTCAAATGACCAAGTGTAGATTGTAGGCAGAGCTTCGAAATAATTAATTCAATTTTAGCTTAATTCGCACAAAACCGAATTCAGCTTTAGAAATTGAATATATATCATTCCATCAAACCATTCCTTTATAATTAATTCATAGGTTTCATTCCCAAAGTTTAAAATTAAATAGAATGCATTCTTATGCTGAATACATTCCTTATAGAATTACAATCAATTTAAATAATTTTTTCATTAATTCTAATCTTTTACAAAATGGCTTATCAAAATTGTCATTTTATTCAATCAGTAAAAGATCTAAGGTATGAATATACTAATGATTGTGACAACACTTTAGTTTATAATTACAAATTAAATAAAAATGTGGCTTATTTTAGGGATTTAATATTTATATCATATACAAAACCCATAAAAATAATTAAAAACGCAACATTTGTTTTAATCTTTTACAAACCGAATGAAACGTGAAAGATCAATATAAAAAGAATGAATTCATGAAAGAATTCATTTACTATGCATGAAAATTAAAAGAATGAAACCAGTGAATGAATTCATAAGGAATAGTATAAACGAATGATATATTAGTAAATTTTAGTTAAAAGTCCAAAAATGAATTAAAGAGTTAATTCATTCGAATTTATAGATCACATCACATTTTTCAGAAATTTCAGTACACCTGAAATTACTATCAAAAGACACATTTTTAAGACATTGCGGACGAAAAAAATGTTAAGTAAGTTATTTCTCGGTCGACTTATAAAATTGGGGAGATATTTAAGAATTTTAAAAAAATTCTAAAGTGAAACATTCCGAATTTTTTTGCTGTTCCGTGTTATTTTTTTCGTTTTATTTCGTGTAGAAAAAGCTTGATGATAGTGAAACGAATATATATTTTTTAACGACAATTATTATATAATAATTTATTTTAAAATTTGTTTATGAATATTAAAATTTGGTAGTAACAACAAATTTTCGAAATTTTTAATTCCGTGTGATTTTACAAATCAACTCTAATTAAAAAGTTTCGGAACTAAGAACAGGGGTGAATATCTGAATTGTTTAACTTTTCTTCTAAGTTTTTCAACTTTGACATCTTTTCGAGCATAATTTTTTTCGAACCATATTTTTTTCTAGTTTATTCTAAAAACACATTTGATTTTGAGTGAAAATAGAATTTGTTTATTTCTAAGTTCTGAATCCACATAAAAAATTCTAAAGTGAAACATTCTGAATTTTTTTTGCTGTTCTGTGATCCACATCCGAAATATTTTCTTCGTTTTATTTCGTGTTGGAAAAGTTTGGTGAAAGTAAAATGAATATTTTGTTGCAAAAATAAATGTTAAAATTTATTTTAAAATTTGTCAGTATGCTAAAATTTGTTCGAAACAGTCAATTTCCGACATTTTGGATTTTGTGTGATTTTACAAAACCACTCTAATTAAAAAGTTTCGGAATTTAGAACAGGGGTGATAGTGTCATTGTGGGTAAAATTCAGCAATTTTTCAACCGATTTTGAATCTTGTATCGTTTTTGGAAAGACAAAAAATTTAGCTTTCCAAATATATATAGAATTATTTATTTGTAACTGAAATATGTATGTTGACAGTTTTTTTTTTTTTAATATTAAAATTAATTTTTTTTTAATTTGTATACTTTGACGGCTTTTTTACAGTATTAAACAATTCTTTACTATTGTAATTTATTCTGAAAGTGGGTTTAGTTCTTAGTAAAATCAGATTATTTTGTTTAAATTAATTGAAAATAGAAAAGGTCATCGTAATTTTTCTAAACATTTAATTTCAGCTATTATAAGACAACTCGATGTTCTTGTTTGCACACTCATTAAGGTTAATATTTTCAATTTTCTTATACATAAATACAAAGATTCCATGTTTATAAAAAAATGTATAACTTTGACAATTTTAAAGCGATTAAGGTTGCGTTTACACTTGCATCGAAATCCCGAGATTTCGCTATTCACCACTCTGAAAAAACAATGAAGAAAAGCATATAAATGTACAAATTTAAAAAAAGCACACATAGTTAGCTCTAATAAATACATTTTATAAAAATTTAAAGTTTATATGCTTTCCTTCATTGTTTTTTGAGAGTGGTGAATAGCGAAATCTCGGGATTTCGATGCAAGTGTAAACGCAACCTAAAGTAGATCTTCATTTTACCCTGAATTAAGAATAAATTAGATAAAAATTATTTTTTTTAAATAAAATATTGCAATTAAAAGCCGTCAAAATTAAACAAAATAAGAAAAAATTAAGAAAATCAGTTTTATTTGAAAATATTTCCACACAAATTTGTTGAATATATAAATATATGGAAAGCCCAACTATCTCTCCTTGTAGCTCCGTTCAAAAACTAAAAATCCTAAATTTGTAATTTTTATCGATTAATTTAACTTAAAACTATTTTTTATTTGATAATTCCAAATTTTTTGTACAATTTTCTACTGCTATATTTTGGAAAAAAAAACCTTAAACATATTTAAATTACGTGTATAATGTTCTATCAAGCCGATAAAGCCGCCGCCGCCGCCGATTATTTGGTTGCGCCGCCGCCGCCGAATTTTATCCGGCTCAACCTTAATCGCCGCCGCCGCCGCCGATTTTATGCTTACGCCGCCGCCGCCGATTATTTTGATCGGCTTGTTTCCCTGAGAGTGACTCTACTCTATAGCACAGATTAAAATGTTAAAGGTGCATTCACAATGGCAGAGTGACTCTACTCTGCAGCACAGATTAAAATGTTAACTGTTCAAAATGCAGAGTAGAGTTACTTCAAAACTTATTTGACATTTTAGTACTTACTCCATATTTTCGCGATTCTTTTGCCATAATTTCTATCGATTTTAATTTAATAAATTTTTTTATTTTAAATTATCCCAAAAACACCACAAATTTTATATTTATTTAATATATTCTGTTATTTTGTTTTTTAATTTGTTGACACTTAGAGATGTGAACAAATTAGTGATGTGTTTTATTGGGTATATTTGTCATATTTAACAGTTAACAGACCAATGTTAACTCTAGAGTGTAGCAAATCTATTAGAGTTGTAAAAGTATTGAGTATTCCGGTACTGAGTACTCAATACTGACTGTTTTTTTGAGTACTCAATACTAAAACGGTACTACTCAATACTTTTAAAGATGCAATTTTCCGTAGAAATGTGTATTTTTCGTATAAAAATACAACTCTACAAATAGTACTCTAAAAATACAGCTCTGAAAATACAACTCTATTTGTGAAGCAAAGAAATTTGTAACGAATTTTTGGGAAAAATTATTTAATTAATTTATTTAAAATGTTTTAAATTAATTAAAATGTAAATAACAATAGTTATTTAACACGTGTAAAAAAACCGTTAAAAGTATTGAGTAGTATCGAGTACTCAATTGAAAAGTATTGAGTAGTATTGAGTACTCAAAAAATACCGAAATTTCACAACTCTAAAATCTATACTCCAGAGTCAAATAAGTTTTACTCTGGAGTAGAATAACAAGAGATAGCACAATACAAAAATGTGTTAGTATGAAAGAGAAATAAACAAAATTTGCTGCAGATTGGAGTACTCCGTCATTGTAAATGCACCTTAACTGTTTAGAATGCAGAGTAGAGTTACTTAAAAAAAATATTTGACATTTCAGTACTTACCCAGTTTTTGCGAATTTTCTAATTCAATTTCCAATGTTTGCAATATTAAAAATTTTTTTATTTTATTTATTTTTCAAATTAAAAAGAATTTTTGTTTATTTTTGCTTTTTTCAAATTTTTGTTTACTAATTTATTGACAATTAGGGATGTGAGTAAATTAGTGATGTGTTTTTTAAGGTATATTTGTCATGTAAAACGGTTAACAGACCAATGTTAACTCTAGAGTGGAACAAATCTGTACTCTAGAGTCAAACAATTTTGACTCTGTAGTGGAACAAAAAGAGATAGCAAAATACAAAAATATATTAGTATAAAGGTGCTTTCATAATGGTAGAGTGACTCTACTCTGCAGCACAGATTGAAATGTTAACTGTTCACAATGCAGAGTAGAGTTACTTCAAAAAATATTTGACACTTAAATACTTACATTTTGTTTCGCGAATTTCCAGGCTTTATTACGACTGCTTGTATTTTGAAATATTTTTTTATTTTATATTAAAATTCCCAACACAAATATTTTGTGTTGGTTTTACATTTCTAAATATTTTTTTCTAATTTGTTGACAATTAGGGATGTGAACAAATTAGTGATGTGTTTTTTAAGCTGTATTTGTCATGTTAAACAGTTAACAGATCAATGTTAACTCTAGAGTGAAACAAATTTTATTCTAGTGGAATAAAAAAAGATAGCAAAATACAAAAATGTATTAGTAAGAAAGAGAAAAGAACTAAATTTGCTACAGATTGGAGTACTCCATCATTGTAAACGCACCTTAAAAGAGAAATAAACTAATTTTGCTACAGATTGGAGTACTCCGTCATTGTAAACGCACCTTTAGAGATTATATTTCGTAGACTTATACAGAGCTGCATTTTCGTAAAGTCTCGCGAGTTTTCTATCACGTGTAGATGTGCCTTTAGATAAACCGGCCTGGTGCTGTCACAGCGACAATAGCAGCCAATTATAATAACCAAAACATAAATACACTTAAGTTTGAAATAGCTTATGCGGCGTTCACATATACGTGTTTAACTCGATTTGACGTGTTTAAGCGTTAAACATGATTAAGTGAGATGTTTTACAGTACATTTTTCTACCCTTAAACACGTCAAATTATCGTGTTTAATTTTTAAACACGTTGTTAAACACGATAAAATTGATATCAATTGGTGTTGAATGACAAGTTTGAAGCAGAAGAAGACGCAACAAGAAAAATAAAAAAATTTAAATTGAATAAAATAAACTAGATTTAAATAAAAACCAGTTAAAATGTGTTTTTTTCTTATTAAAGTGATAGATGAACAAAACAATTAATTAAACTTTGCTTCCGGTGACCGAAAAATCCGAAAACAGGCAAGAAGTTGTCCCTTAACTAAAAATTGAAAAATCTTGTTTCCGACTGGGGCGGATAATGTTATTTCACTTTTTATAGCAATTATAACGTTGGATAATGCCGAAAATTATTAATTATTGCCTCCGGCCAAAGAAAAAACAACTTTTTGGGAAATTTTGCCAAATGTTTGTATTTTCTTTTTAAATTGTTAAGGAACAGCTGTTCGAGATGTTTAACTTAAACACTTCATTTTTAAGTGTGAACTGATATGTTTAACTTTTACATAATCGTGTTTAAAGGCACATCTACACGAGAGAGAAAACTTCTAGAGATAGAGCAAAAAACACCTCTAATTAGCTTTATTGTGAATGATTTAAGCTATTTAGAGGTGTTTTTTGCTCTATCTCTAGCAATTTTCTATCTCGTGTAGATGTGCCTTAACAATCGTACTGTGAACGTAGTATTACACTCGTATTTATTTACACACTATCACTTATTTACAAACTCTCTCTATTAAGGCACATCTGCAAGGGATAGAAAACTCGCTAGACTTTATCAAAGTGCAGCTCTGTAGAAGTTTACGAAATGTAATCTCTAGGCCGTTGACAATTGCTGTCATATATAATTTCTTTAATTAGTAACATTTTTTAAGATGTCTTGTAACATTATTGAACATTTTAGTTTATTAAATACATCTTTTGGTATTTGGAAAAGAAATATTTTTTAAAATACATCAATTTTAGTAAAAACAAATACTTGACAAATAGTGATGATACTTTTACGATAAAAATTAGTGCCAACTATATTAGAGATTACAAATTTAGCACAAACTCTACGAGATTTCTATTCCGTGTAGATGTGCCTTTATGACCATTTGTTGCGGTGGCCCCCTCATTAATGCACGCTAGATATAAAGGGGGACCAAGAAAAAAATTTTGGCGTGGACGCAGGGCGGAAACCCATATTTTGGGCACTATCCGTCATGGCGGGCATATTATTTGAGTTGCCGGCCGTGCCACTCCAAAACATTAAAATTTGTTTTTTTATACGGAAGGGGTATCGAATGTACTTTGGGGGCGAGCCAAACGCATTTGCAACCCCACCCCTTTCCGTGGCTCTAATGTTTCGACGACCCACAAATAGTTTATTTGCAGGTGGCTAACCTGCAGTGGAGTCGTCGCCAGCCTATGGATGACCTTGCGGATGTGGTTTATTATAACCACAGTCAAACATAAGCTTCCAACCTGAAATGAGAGGAAAAATGGAAGGGAAATTATTAAAATGAATGTCAAATAAGGGAACGATACGTATATTTACCATGTTGGTGTGTACTGTAGCCCATTAGGACTTAAGTACACACAATGCCAGTCCCCGAGTGGCTGAAATGGAAGGAAAAATATAAAGGGAGTATTAGTAAAATGTAAAAATACCTATTTTTATTACAATTCAGAAGGAAAATATGGAAATTATAGTTAAAATAAAAATTTGTTGTACTTACCCTTCGTGTTGAATAATGAGTAAATGACAGTCACTACTGTATGGTAACGTGGAAAAGAGGGTTGCCGTGGTACATTGTTCTAAAGCAAACGTTTCTGTTTCGGTACCGTCTGTAGACAATGGTAAAAACGTTTAGGAATTAATTTTGTTTTATTTGTAGATTCAAATTTTAAGTTTGAAATTAACAATAAAGGTTTGTGTCTATGATAGTGTTTCCAATTCGGTTAATCGATTAACCGATTCCTCAATTAATCGCCTCTATTTCGGTTAATGTCGAAACAAATAATTCAAAACTCAAATAATTATTCGATCCGAATAATCGGTTAAAACAGGTCGATTAACCGGTTACAATTTTAATATGGAATTTATCCCTTATTTTTTTCTCAAAACTTCATAATTTTCTTAACTTTGGCTCAAAAATTACAAGAAACATAAACACAAATATATTTTATTTGTATTTAAGAAAATTCTATTTGTATTTTAAATTTGTCCAAAAACATTTCAAAATTATTCACTTGTATTTAAAAATTTGTAATCTGTATTTCAAAATTGTAAAATTGCATTTAAAATAATTCCATTTGTATTTCAAAATTCTCCAAATGTATTTCAGAAATTTCCAAATGTATTTCAAAAGACTCTATTTGTATTCCAAAATTTTCCAAATGTATTTAATAAAATTCTACTAGTTGCATTTCAAATTTTTATAAATGCATTTCAGAAATTTCTATTTTATTTTAAAAGCATTTTTATAAACATGCCTGTTTTCTCTTTCGTAATGAAAATTTGATAGGAATTATGAGACATGTACGTTAGTAAATATTCTTTTAAAATAAAAATATAAATTTCTGAAATAGATTTCGAAAAATTTGAAATGCAATTAGAATTTTATTAAATATATTTGGAAAATTTTGGAATACAAATAGAGTCTTTTTAAATTCATTTGGAATTTTCTGAAATACATTTAGAAAATTTTTAAATACAAATGGAAATATTTGAAATGCATTTTGACAATTTTGAAATACAGATTTAAAATTTTTAAATACAAATGAATGATTTTGAAATGTATTTGGACAATTTTCAAATACAAATAAAATATTTTAAAATATATTTGTAATACATATTTTAAAATATATTTGTATAATTAGTGAGGGCATATATTATTCAACCTCTAGTTCGATGTGATTGATATATTTGTATAATTTTAAAATACATATTGAAAATTTTAAAATTCATGTTGAACAATTTTGAAATGAATTTTGAAACGTTTTTATACAATTTTAAACAGTGTTTGGACACTTTTGAAAAATTTTTGAACAATTTTAAAACATTTTTGGACAATTTTTAATGATTTTTGGACAAATTTAAAACATTTTTGGAAAAATTTTAAAAAATTTTGGATAATTTTGAAACATTTTAGACAATTTTGAAACCTTTTTATGCCATTTTAGAATATATTTGGACAATTTTAAAACATTTTTGGACAATTTAAAAACCTTTTTGGAGAATTTTAAAACATTTTTAAACGATTATGAAATATATTTGGAATTTTCTGAAATAGAACTGAAAACGGTGTAGAATACAAGGGAACCCGTAACCGTTTCAGTGAAATTAAATTTTTATTCGCATTTGTGACATTAATAATAACGAAATAACCTAAAGTTATCACAAAATTAAAGCTAAAAAATCAAAATTAAATGGAATTTGACATTTGTAACTGTACACTGAGAGAAATGTCTACATTCTATTTATGAATTTTTACATTGATTCAAAAAAGTTTCGCTGAAGTTCGTACATTGAAAATTTTTATGAAGCTTTCCATTCATTTTGTTAAGAAAAGTTTAGTGGAAATTTGCATTAAACCTGGAATTGAGCAAAGATCCCTGTGCGTATGTTAGCTCAAACTTTGGATAATTTTGTTTAATGTCAATGGCCCTTAAAAACGGAAAAAGACTAAAAAATTTAACAACTGTTTATGATATTCTTTAGTCTACTAACTCTACTAAAATTTCGTAAAGAAATAGAAAATCTACCTTTAGGTTATGCTGTTTTTAACTTACTAATTTTTAGAAAAAAAATCTAGTTTCAGCAGTTTTTTTTTTGTCATTTTTAACTAATTTTTGATAGCTTCAGCTATATTTTTAAATAAATTTTTCTATTAGTATAAGAAATGTTTCAATTTAGATAATCTCAGATTCCGAAACTTTCAATCTTAAGGTACATTTACACGCGAGAGAAAACTGCTAGAGATGGAGCAAAAAACACTACAAAATAGCTAAACTCATTCAAAATAGAGCTAATTAGAGGTGATTTTTGTTTTATCTCTAGAATTTCTCTCTCGTGTAGATGTGCTTTTTAATTTGAATTTTTTTTTAATACATCGTGTTCATATGTCATGTTGATATTTAACAAAAACAGGAAGCTGTTAGTGTCTTTTTTGATAAAAAGTTAAGGAAATACATTAATTTTGCTTTAAACGATTAATCGATTAATCGCTAATTTTCTCGAATAACCGACCCGAATAACCGGTTAATCAATTTTAGTGATTTTTCGAATAATGCAATAACCGGTTAACCGCCTATGTCGAATAATTGGAAACAGTAGTCTATGATCATAGAAAATGAATCAGTCTGGTTAGAATACATTTAGAAAAGGATGGATATTAAATATGATTTTGATTGAAAATACTGAAAGGGATAAAAGCATAGTATAGAATTTTATATACAGAAAAAAGTGATTTTTTTGGGAATAACCAGACTTATGTGGTTGGAACTAGGTTCAGCCATCTTTTTGCAATCATTCCTAAGAAAAGCGCGAACGAAGTTGGTCAAGAGTGCTTCGTAAAATAAAGCAGAAGTAAAACCATTTTTATGTTAAAGTGACACAAAAATTTATAAAAGAAAAAAAAGGAAATATTTAAAAAAAGGAAAATTAAATTATAGTGAAACCAAAAAAGTATTGCGTGTGTGCTAAACCGGAACAACAGTGGTAGTGGCGAAGAAAGAAATTGAAACTAAAAATTAAACGTAGGTAATTTTTTTTTGTATGAAACAATTAGGCAAATTATTGATAGTGGAAATTTTTATTAATTTTTATAGAATATAGCTACCCGTTCTAAGAGGACATTTGAGGTAGATTCTAATAAATATCCCCTGCGAGATATAAGTTACAAGGAGAACATAAGTTTTTATATACATATAGATATTTTTTTTGATTAATTGAAGGAAATTTTTAATAGTTGGGAACTGGACTCCACCTGGAGCAGGGCCAGACAGTGTTGAACACCATAAGTGGAGACCAGAAGCTTCCAGGAAGCACCCCGTTCGAAGTTCTCCGGTTTGTTGTGTGGTACTAAGAGGAGCAATTACAACCGAATCGCCAAAATAGAAGGTAACCTTAGAGTAAAAAAGTATTAGAACCCCGGTTAGATAGGACCCCACGCAGAACAACCAGCAAAGATAGAAATATTTTGTGGAAATAATTAAGCGAATATAATTCGTAAATCAGGAAAAGAAAAAAAAATCATGAAGTCATTTTTTTTGGTAACAAATTAATTTTTTTTTAATAAATAAGTTAGTGTATTTAGGTAGTTGGTGTTATATGTTTTTTTAGAAGTGAAAACTAGTCGTAAATGGTAAATGTGTGACTTAAGTACGGACATTTAATTTTGTAATAATTGAAAGGAAAACGTTAGTATTGTAAAAGGATTTGAGATTGGTTGTGTTTGGGAGTATATGGTTTTTTTTTAATTAGTTTCTTTTTTAGCAAAATTTTGCCTAAACAGTTTTTAGAGAGCTCTCTCAGGCCTGTAGGGCAGTCATAGTGTTTTTATATCCGGTTCACGGAAGTGAGGTCAATATAATTTTATATTAATCATATACCACTAAAATATTGCCAGCTGTTGTACTTTAACATTGGGTGCGTTCGGCAGATACAATTTGACAGTCAACAGTTCTACAACAGTTGTGCAACTATCTGCTGAACGACCTGATCAATAACCGCTCAGTCTGAGCGCTGTCATATTTTGGTAGCGTAAAAAATGTTTGCTACTTTTGATCAAATAGTGATACATTTGTTGTTGTTGATTTTAAAAAATTTTTGTTTTGTATGATTGACAAATAAAAACATACAAATATAATTCAAAAACAAAAAATTTATAAAATCAAAGGAAAATATAGAAAAAAAGTATTTAAAAACAAAACAAAGAAAACATCGTTCAGCAGAGTAAGTAATCACAAAGCGCTACAAGTCACCGGTATCAGTTTAAGGTTTCTCTGCCGAATGCTACCATTTTCTTTTCAACAGACTGTTATATAATATTGTAAAGTATGTTTATTTAAACAAAACAGAAATCTTTTTTTTTATATATAATTAAACTTAGTCCTATTAAGGTATTAATTCATTTTTTTCTATATTTTATTTATTACAATTACGCAAAGGAAAAAATGTATACAATTCAGATTTGAGTAAAATAATTTTTTTTGTTAATTATAAAGGTTGATCCCGGAGTAAGTTTTGTTTCTTAATAAGTACAATTCCAAATTTTTTTTGATCGGGAACCTAGAGGAAAGGAAAGAATAGATAGTAAATTATTAGTGTTTAAATACATTATAGTATTAGAAAAGAATCTGTACAATAAAATTATGATTTGAAAATAGAAAAGAAATAATGAAGGGCTAAGTTAATTCAAAGGGGAGAGTTGATGTAAAAGGGTAAGTGTGAGGGCGTGCGGTTTTATGGGGCCACAAAGTAATATAAAGGATATGAGAGTGGCTATGGCAGGGATGGGCGACTGGGGTAATGACACCTACCCCCTGCTTTCGATGTGTTGCATTGGTAAGAGTAAATTTAATCTTTGAGTTTTTTTTTAATTGGAACGGTCCTTAAGGCTAAGGTAAAGGGATGGGACTCATACCCTGATGGGGAAGCCGCTACTGAGCTAATCCGCCATTTTTTGCCTAAGTGCTAACGGGGCACGTAACAAATTACTAGAGCGGTACTAACTTTAACACGATACTAACTCGTGGTCTTGCACAAATGTTAATAATCAACTTCTTCTTCGCTAATGTTAACGCGCGCCTTATATACTAACAGCCATACTTCTACAACTTCTACAACACAACTTCTACAACACAACTTCTACAACACAACTTCTACAACACAACTTCCCGCGGGATCCCAATTGGGTAAATGAGAGCTGTCATGAGAGAGTAATATTCTTGTTCTTCTTGCCCGAAGAAGCCCAAACTTTTTTTTCGTGTAAGTTTGGGTAAATTGTTTTTATCAGCTGTTATATCATCTGTTGGATTCAACTAGTTCAATTGAACTATTCACTTATTTGAACCAAAGACCTAGTTCACAACTAATAGCTCTTTTAGTTCAATCGCTCATTTTATTCATTAAGAAAAATATGTGTATCATTTACAAAAATTAGCGTAAAAGTTGCAAAGGCATATCGGTAATGTTACAACTCCATAAAATTACCGACAATTTTTTGAAGACGCTTGTTTAAATGTGTTAAGGCACATCTACACGAGAGAGAAAACTTCTAGAGATAGAGCAAAAAACAACTCTAATTAGCTTTATTGTGAATGATTTAAGCTATTTAGAGGTGTTTTTTGCTCTATCTCTAGCAATTTTCTATCTCTTGTAGATGTGCCTTTAAAGAGATAAATATGTAAATAAATCGAACCTTTTCTTTAATATTAAAATTTTTTCCAAATTTAATAAACTATGTATTCCTCTTTTGTATATAAAAATGCCTGAGAAGGAAATTTTTTTTTAATTTTTTATTTAAAAAGCGGTTTAACTAGAAAAGCTATCTAGATTTTTACAACAAATTAAACAAGAACTAGAAAGAGCGCTCATCAAATCGAACTATAATGCAGAAATCTATTGATGATTGTTTTTCGGCCTTCAAATATGGTTTTCGCGTTCGTTTACTTTTGGGCATTTTTGTCACTTCGTGAGAGTATTTCTTGTTAACTCTCATTTTATCGAACTTTACCCAAAAAGTAAAGAAACACACCTAATATTATTCTACATTAAGGTGCGTTTACAATGATGGAGTACTCCAATCTGTAGCAAATTTAGTTCTTTTCTCTTTCTTACTAATACATTTTTGTATTTTGCTATCTTTTTTTATTCCACTCCAGAGTCAAAGTAGTTTGACTCTGGAGTACGGATTTGTTGCACTCTAGAGTTAACATCACTCTGTTAACTGATTAACATGACAAATATAACTAAAAAAACACATCCCTAATTTGTTCACATCTCTAATTGTCAACAAATTATAAAAAAATATTAAAAAATATAAACAAATGTTTTCAATTACGGGTAATTTCCAAAATAAAAAATTATTTTGTATTAAATTCAGTGCAAGTCGTCTGAAGATATTCGCTAAAAACTCTGTAAGTATTGAAAGGTCAAATATTCTTTTGAAGTAACTCTACTCAGTATTTTGAACAGTTAACATTTCAATCTGTGCTGCAGAGTAGAGTCACTCTACCATTGTGAAAGCACCTTTAGGCTTAACATTATACATACACACAAAACACAAACAATTATACAATTCTAAAGGTGCTTTCACAATGGTAGAGTGACTCTACTCTGCAGCACAGATTAAAATGTTAACTGTTCGAAATGCAGAGTAGAGTTACTTCAAAACTTTTTTTACATTTAGTACTTACTTCATATTTCGCCACTCTTTTGCCAGAATTTTTATCGTTTTTTATTTAAATATTTTTTTTATTTTAAATAATAACGAAAACACCACAAATTTTATATTTATTTATTATATTTTGTTATTATTTTTTTTAATTTGTTGACAATTAGAGATGTGAACAAATTAGAGATGTGTTTTTTTGGGTATATTTGTCATGTTAAACAGTTAACAGACCAATGTTAACTCCAGAATGTAGCAAATCTGTACTCAAGAGTCAAACTAGTTTTACTCTGGAGTGGAATAACAAGAGATAGCACAATACAAAAATGTGTTAGTATGAAAGAGAAAAAAACAAAATTTGCTACAGATTGGAGTACTCCGTCATTGTAAACGCACCTTAATGCGTAATTAATCATAGCATATACTTAGGTGTACAATTAAAAATAGTACTACGTTGCCAGATTGATATATTTTGTCCATTCCGCCTCTTGGGCTATTTTCTTCCAGAAAAGTCCAGAACTTTCTATACTATGCCAAGCCATATTCGTAACAATATGATCCGTTTTTGTTTATCTATAACCGCAGATTTTCTGCCCCGTCCCGTTAAGGCACATCTACACTGGATAGAAAACTCGCGAGATTTTATGAAAATACAGCTCTGTATAAGTCTACGAAATGTAATCTCTACATCACTGACAATTGCTGTCATACACAAGTTTTTTAATTAGTAACATTTTTTAAAATGTCTTGATACATTATTAAACATTTCAGTTGATTAAATTCACTTTTTGGTATTTGGAGAAAAAATTATTCTTTGAAATACAAAAATTTTAATAAAATCAAATTCTTGACAACTAGAGATGGTACTTTTACGATAAAAATTAGTGCCAACAATCTAAGAATTGACAAACTTTACGCAAACTCTACGGGATTTCTACCCAACAAACAAATCGTTCCGTTTACGTACCGTTTTCGGTCCGTCATAAACGGAATCCAACTCCGTTTACGTACCGTTTTCCGGATCCGTATACGGACCAGGAAACGGATTTTAAGGAACATCGAAACTGATTCGAATCCGTTGAAAGTCCGTCAATGACCGACCGTTATGTCATGTAAAAAACTGACAAGTCCGTTGAAATTCCGTCATTGACGGACCGTTTACGGACCGTTGCGTCGTGTAAAAAACGGACAAGTCCGTTGAAAGTCCGTAAATGACGGACCATTTACGAACCGTTATGTCGTGTATAACCGGAGTGACTCCGGACCAAAAACGGACTTGTATATCTATCTAAATTGACTTATTTTGAGTAATTTTTTATTTTTTATTTTTAATAGATTTATTAGTAACGATATTATTTACATTTACACTATATTTAGTACCTCAGTTTACCTCTTTATCTAGCGCATCAATTCACGACAGTCACCCATAATAGAATCGATCATCTACATGTAAAAGAAAAAATAAATTAGTTATGGTTTAATTGATTGTATTTACGATGGCGTTTTACTCGAAACAACAACAATTTACACACAATTTGGGAAAAATTGCGTAGCTGCGTTAACGTACGTGGATCAGAGCTTTTGTTATAAAAACAAACGATCTTACATAAACCACAAACCATTGTAAAACACGCACTAAATTTTATTAATCTTACCATATAATATATGTATGCAACTTGATGATGTGTTGATTGTGTTGTGTTGGATATATTCTAGCTACCGCCACCAATTTATCGCCACAAAAAGTTTTTAAAAGAAATTAATTGTTTTTATTTTGAACACAAATTAAACTCCATTAAGTCCGTATTTTACGGTACGGAAACGGAGTTAAAACGTATTACACGGTCCGTTCGTGTTCCATATACCCGGGTAAAAATGTTAATATGGTGTCATGCATAATTATATCTTTTTTGATAAATCCCCATATACAACGACATACTAATTGATCCGAAAAATGGGTCATCTACATGTGTCAAATTATATCAAATTAGATATAATTTGATACAGTTTGATCCGAGATTTGTCCATATCCAGGACATCAAATTATATCTAATTCGATATAAAAATATCTGATTTTATAAAATTTTGTCTGATAGTAGGCATACTTTTTATGCATACCAGCTATTAAATTGAGATTGAAATGTCTATGGTTTTAACAATTTTTATGACCCAAATTTTAAAACATAAAATAAAAATTTATTTGAATACTTTTGTCTTCTAAATCGTACGCATCATTTTTTAATATGATTTTACATGCAAAAACATCACGTGGAAATTATTGGGCTATGTAGTAATTACAGTAGTGGACTAAAGTGGATTCATATTTGAATATTTGTAAATCTGTATTAATAACTTTTGTTCAATTTGTGATATCCAAGTGTGGTTTTTCCAGTTTTTGAAGTGGCCAGATCAGAGCCCCGATTTGAATCCCATCGAGAATGGGTGGGCAATTGTCAAAAGAAGACTCTCCCAATGCGAACAACTTAGATGATCTTTGGTCAGGAGTTTCAGCGGAATGGGCTAATATTCCACCTCAAACTATTAAAAATGTCGTGGAAAGCATTCCTTCTCGCATAAAATCTGTTTTAAAGAACAAAGGACTTTCGACAAAATATTAAAGAAAGAACTTGCCGAAAATTTCAAATATGAACAATACTGGATAAAAGCGGTCACAATTTGCAATTATTTTTTTCATTAACTTCTTAATGATATAGTCTACTGTATTTAGGTTTTTATTGAAGAAGAATGTTTCAGTTTTATGCTTTAAAAAATTATTTAAGTTTCTATAATAAAATATAAATTATAACAAATTTCGAAAAATCTTGAATTAATGTATCCACTTTAGTCCACTACTGTATATATTCCTCTAACTCCCACTGGAGCATAGGGCGCTAATAACAGCAGATCGCCATCTGACCCGATTTTGAGCGATAGATCTTAATTCGTTCCGAGATACACCTAGTTGGTTCATTTCGGATTCTGTTGAACGTCTCCATGTTGTACGTGCCCAACAAACAATTCGTTCCGTTTACGCACCGTTTTCGGTCCGTTATAAACGGAGTCCAACTCCGTTTACGTACCGTTTTCTGGATCCGTATACGGACCAGAAAACGGAACATAAGGAACATCGAAACTGATTGGAATCCGTTGAAAGTCCGTCAATGACGGACCGTATACGGACCGTTATGTCGTGTTAAAAACTGACAAGTCCGTTTAAAGTCCGTCAATGATGGACCGTTTACGTACCGTTCTGTCATCTAAAAAACGGACAAGTCCGTAGAGAGTCCGTCAATGCCGGACCGTTTCCGGACCGTTATGTCGTGTAAATAACGGATTGACTCCGTTTATAGAATGCCGTTTTCTGTCCGTAACCGTACCGTTTTTAAACAAAAACGGACTTATATATCTACCTAAATTTACCATTTTTTATTAATTATCAGCAGTAGTTTTTTTTATAAATTTATTAATAATATCATTGATTATATAAATTTGCACTATATTTACGTCTGGTGCAGTTTACTCTCCATCCAGTTCATCAATTCACAACAATGGCCAATAATAAAATGCAATATCTACATTAAAAGAAACAATAAATTAGTCAAGGTTTAACAGATTATTTTCACGATGGTGTTTTGCACACAATGCAAGTTCGCAAACTTTGCTGCCAACAACTAAATGTGTAACTAAATATTTATTTCTTAATTGCATTTCCTTACAAAAACCATCTTTAAAATATATAGTAAAATTAATTAAACTTACCATCTAATGAATGTATCTGACTTGAAGTTCTTTGTTTCTTTGTGTTAGGACGGATTCACGCTTTTGCGATTTATTTTACGTCCCAATAACATTTATTTGCAACTGAATTACTTTTATTTTAAAAACAATCTAACACCAGTCAAGTCCGTATTTAACGGTACGGAAACGGATACACCAAAACGGAGCTAAAACGGATTGTGTTCGAAAATCCGTTTATACGATCCGTTAATGTTCCGTATACGTACAAGCTTTGACGGATACGTACATTACGGACCGTTAATGTGCCGTAAAAGCCGGATTCATGAATCCGTACGTGCCGGAGAGTCCGTAAAAATGTTTCTGGGGTGGACATTATCATAATTGCGACGTAATGTGTGTCCAATCGACTGCCACTTTCGTTTACGTATCTCCGTTGCTACCGGCATCTGGTTTATTTTAGCTAGCAACTTGATATTCGATATTGTTCGGGGCCAAAAGATACGCAATATTCTTCTTAGGCAGCGATTTATAAAAGTTTGAAGGCGTTTTGTTATGTTCCTCGTAACCTTCCAAGTTGTACATCCATATAAGAGCACTGATTTTTTTAAAATTTATTTCTGGAATTGAAGTCAAATTTTCAACTTTGATGTCTTCAGAGACTTATAGTAGAATTTCATGACAAATATTTTTGCGGAACAGTTATAGGGTTGAACTCTTCAACTTATGGGTCTTTTGTGACCCTTTTAAAAAAGGGCCAAAAAGACCCTTTAATTGCAGAGTTAGAGGGTTAAAATGTTCCACAAAAATGTCTCTCGTAGTGTTTTATATAAGTTCGCTGAACATATCCTATACCTAAAGTGGAAGATTCACATGGAAACGCATAGGAAACTATGCCGATTCACAATAAACATTTTTAAAAGAGGGGAAATTTAACACCCCAAAAACATAGGGCCAGACGAAAATTTTTAAAATACCGATACTCTTATATTTTTCTGTGGTTCTTCTGCGTAAATCAGTTGTTCTTAATGATATACTCTACTGTATTTAGGTTTTTATTGAAGAAGAATGTTTTAGTTTTATGCTTTAAAAAAAATCATTTAAGTTTCTATAATAAAATAAAAATTATAACAAATTTCGAAAAATGTTGTATTAATGTATCCATTTTAGTCCACTACTGTAACTCTGAATTTGCAGATAACTAAATTTGATGTTGAACTATATATTTATTTGTATGGGATTATATAGAAAGTTATATAAAATTAAAATATATTTTTAGTAAGACGACACATACAGTGTTATAAAACTTAGTATCAAATCATATGTAATCATATCGATCACTACATATAATTTGATTAGTTTTATAAGGCTTATGTAGTTATATATGGAGTCAGATTTGGGGATATGTAATAATATCAATTGCCGTATGGAAAATTCGTTGAAAAAATAATATCAGATGTAGTTGTATATAATGATATGTGTCTTAATGTTACTCCATTCATTGTAAGATATAGCCCAATCACATTATATATGACAATATATAACTATTTTTACTCGGGTACGTACAAGCTTTGACGGATACGTGTATTACGGACCGTTACTGTGCCGTAAAAGCCGGATTCATGATTCCGTATGTGCCGGAGTATCCGTAAAAGTGTTTCTTGGGTATCCCGTGTAGATGTGTCTTTAGGGTACTTTACGTCTACGTATAGCTAACGAGCCCTTGAGTCTTCAATCTAAAATAATGAGTAAAAAAGAAATAGACTGTCTGCTATGCTCTTTTAACTCATTCGATTTTCCATGAGGAGATACCCCACGTTACGTCCACGTATGGCTAAATGAGCCTTAATTCTACCTCTAAAGCACAGTATTTTATTCAAAAGAGCGAAAAAATTCCGCTCTATGTTTGGAGCTCATAAACTATAAAGGTGCGTTTACAATGATGGAGTACTCCAATCTGTAGCAAATTTAGTTCTTTTCTCTTTCTTACTAATACATTTTTATATTTTACTATCTTTTTTTATTCCACTCCCGAGTCAAAGTAGTTTGACTCTGGAGTACGGATTTGTTGCACTGCAGAGTTAACATTGGTAGCATTCGGCAGAGAAACCTTAAACTGATACTGGTGACTTGTAGCACTTTGTGATTACTTACTCTGCTGAACGATGTTTTCTTTGTTTTGTTTTTAAATACATTTTTTCTATATTTCCCATTAAATTTTTTGTTTTTGAATTATATTTGTATGTTTATATTTGTCATTCATACAAAACAAGAATTTTTTAAAATCAACAACAACAATTGTATCACTATTTGATCAAAAGTAGCAAACATTTTTTACGCTACCAAAATATGACAGCGCTACCTGAGCGCTCAGACTTAGCTGTTAGTGATCAGGTCGTTCAGCAGATAGTTGCACAACTGTTGTAGAACTGTTGACTGTCAAATTGTATCTGCCGAACGCACCCATTGATTTGTTAACTATGTAACATGACAAAATACCTTAAAAAACACATCACTAATAAGCTCACATCTCTAATTGTCAACAAAACAAAAATATTAAAAAACGTGAAACCAACACAAAATATTTGTGTTTGGGATTTAATAAATAAATAAAAAATTATTTTAAAATTTAGGCAGTGGAAATAAAGCCTAGAAATTCGCGAAAGAAAATGTAAGTATTTAAGTGTCAAATATTTTTTGAAGTAACTCTACTCTGCATTGTCAACAGTTAACATTTTAATCTGTGCTGCAGAGTAGAGTCACTCTATCATTTTGAAAGCACCTTTAACATTTCAATCTGTGCTGCAGAGTAGAGTCATTCTACCATTGTAAACGTACCTTAAAGGCGCATTTACAATGATAGAGTGACTCTACTCTGCAGCACAGATTGAAATGTTAACTGTTCAAAATACAGAGTAGAGTTACTTCAAAAATTTATGACACTTCAATACTTACATAATATTTTCGCATAGTTTAGCCACCACCGCAATTTATTTTCGTATTTAATTTTTTTTTAAACTTATTATACAGTTTATTATAAAACTTTCGTTTTATTTTGTTTATTTTAAAAAATTGTTGACAATTAGAGATGTGAACAAATTAGTGATGGGTTTTTTTAGGTATATTTGTCATGTTAAACACTTAACAGAACAATGTTAGCTCTAGAGTGGAGCAAATCTGTACTCCAGAGTCAAACAAGTTTTACTCTGGAGTGGAATAAAAAGAGATAGTAAAATACAAAAATGTGTTAATATGAAAGAGAAAACAACTAAATTTGGTACAAATTGGAGTACTCCATCATTGTAAACGCACCTTAATAAAAACATTGAAATGCCCAATTTTTTATAGTCTATAAAAAGTTGCAATTATAATTAACCCAAATGTCACTTTTTCGCTACATTTTCAAATGGTCGTGTCTATTAAATTGATGCAAAAAATAATCCACCGCAATTTCGCAACAATTCCATGCAATTGAAAAATCATTTTTTTTATATGGAGTTTGACAGCTTTTTTATATGGAGTTTGATAGCTTTTTTCGCAAAAGTACGAACAAAATACCGGGCTTAATATCTAACAACCGATTTCAACAAGTTTTAAAAATATAACCTCTAACAATCGATTTCGACAATCGACCCCCTTAAATTGCCTTCCCTAATGACGATTACTAATAAGAAAAATCGAGTAACGAACAGTTTCAAAATACTCAGTATTGTAATTATTCAGTACCTTCAAGAGGCTCGCCATTTTGTTTTGCAAAATTCACCACTTGGGTGCATAGAAAAATTTCAGAGGTTTTTTTTGTCAAAAACTGAAAAGATTGTATCATGATTGATTGTATTGTGTGAAAATTATAATTAAATCAAAGAAAAAAATAATCAAATACATAATAACAGCAGGTGTTAGAAATATGCAGTCGTTAATGAAAGTAATAAATATGTAAAATAAAGTGGATCAAGTAGAAAACGAGATTTTATAAATTTTAATTGCATACGGACTGTCGTGTGTGTGTAGAAAAAATGTCTTCGCCTTTTTTAGTGTGGTGAAAAATAAATTTTTTATTTATTTTTTTGCCATATTTAAAAAAATAGTAATTAAAATTAACAAAAAAAAAAAAAATCGGCGAATACAACAAACGTGTGGCGACAAGTTAAAACCGTGAGATCAACGTTTTTTAATATCTGTCTTCCAAGTTGTAAAAAATTGTTTTTTTCCCGAATAAAAAACGAGTTGTTTAAAACTATTTTAAATAAATGTGTCATTTTAAATGATTTAAACTAATTTAAATAAACGCTTTAAAGGATTTACTGCTATCAAAAATACATCTTGCAACTTAAGAAATGTAAGTTATATAAAATTTTTGTTTCCAACTGTTTCCAACCGCATTTTATCGAAGCAAAGCCTCATTATTGATTGTTTAAAATTCATCTAAATATTAAATTTCGTTTTTGTGTTGGCCAGTTATACCGAAAAAAGTGTCAAGGTGTCAAAAATGTACATTTTTGTTGGTATATCTTATTGTTTTGACTCCTCTCGTCTTATCTGTTTATTTTTTTTTTTCTATCAAAAGGGGGCAGTGAAGCAAGCTGATTAAAAATCTTCGGCGGCGGCGGAAGAGCAAAATTTGTCGGCGGCGGCGGCTTAATGGTCTTACGCCGATATTTTTTCGGCTGAAAAAATTTTTCGGCTGCGCCGTTCAATAACAAATTTGTTTCAACATTAAAAAACCTAATTATACCCTGCACCACTACGTGGACAGGGTATAATGTTTGTGCTGATGTTTGTAACACCAACAAATATTGGATCCACCTTTTGGTATACCGATCAACTCGAAACCACTTTTTGTTTCGATTAAACGATGAACGTCTGTCCGTTCGTCTGTCTGTATTAGGGATGCCAATCGGGATTGATATTTGAAAATCCCGGGATTCGGGATTTTGCAAATCCCGATCCCGGGATCCCGGGATTTTTCGGGATTTCGGGATTTTTCGGGATCCCGGAATTTTTCGGGATTTCGGAATTTTTTGGGATTTAAATTTTTCTTAACTTTTACAAGATTTTTTAAATAAAAACCATTATTGAATAAAGCATTTAACTCAAGTTTGTTTAATATGTAATTATTTAATAATACATATTTTATGTATATGGTAAGCGTGTTAATAAAAAAAAAATCAAATACAAAAATACATTTTATGTAATTGTAAACAAAAAAATAAATAACATAACAAAAGTCTAATTCATATCAATTTTTAATTGATTATCACATTGGATTTACGTCTTTTTCATTCATTTCTTAAATTGTTATCGAATGTATAAAAAAATGTTTATTGTTTTAAATAGCTTCTCAATAAAATCAAGCCGTCTAAGGTTTCATCAGCTAATCTTGAACGGATTTTGTTGCCAACATAAGCTGCAGTTGAAAAGCATCTTTCGCAATCCACGCTTGTGGGTAAAATGGTTTGTAAATAATTGTATGCAGCTTGCAAATATTTACCTCGTACACCTCCTGAAATAAACAGCTCAATTTCTTTTGCGAGTTGGGTGTCTAAATCGTTTTCAGTTCCCTTAACTGATTTCATTGGGCTTTTACATTTTTCGATAGCATCATTTAATTTTTGTAAAATCGAAACATCATGTTCTTCTAATTCCTCATCAGATATGCTATCATCAATTTCGTGCGATATCATGGAATTGTTCGGATCAGCAGTTTTTTTAAAACGGGAGATTAGGAGTTTTAATTCTGTTTTTATTAGTATCACGTCAAAATTTGTATCAAAATCGGATTTAATATTAGGATTTTTCAAAAAGTTTAAAAGCGTTGAGTATGATGTTCTTCTTTCTTCTATTCTTTTGCGAAGAGATCTATATAAATCGTTACTTAAATCACACTTCATTTTTGAAATCTCTTTCATCATAAATGCCAAAGCAGCATCAGCCTTACACAAAGTCATGTCACTACGACATAGAGCTTCAAGGGTTATCTTTATTGGATTTAGATTATTTATTATTTGTTTTATTAAAACAAATTCTTCATCCAAAAAAAGTTGCATTTTTAAATCAATCAAAGTCTTTTTTAGGGGAATTTCTAATTCAGAAAATCGCTGACACATATCGTACAGTGTATTCCATCTCGTTCTGCAATCTAATATCAATTTAAGTTCTTTCCCTTTCTCTTGTTTTACGTACGCTTGTAATATGTCATTTTTCGTTGGGGATTTTCTAAACATCCTTACAATTTTTCTTACTTTTTCAATAAGAGACTTGACTTGGAATTTTTCGGTTATATCGTTCTTGTTATCTCTTATTTCAAAAGATTCAAATGAATCGTCATCGTCATCGTCTTCTGAAGAAGATAATTCCTGTTCGATAATCGAAGTGTAATTATCCTTATAAAAAACGTCCACTAAAGCAAGATGTAAACCATGTGCCAAACATAACTGTTGTTTTGGAGCTATAAGTTTTCCAATTTTTTGCATAGTGGACGCTCCATCAGTGGTAAAGCCCACTACGTCGTAAGACAGTGAAATTCCAAATTCTTGCAATCTATCTTCTAAATACTGAATGCAGTTAACAGCAGTGCTAGACTTTTTAAGCCTTACCAAACCAATATTAAAAAGTTTTCTATTTGAATGTACGATAATATTAATGTAACGTTTGTTGGACGTTGACGTCCATTCATCGAACGCAAGGCTAAACTTTTTTTCCTCAGACTTAATTTTTATAATTTCTTGTTTAATATCTTGTTTGCATTTTAAGAAAAATTCCATAAATTTGGTTTTAATTGTTTCTCTAGATTTTGGAACATCATATCCACGTGCTTTCAACGACTTCCGTAGCTCTGTTGACGTTATAAACAATGAAAATGGTAAACCATCAAGCGCAGCCAACCGACCAATAACCGCAGGCAGAGAATCCTCCTGTTGTGGAAAAGCAAAATCTGTAATTTTTATAATTTTTGGCTGTGGCTCATCGCAATCGTTTTTTTCCAACTTTATTACATGAACCTAAAAAAATATAATATCTTTATTAAGTGTACTAAAAATTTTCTAACAACTTACATTAAGATGAGTTATAAGACCTTTTGTCGACCCGCCATTTGTTTTCAAAACCTTTTGACATTTTTTGCATTTTGCATACGGATCACCTTTCGACTCCACCAAAAAATAAAACCACACAGAACTTTTATCATTGTTTTTTGTTTTATGTTCCACAAAATTCATTTTACATTTACTTTTTTTTCAAAAAATGTGCCAATTTGTACGTATTTTTTTTCTTTAATGTTGTTTGATGTTTTATTCCTGTTTTTTCACAAATAATGTTATCGTAACAATGTTGTTATTTTCTTAGCTGATGTTTTACTAACAACAGGGCGTACCAAATAGTCATTAACTTAATGACTTATACACGCAAAAAAATATATGTGTTCTTAGAATCATATAAACCTGCAAAGTGTGAGAAAATTTAAGAAATAACTTTTCGCACTTTTTCGTTTCGTGTTTACATGTAAGCAAAATAAATCCCGTAAAATCCCGTAAAATCCCGGGATTTTTCTATAAAAAATCCCGGGATTCGGGATTTCTTAATCCCGAAAATCCCGGGATTTCGGGATTCGGGATTTCCCGTTTGGCATCCCTAGTCTGTATGTATGACCATTAGGGTGTCCCTTAAAAATAGATTTGTCATTATACCCCCAGTTTTATTGGAAATGGTCCAAAACGGAAGAAATCGATTTTTTTTTTTGGAAAACGTTAACCCGTGCCGAAAGTTGGACGCAAATTCCCCATTTTGGAAAAAAAAGTATCCCTTTAGAAAAACGTGTAAGGCCACACAATGTAATCGATTTGGTGTACTTCATTTTGTGCGTACTTACGATATGGGATACCTGTATATAACAATTGTATATGAAACACAAAATATTTCACAAGTATAGTGGCATGTAAGTTAGACAAAATTTTTGAAAATTTTCAAATATTTTGTGTTTCATATACAATTGTTATACACAGGTATCCCATATCGTAAGTACGCACAAAATGAAGTACACCAAATCGATTACATTGTGTGGCTTTACACGTTTTTCTAAAGGGATATTACTATTAAAAATTCCCAAAATTCGAAATTTCGAAACAAATTATTTTTTATTTCATTTATGCATTTAATGTAGTCAAAATGATACAGATATGTAATTTTGACTTTATCGGATATCATTAACCCACTTTAGCCTGGAATCCAAAATGACCAACGAATTTGATAAAAATGCAAAAACGTGTTTTTTTGTAAACTAATTTTAAAGATTTTTTAAAATGCCTAATTTGGAGATGTCGATTGTTATTTGCACCACATAATAGTTGATAATAAAAAAATAAATTGGAAAAATGATAATTCGATTTTGTGTTTGGAGCGACTGCTTTCCAGGACATTTTACAAAAATTGCTTGTTTTAAAAAAATTTAAATGTTCTCATAAAATTTTACATACAGCCTTACTATCAATATTTTTCAAAGGTATATTTTTGTTAAAGTCGACTTTATTTTAAAGCAAAGGTTTTGCTTTAACCGTACTATACAAAATATTTAAAATAGAACTTTCAAAATATTGCCAAACATATACATTCAAAAATTTTGTTTATTTTTATTGAAAACCAAAACAAAATATTCAAAAATAAAAAGGAAATTTGTAAACCAAATGTAAACAAAATTTGAAAATTTCAAATTTAAAACAGAATTTTAAGGTATATTTTAAATATTTTGTATGTTATGAAAATTAAAATAATAGTCGGCTTTTGTGATTTAAAATCGACTTTTTCTTTTTTATAGTAAAGGTGATAGTTTTCCGAAAAATATCACTTAAATTTGGTTAGACTATAATTATCTTTATATCTGTTTAAAAAATCCCTTAGTGGCTTGGGGTCACAAACGACCCCTGAAACTTAATATTAATTATGTCTACGAGATTGTAAAGCCATTAAATTGATAAAAAAAATCTCAACTGGATAAAAATAAGTTTTTATGTAACACGATCCATATGGGGTAAATTTTTGTACTTTTGGCCTCAAACGACGTACTAGGAAATTTACAGAATAACATTTATCAGATTTTAATTAAATTGGGATATGCGATAGAGGGTATAAAACTAACGAACAAGCGCAATTCGCTATAGTCCCAATCTTATTTTTAAGGGTTAAAAAGGTGGGATCAGAAGTGTCCGTATGTTAATAGCAATTTTAGTTTTGTAATCGTATTAGATTCTATTTAAAGCTTTGTTTATTATGCATTTATTGTTTTCTATTGGGAAAGACATTATTCTGTAAATTTCCTATAAGTGGAAAAAGAGTTTTTTGTTCCTTTGAAGTGATATTTTTTCGAAAATTATGAAAGGTGTTATTCTGTAAATTTTCTAGTAGGCCGTTTTGGGCCAAAAGTGTAAAAAGTAACCCTACGTGAATCATGTTACATAAAATAATTATTTTTATCAAGTGGAAATTTTTTCTTTTAATCGTATATCCCAATTTAATAAAAATCCGATAAATGTTATTCTGTAAATTTCCTAGTGGGTACTTAACCCTATATGGAACAAGTTACACAAAATAATAATTTTTATTAAGTGGAAAAAAATTATTTGTATTCATTTGAAGTGATATTTTCCCAAAATTCTGTAAATTTCCTAGTGGGTCGTTTTTGGCCAAAAAATTAACCCCATATGGATCGTGTTACATAAAATAATTATTATAGTTGTTGAAATTGAAATTTTTTTTTATCAATTTAATGGAGTAAAGGAAGATTTACACGCGAGAGAAAACTGCTAGAGATAATGCAAAATACACCTCTAATTAGCTCTATTGTGAATGATTTAAGCTAATTAGGGGAGTTTTTTGCTCTATTTCTAGAAGTTTTCTCTCTGTGCAAAGGTATTTACTTTTAAAATAACTAAAAATTGTGTTGTTTTTAACTGTTGAGAAAAATTTAAAAATAACTAAGAATGTAGTAAAATTAACTGATAAATTTTTACTACAAACTTTTTAAAACAACTGACAAAATGGGTAAAAACTACTGTTTTTTACAGTTAATTATTTTGGTATTATAAAAGCATATTTTAATAAAAATATTTTTTTATCTCTCGATGGCAAAAAAAAGTGCTATTATTTTAGCCTATTTAAAATTTGAAGTGAAAATTCCAAACCGTTCTCCAGTTATTATGCTTTTAGGCAGTAGAGATACAATACAAAATTCTAATTTTTATTTGCAAACTAGGAATATATTAATAATAACAAATATAAACTTAGCAAGTATTTTTAAAATTCAACGAAATTTATTAACTTATATAACTGATAAAAACAACTGTTTATTGTAAAATTACTGTTTTGGTAGTTGTTTATTATGATATTAAAAATAACTGAAATA
Source organism: Leucophora obtusa (assembly GCA_949987735.1). NCBI lineage: Eukaryota > Metazoa > Arthropoda > Insecta > Diptera > Anthomyiidae > Leucophora > Leucophora obtusa. Next base: position 85,589,607 of record OX465297.1, on the reverse strand, counting down.
ACAGTACTTTTCGTTATAACAGTTTTCCATTTTTCCATAGAAAAACGACTGTAATTACTGTTAAAAGCAACAACTACTGATTATTACACAAACAACTATCATGTACTAACTGTCAAACTTTTTTGAGTGTCTCGTTGGGCCCTAGGCCCAAAAATAACTTCATTAAAATATTAGGCATTTGGGTACTGAGTAATAAGTCTGCAGTTATTTCTAAAGCTAGCCATACACTTGCAATATTATTGTACAACTTCGCCTTTTAGTTCTTTAATCTACTACCACACATGGTAGTAGAATAAAGAACTAAAGCGAGAAGTTGTACAATAATATTGCAAGTGTATGGCCAGTTTAATACTCAAAAGTACCTAAAACAACGAATTAGAAATTCGGCTGAGCCGCTAAAGTTGGCTGAAAATTAAGCCGCCGATCAGCCGAATATTTCGGCGGCGGCGTGGCTCGTGGAAAATATCGGCGGCGCGGCTGAGCCGCCAGCCGCGCCGTACGGCTTGCTTCTCTGAAAGGGGGTTGAGCGAGGTGAAAATTTTTATAAAGAAAAAAGGCATTTACCTAAATAAATTGCTTTGTATATATAACATTGCTTTTAGTTTTTTTATTTATTGTAGAAAGTGCAATATCTGAATTATTTATTTTTTAATTATAATCTAATGCATATTTATAATATAAATGCATACATTTAAAATGTGTGATACTGCAAAAAAAATTTACATGAAATATTCACCAATGTGTATAAAAAATCAATTTGAACAAAAGCAAAGGAAAAAAATACCACATAGTGCATTATTTGTCAATTTTTTTATATAGTGATGTTGCCAGATCTGTTATGTTTCCATATTCCCCATAATGTCCTCATATATAACCTAGGAAAAAATAAATATTTCTTTTAGTATCGCAAGCAAAATATATACTCGAAAAACTGCATTTGGAACAAGTTCATTTTAGGGGCACCTCAGCGATTTTTTTCAGATAGTGCTTGGCTAAACTCTAGTTTACGGGCATAACTCGGATTTGTTTCAATTTTTCACGGACGATAGAACTTTCAATGCCGAGTTCAACGATGCATGTTTTTTTGTTGTCGGCTACCCCCGGTTCCCCCACGATTTTTTTTTTTTTTTTCTTTAAAGATATGCCTGATTTCCGGCGTGCTCGCTTCGCTCGCGAGAAAAGCTTTACTCAACGAAGCCACTAAACTGCCTACCACATAGGAAAAAAACCCCTAAGCCCGGTCGAAGGCTGGTTACACAGAAAAGCTTTACTCAGCGAAGCCACTAAACTGCCTACCACATAGGAAAAAACTCCTAAGCCCGGCCAGAGGCCGGTTACACGGCAAAGCTTTGCTCAGCGAAGCCACTAAACTGCCTGTCACATAGGAAAAAACGCCTAAGCCACGGCCGAAGGACGGTTACACGAAAAAATTTACTCAGCGAAGCCACTTAACCGCCTATTACATAGGTGGAAACCCCTAAGCTCGGAACGAAAGGGGTTTTGAAATATATTTTTAAAATCAACTCAAAAAGTTCAACATTGTGCAAAGTTCAAAAATAAAAAAATTAAATATCAAATTTAACTCTTAATATCTGCGCTGTTAGAAAGGTTAAAGTCTTAAATTATACCTTATATTAAAACTTAAAGCCTTATCTACAAATAAGGATCTAGGATCTTAGTCCTAGACAAATGTGGAGCTATTTAAGGGGAAATGGTTGTTTGGAGACTGATAATCAGTTTATCTCTGCTAATGCTGACGAGGTAAATGACTATTTTGTTTCGTGTCAGATAGATGATAATCCCAATTCAATGGATTTTTCAGGGGGTAATTTAGGTGGTGGTTTTTCGTTTCGTTGTGTGAATCTGGGAGAATTGCGTGCAGCATTGGGGAAGATTAAATCTAATGCTGCAGGTAATGATTATTTACCATTGAAATTTATTAATTTAGTTTTTCCGTTTGTTTCTTCCCATATTCTTCGGTTGGTTAATTCTATTTTTACTACTTCCGTCTTTCCTAACGATTGGAAGAAAGCTAGGGTGATACCCATAAAAAAGGAAGGTCTTTCCAACTCTTTGGATAATTTGCGTCCGATATCTGTCCTTCCGATTCTCTCGAATGTGGTTGAGCATATTGTAAAGGATCAAATGATCCTACACCTTGATAATAACTCTTTAATACACTCATCTCAGTCAGGCTTTCGTCGTGGGTATAGTACTGGTGCCCTTCTTCTTGGTCTAACGGATTCGATTAGAAAATTTTTGGATAATGGTAAAAATGTAGTTCTTTCACTGGATTTATCTAAAGCTTTTGACCGAGTGATACATTCGAAACTTGTGGACAAACTGTTTAATTTGTTTGATTTTTCATCATAAGCTTGTAAACTTATATCCTCTTATCTGAGTTGTAGAAGTCAGTTTGTTTCGATTGGCGATTCTTTTTCATTAACGAAACCAATAACCAGTGGTGTACCTCAGGGGTCTGTTATTGGCCCACTACTGTTCATGATTTACTTGAATGATCTTCTTACATTTGGGAATGGTCTATCATGTCAGTCTTACGTTTATGCGGATGATGTTCAGTTTCTTTGCTATGCCGATTCGCAATTTGTAGATGTCTTGGAAGAGGATAAATTTCATCATACATGAGGTTAAATTTCATCATACATGAGGTTATATCTTGGTCTTCTGGCAATGGTTTTGTTGTCAATCCAAGAAAGACGAAGTTAATGGGTTTTGGTTTCGATACTGATAATATAATGGTTACTCTCGATGGCATGAGAGTTGAATTTGTGGATAAGATTAAATGTCTTGGAGTTTTAATTGACAATCATTTAAATTTCTCATCGCATATTAATAACGTTTCTTCGAAAATATCATTCTTGTTGAGAAGGTTGTATTCTCTTGACTTATATCAGCCTCTCTCAATTAGGATGCGTGTGGCACATGCCTTGTTGATGCCTCATATATTATATTGTGTCGAGGTATTTTCTGGTACCACAGGCGGTGAATTTAATAGGTTTACCAAGATTTTCAATAGAATTATTAGATATGTTTTTGGGCTAAGACTTCGCTCTCATGTGACTCCGTACGTAATCCAATTTCTTGGGTGCTCTTTTGTTAATTATGTAGGTATGAAATTCAATAAGTTGGAAACAATATGTTCTAAATAGTAGGGCATTATAAATACCAAGACTTTTCTTTTGACAAGTAAATTATCGCTGAGTGGATATATTTTAGAATTTTACAAATTTAATACATTTTACACGGTGCTCTGGACCAAATTACCTTCCTTTCATCACTCCAAAGCACATTTTTCCAAAAGGACAACTCATAATGTCCGTGAAGTTAAATACGGCAGTTATCGAAAGTTAAATTCGATAACAGTGAAGTTAAATTCGAAAGTTAAATTCGAATTTAGAATTGAATTTAAATTCGAAAATTTGAATCGACATAGGAACTCTGAATTTAAATTCGAATTTAAATTCGAAAATTGAACTTAAATTCAAAAAATTGGACTTAAATTCGAAAATTCAATTTAAATTCAAAAATTGTATTTAAATTCAAAAATTGAATTTAAATTCAAATATTGAATTTAAATTCAAAAAAAGAATTTAACATGGAAAACTAAGGTTTAATAACAACAAAAACGCAATAAAAACCCAAATTTGGTGTTTTTCAGTTTATATTAGAAAAATATAAAATAATTTTGAAATAAAAAACACATTCATTTTAAATTTCCCTAGATAATTTTAGATGCCGACGTCATCCAAGCATTGTCTACAATGCCTTTCCGAAAAATAAAATGGCTAGCGCAAACTGCATGAGATTTTTTAAATAAATTTTTGAAAACCATGCATATAGGGGTCTGATTTTCTTTGAACATTTTTCCCACTGTGGTCATATGGAACGACTTGTCGGAAGCAGGTTCAATGCCTTTTCCGAAAAATTAAGTGGCTTTCCCAAATTGAATTTGAGATTTTTTTGAGAAATTTTTGAAAACCATGCATATAGGGGTCTGATTCTCTTTGAACGGTTTTTCCTACTGTGGTCATATGGAACGACCTCGGCCAACGGCTTGAATTTTCCTTGGAAGCAGATTCAATGCCCCAACCGAAAAATTAAGTGGCTTGTCCAAATTGAATTTGAGATTTTTTTGAGAAATTTTTGAAAACCATGCATATAGGAGTCTGATTCTCTTTGAACGGTTTTTCCTACTGTGGTCATATGGAACGACCTCGGCCAACGGCTTAAATTTTCCTTGGAAGCAGATTCAATGCCCCTTCCGAAAAATTAAGTGGCTTGTCCAAATTGAATTTGAGATTTTTTTGATAAATTTTTGAAAACCATGCATATAGGGGTCTGATTCTCTTTGAACGGTTTTTCCTACTGTGGTCATATGGAACGACCTCGGCCAACGGCTTGAATTTTCCTTGGAAGCAGGTTCAATGCCCTTCCGAAAAAGTAAGTGGCTTGTCCAAATTGAATTTGAGATTTTTTTGAGAAATTTTTGAAAACCATGCATATAGGGGTCTGATTCTCTTTGAACGGTTTTTCCTACTGTGGTCATATGAAACGACCTCGGCCAACGGTTTGTATTTTTCTTGGAAGCAGGTTCAATGCCCTTTCTGAAAAATTAAGAGGCTTGCCCAAATTGAATTTGAGATTTTTTTGAGAAATTTTTGAAAACCATGCATATAGGGGTCTGATTCTCTATGAACGGTTTTTCCTACTGTGGTCATATGAAACGACCTCGGCCAGCGACTTGTATTTTCCTTGAAAGCAGGTTCAATGACCTTTCTGAAAAATTAAGTGGCTTGTCCAAATTGAATTTGAGATTTTTTTGAGAAATTTTTGAAAACCATGCATATAGGGGTCTGATTCTCTTTGAACGGTTTTTCCTACTGTGGTCATATGGAACGACCTCGGCCAACGGCTCGAATTTTCCTTGGAAGCAGGTTCAATGCCCCTTCCGAAAAAGTAAGTGGCTTGTCCAAATTGAATTTGAGATTTTTTTGAGAAATTTTTGAAAACCATGCATATAGGGGTCTGATTCTCTTTGAACGGTTTTTCCTACTGTGGTCATATGGAACGACCTCGGCCAACGGTTTGTATTTTTCTTGAAAGCAGGTTCAATGCCCTTTCTGAAAAATTAAGTGGCTTGCCCAAATTGAATTTGAGATTTTTTTGAGAAATTTTGGAAAACCATGCATATAGGGGTCTGATTCTCTATGAACGGTTTTTCCTACTGTGGTCATATGGAATGACCTCGGCCAACGGCTTGTATTTTCCTTGGAAGCAGATTCAATGCCCCTTCCGAAAAATTAAGTGGCTTGCCCAAATTGAATTTGAGATTTGTTTGAGAAATTTTTGATAGGGGTCTGAAGGAAGGGGAAGGGGCATTGAATCTGCTTCCAAGGAAAATTCAAGCCGTTGGCCGAGGTCGTTCCATATGACCACAGTAGGAAAAACCGTTTATAGAGAATCAGACCCCTATATGCATGGTTTTCAAAAATTTCTGAAAAAAATCTCAAATTCAATTTGGACAAGCCATTTAATTTTTCGGAAATGGCATTGAACCTGCTTCCAAGGAAAATACAAGTCGTTGGCCGAGGTCGTTCCATATGACCACAGTAGGAAAAACCGTTCAAAGAGAATCAGACCCCTATATGCATGGTTTTCAAAAATTTCTCAAAAAAATCTCAAATTCAATTTGGACAAGCCACTTAATTTTTCGGAAGGGGCATTGAATCTGCCTCCAAGGAAAATTCAAGCTGTTGGCCGAGGTCGTTCCATATGACCACAGTAGGAAAAACCGTTCAAAGAGAATCAGACCCCTATATGCATGGTTTTCAAAAATTAATTTAAAAAATCTCATGCAGTTTGCGCAATCCATTTTATTTTTCGGAAAGGCATTGTAGACAATGCTTGGTTGACGTCGCCATTTTAGCTTAAATTATCTAGGGAAATTTAAAATGAATGTGTTTTTTATTTCAAAATTATTTTATAATAAGGGTTTTCACAAGGGGTGTGCTATTGGTTGTATCGTTGTATCGTCCTAACAAAAAACAGAGTTGTTAAAAATTAATTTGAAAAAATACAACATTTGAGAATAGCACGATACAACATTTTTACGTATGTTTAGTGTCCTATGTTTGAATGTGCTAACAGATAGAAAACTGAATAGAAAATCGTTGTTAAACACAAATAAAAATTTTAACAACTCTGTTTTTTGTTAGGACTATACAAAGATACAACAGATAGCACACCCCTTATGAACAACCTTAATATTTTTCTAATATAAACTGAAAAACACCAAATTTGGGTTTTTATTGCGTTTTTTTTGTTATTAAACCTTAGTTTTGCCATGTTAAATTCTTTTTTTGAATTTAAATTCAATTGTTGAATTTAAATTCAATTTTTGAATTTAAATTGAATTTTCGAATTTACCCGGTGATAAATGTCCATATATGAACATTTATGGTTCAACCATATATGTATGGATCCGAAAAATGAGGTAACACCTAAGTATATGTTCATATATGGACATATACATTTATTAAATATATGCGAATACATGCGAACGTTGCTGTCCTTTATTATAAGGTAGACGATAGTTATAAATTTATGTATGACATTCAAATTAGGCGCTACATATGTTCCCTTTTTTATTCATGGCATTAAATATAATTCCATATTTATCCAAATATGAGTTACTTTTACATATATGGAAAAATGTATTCTACGAAATATGTTCATATACAAGTCCCTTTTGCATAAATTGAATAACATATACTTTCATATTTGTCCATATATGAGTGCGATTTCCATATATGAAATAACAGATGCTTCCATATATGTCTGTATATGAAATTTTTTCCATATATGGAATCACATATACTTCCATATATGTTCATATAAAATCCATATACAGTATTGTTCGAAACCTAAGCAGCTTTTCCTAATAAAGTAATCAAAGTCCTACATATTCTTTTAAAATTACTTGATCTTTTCTTTGTGTCTAACGTATCAAATATTATATTGTATGATCAGATTTCTGCCCCGTGTTTCTCTAAGCACGATTTGATTTTCTTAACCTACAACTTTAGAGTTCGTCAAGAGGAACATACTGTTTACTATCGTGATTTTAAAAACATAGACTATAACATGCTTTATGAGAAAGTTTGCTGTTTAGCTGGAGTGATATATTTTCAATGGTTTCTGTTGATGAGCAATTGATATTTTTTGAGTCAAATGTTCAATGCATTTACGATGATATTGTACCATTAAAATCGAAAACTCTGTCCGTAAAGACGAAACCTTGGTTTACCACTGAAATTAAAAAATTAATCCACAAGAGAGATTTGGCTTACTCTAGGTGGAAGCGTTTTAAAACTCCAGAATTAAAAGTTGTATACACTTCTGCCAGAAAGAATGTGAACATTAACATTAAATTGGCAAAAACTGAATACTATTCAAGTCGTTTTGGAGAGGCTATTGATTCTAAACAAACTTGGAAAACCATCCGTAAAATAGGAATTGGTAAAACAAAACAAACGAATAACTGTCAAGCAGATGCTAATGTGCTTAATAATGCTTTCACGAACATACCTATGGTTCAAATAAATAATAATTTTTACAATTTCCCAACTATAAATAACACTGACGAAGACCATCTGTTCGAATTTTCTTGCGTTAGTCAGTCTGATGTTTTTACTTATTTTTCACTCATAAAATCGAATGCAGTGGGTTATGATAATATGCACCCAAAGTTCATAAAGATACTGTTACCTCTACTCCTACCATTTATAACTCATTTGTTGAATACTATTATAATGTCAAGTACTTTCCCAATGAAATGGAAACATGCTAAAATATTGCCACTACCAAAATCGAACACAGAGTTTAGGCCGATAGCTATTTTATGTTTCCTCTCAAAAGTGTTAGAAAAGCTTTTACATGCACAAATGTGCTCTTTCATTGAACAAAATCGTTTGTTAACCAATAAACAATCCGGGTTTCGCTCAAATCATAGTTGCGTAACTGCTTTACTGGATGTCTCTGAAAATATTCGTAGTGAGCTAGATGATGGTAAATTGAATTTTTTGGTGCTCCTCGATCATTCCAAAGCATTTGATACGGTTGACCATAATATACTGTGCATGAAACTTGCTAATTTTTTTAAGTTCTCCCCATCGTCAACGAGGCTTTTGCGCTCATATTTAAACGATCGTTCTCAATCTGTCCAGGTGAATAATACAACGTCAAACCCAATTAATGTTTTTAGAGGAGTGCCCCAAGGGTCCATCCTTGGGCCATTGCTTTTTTCAATTTATGCTAATGATTTGCCGAACCAACTAGTACATTGCAAAATTCATATGTATGCAGACGATGTTCAATTGTACTTAAGTAGCCCTGCTAGATCTGTTGCTGAAAATATAGCTAAACTTAATGACGACTTAAATAGGATATTTCTCTGGGCAACTGCAAATGGCTTATGTCTAAATCCCTTGAAGTCAAAGTGCATGGTCATCCATAAAAAAACAATTGTGCCTGTCATTGAAGATGACATTGTAATAAATGGAGAAAAAATAGAGCTTGTTAATGCTGCCAAAAATCTCGGGTTGATTTTTAATAACTATCTAACATGGAATGATCATATAAACTCACTCGTCGGTCAAACTTATATCAAGTTAAGGTCGCTTTGGGCAACTCAATACTTTACTCCGCTGAAGATTAAAATACTCCTTGCCAAGTCATACCTGATTCCTGGGTTAATATACGGATGTGAAGTATTTGCAAGTTGTGATGATACTAGCAAACGTAAGTTAAATGTTTTATACAATAATGTTCTTCGATACGTTTATGGATTGCGAAAGTTTGATCATATTTCTGAAGTTGCCAATAACTTATATGGTGTATCTTTTGAAAATCTCCTTAAGATACGAGTACTTGTATGTCTACATAAAATAATATATACTGAAACACCACAATATCTTTACGACAAAATACCCCAGGTAGAAAAATACAAACGGCACAATGTTGGCCCGGTATTGGAGGCGGTAGTACATGTACTGGCAATGCGTCGGATTTTTAACTTTCACTGTACTGGCATGTTATCAAAATGATAACACCAATAAACGCTTGGCCGTAGTTAGTTCCCAACGTTGGCGCAGGCTTGGGATTTTATTCTTTTCTTATTATCCCAGTACATTTAATAACAAATTTAGTAGTTTGCTAGAACTTTACTGACCTCTTAGTGTACATTAAAGATTTATAATGTATTCTTTCGAAACTTCACAAGAAAAGAATGGCGATGTCTCTCTTACATAAATAATTGTGTAATAGATGTAAAAATACGTAAAATTTACAGAATTTTTAATTTTAATAAATTAAAAAAAGCTCGTTAAATTTCAGTAAACAGTACTGGGAAAGCACGTTTTAAGTAGTACTGGCATTTCGTAAAAAACAGTGTTCTCCCAGTACAACTTTTGTTGTAACGTTGGCAATTTCTACCTGGGACGATTTGCCAGATCACGAAGAGGAAGGAAAATTATTGTCCCTTTACACCACTATCTTGTATCTGAATGGAATTTCTTTGTATATGCAGTACGTCTTTGGAATTTACTTCCACATACTAGGGATGCCAAACGGGAAATCCCGAATCCCGAAATCCCGGGATTTTCGGGATTGGCAAAATCCCGAATCCCGGGATTATTTCTCAAAAATCCCGGGATTTTCTTATTTTTTAATATTAATATGAACGCAAATAAACAAAGTGAGCAATTTTAGATTACCTACATTTTTTCTTGAATTTTCTCATATTGACAAGAAATTGATGCCAAGATATTGGTAAAATTATAAATTAAGTAGATTATTCGAGTAAACTATGCAAAGACTTTGCAGAAAAATTTGACATTTTGGTAAACAATATTAAGTTTTTGAGTAATTCATGCGAAAAATCAAGTTTGTTTCTTATTTTATCGATTTATTCTTCCAAGCGAAATTCGATTTCTGAAACCTAATTTTGGCTGGGACTGTAATTTTGAATTCTTCCATGAAAACATTTGATGAAGATAACTAAATAACTTTGTTGCTGTAATTACACGATTACACGTGGTTAAGGTTATCGCAACGAATCTGTTTTAAAATCTGCTTAAAAAATACTGGGCGCAAGTGTACTTAATGATGGTTTCATATATTATCCCAGCCAGAAAAATACAAACGGGAAAGCGATGGCAAGGTATTTTAACAGGTGGTACAGGTACTGACAAAAATTTCTTTCCCATTTCCAATATGATAACGTCAATAAACAAAAAGACCGGCAGTTCAAAAAGCGCCGGAAAAGCACTGGAGAAACACAATTTTTAACTTTGGAAAAACGCTGCCAAAACCAATAAATAGGTGGTTTGGAATTATATTTTCCAAAATAAAATTTAAAAAAAGTTTATATGTATCTTTTTTTGGCCCTGCCGTGATGTTTTGTAATTCAAATACTGGCAAAACGATTTTTGCAAACGCTGGCAAAGCGTCCCAAATGAGTGTTCTGCCAGTCATTTATTTTTAACATCGCGGTTACCCAGTGGTATGCAGGTACTTGATTTTTTGTACCACTGTCAATTTCTGACTGAGATGTTTCAATATTCATAAAATGTACCACATTATTAACAACTATTAAATAATTATAAAACGCTTTATTCTCTAAAAAAAATTAGTTACATAACATAAAAATTTTTACAAATAAAGGAAAATTTAAATCCCGAAATCCCGAAAAATACCGAAATCCCGTAAAATCCCGGGATCCCGAAAAATCTTGTAGTCCCGAAAATCCCGGAATCCCGAAATCGGGATCCCGGGATTTCATACAAAATCCCGAATCCCGGGATTTTCAAATATCAATCCCGATTGGCATCCCTACCACATACCCAACAACTCAATAGCAACGCAAATAGTTTTAAAAAATTCCTATTTGCATTTTTTGCCTAAACGTACACATATTATTTCGTTTAAATATGTTAACTTTTATTTTTCATTAAACTCAATGTTTGTATTAGTATGTACTTAATAATTTTGTAAACTGTCCTTTAAGAATATTGGATTCCTGTACTATAATTATAAGATTCACTCTTGTTGTACAGGAAATGGAAAAAAAAATAAATAAATAAATAAATTGGTTTATACAAAATAACACTTTTAATTTTTATTATGTTATGTGCCTACATTCTAATAATAACAAGAAAAATTTAATTCCATTTCCTTGCCAGTAAAAAAAAAAAAATGAAATTGACTCCATATATTGCTGTTCGAAACTTAAGCAACTATTTTGTTGTTGTATTTTTTTGCAACAAATAAACAAAAATTTTGAAACTTTTATTTAATTCCCGTTTAGTTTGACAAAGAAAATTTAATTTTTTTTTGTTTCTGTAGATTTAGAATCAATTATGGCGCGTACACGTTACGGAATCGATTTTAAGCTCAAAATTTTTGAACTATTTAATAAGGGCCAATCGCAAGTCTCTATAGCTAACAAATTAAGCATTAACAAATCAATAGTTTGCTACTAATTAAAAAGTACAAAGCTACTGGAATAGGAGAGAAAGTCAATACTAGAGGGCAACCTCGAAAAACTTCACATCGAACAGAATAATAATTCTCCGATTAATTATGAAAAAAAAACCCTTTATTTCTTGTGAGTGAGCTTAATCTCAATATTAGTTCGAGCAGTGTGAGAAAACGATCATTGGAAAATAATTTGAGAAGCTTCATGCCGTCTAAGAAACCTATACTGACAAAGAAACATTTAAAAAAGAGGTTTGCATAAATGGTTTTGCAACGTATTCGTTAATTTTCATTAGTTTTATGAAATTTAAGGTTGGATTTTGCAAAAGCTCACTCAAATTGGACTGTGGGAAAATGGAAAATAGTTTTATTCAGCGACAAGTCTAAATTTAACCTGTTAAATTCAGATGAAGTATGCAACGTTCGAAGACCGAAGGGAAAACGATTACATCCGCGTTATTGTAAAGGAACAATAAAGCATGGGGGCGGAAATGTAATGGTGTGGACCTGCTTTTCGACTAGTGGAGTTGGCCTTTTGTTGAAATACAAATAAAAATCGATCGCTTTGTTTATTTGGATATTTTAGCCAAACACATACTTCAATATGCCGAATTGGAAATGCCACTTCTATGGGTGTTTCAGCGTAATAATGACCCAAACTCTCGTCAAAGTGGGTCAAAGAATGGTTACCTGTTAATGGGATTCAAATTTTGGATTGGCCAGCTCAATCTTCAGACTTGACTCCCATAGAAAACCTATTCGGCATTTTGAACCGCAGGGACGGAACTCGCCGTTTTAGTAATAAGCGGGAGCTGATTAATTGCTTAAAATCAGAGGGGGAATCAATACCAACCATAACACTATCAAATCTAATAGATTATATGGCAAAACTATGTGCGGAGGTCATATGCAAGAAAGGGTATCATAGGAAGTACTGAAAGTTGCTTAAGTTTCGAACAGCAATATATGGAGTCAATTTCATTTTTGTTTTTTTTTACTGGCAAGGAAATGGAATTAAATTTTTCTTGTTATTATTAGAATGTACCCAGGTAGAAAAATACAAACGGCACAATGTTGGCCCGGTATTGGAAGCGGTAGTACATGTACTGGCAATGCGTCGGATTTTTAACTTTCACTGTACTGCCATGTTGTCGAAATGATAACACCAATAAACGCTTGGCCGTAGTTATTTCCCAACGTTGGCGCAGGCTTGGGATTTTATTTTTTTGGTATTATCCCAGTACATTTAATAACAAATTTAGTAGTTTGCTAGAACTTTACTGTCCTCTTAGTGTACATCACAGGTTTGTTTTTTTTTTTTTGGCAATGTCTTGAGACTGGATGGAATTTCTTCAAATGTATTCTTTCGAAACTTCACAAGAAGAAAATGGCCATGTCTCTCTTACATAAATAATTGTGTAATAGATGTAAAAATACGTAAAATTTATAAAATTGTTAATTTTAATAAATTAAAAAAAGCTTGTTAATTTTCAGAAAACAGTACTGGCAAAGCACGTTCTAAGTAGTACCGGCATTTCGTAAAAAACAGTGCTCTCCCAGTACAACTTTTGTTGTAACGTCGGCAATTTCTACCTGGGTAGGCACATAACATAATAAAAATTAAAAGTGTTATTTTGTATAAACCAATTTAAAAAGAATATGTAGGACTTTGATTACTTTATTAGGAAAAGTTGCTTAGGTTTCGAACAATACTTTATGTTCATAAAAAATCCGTATTTGTTCATATGTGTCCATACATAAACCATATATGAACATGTTTGAGCGTATATGAACATTTTTCACCGGGTAAGTTCAATTTTTGAATTTAAGTTCAGTTTTCGAATTTAAATTCGAATTTAAATTCAGAGTTCCTATGTCGATTTAAATTTTCGAATTTAAATTCAATTTTAAATTCGAATTTAACTTTCGAATTTAACTTCACTGTTATCGAATTTAACTTTCGATAACTGCCGTATTTAACTTCACGGACATTTTTCCTACCCTTAAACACGCTAAATTATCGTGTTTAATTTTTAAACACGTTGTTAAACACGATAAAATTGATATCAATTGGTGTTGAATGACAAGTTTGAAACAGAAAAAGGCACAACAAGAAAAATAAAAAAATTAAAAGTGAATTAAATTTAAATAAAAACCAGTCAAAATGTGTTTTTTCTTATTAAAGTGATATATGAACAAAACAATTAATTAAACTTTGCTTGCGGTGAACAAAAAATCCAAAAACAGCCATGGAGTTGTCCCTTACCTAAAAATTAAAAAATCTTGTTTCCGACTGGGGCGGATAATGTTATTTCATTTTTTATAGCAATTATAACTTTGGATAATGCCAAAAATTATTAATTATTGCCTCCGGCCGAAGAAAAAAATACTTTTTGGGAAATTTTGTAAAATTTTTGTTTTTTTTTCACAATTGTTGTTAAGGAACATCTGTTTGAGATGTTTAACTTAAACACTTCATTTTTAAGTGTGAACTGATATGTTTAACTTTTGCATAAACGTGTTTAACAATCGTACTGTGAACGTAGTATAAGACACATAACTTGAAAAATTCTTTCAAAAAGCAAATTTTTCCATTTGAAATGGATCTGTTTTCGTAAGTGATGTTACGTTATTTTGCATTTTAGGTGACGATATGTAATTTGATGTTAATATGTGATAATCAGAGAAGACAGAAAAAAGAAAATTTCGATATGTTTAAAGCAAAAGAAAATGTAAAAAAAGCAAGAGTAAAAAAACTTGCAAAAACAACAGTTTTCAAAAAAAAATAATTCAAAGTTAAGAGAAAAAATATTTTTTTGTGAGCAATAAAAGAATTTTTGGGCAAAAAGTTTTAAAAAAGCAATTCAAAGCTCAAAAATCTTAAGAAAAAGCTATTTTAAAGCTAAAAAACGAAAAATCCAAAAAAGCAAAAACAAGCAAATATGAGTAAAGCAAGCAATAAAAAGCATAAAAAGCAAAAACAGCAATTTTGTCTTCCCTGGTGATAATATACCTTCGAAAATATGCAAAAAATATTTTGTCAAGGACCACACCAAAATATGTTTGCCCTTGCCCTCTACATTTATTACAATTTAATAATAATTTAAGAGGCTTCTTTAATAAATTTATTAATTTTCATTAAAGTTAATAAAAATAAATACAAGGAATTTTAAAAACTAGTTACATACTAAGTATAACTTAGACTCAGAACTTTTAGGATTTATTTACTTTTTCAATTACCAGTTAGCTACTAGCTGGGACTTAACTGAAAATAAAACAAACACCAAATCCTTTATCATTTAAATATGATGACCAGGGCAAGGACTTTCATGCAAATGCATGTTTGTAGTCAGTGGCCCAAAAATGATTTTGATCAAATACTTTTCCGAATCACAAGAATTTGCAAAAAAATGGCATCGATTTGTTGTTGCATATTTTCGCATATTTTGTTATAAATGCATATTTTTGCATATTTTGCTGTTAAGTGCATATTTTATTGCATATTTTATGATTTTTATTTTATATTTTTGCATATTTTGCACATTATTGCATATTTTTTAATATTTTTAAATATGAAATTCGATTTAAGAATTTATACTTTAAAACTAAAAAAAAATTCTAAAGAATTAATTATTTGGAAGCTCTGTTGGTAATACAACACTACACATAGTATACAATATGTTGTCATCCACTAACACATTTTTTATAGATGTAATTTTAAATTAACGTTTTCGAGTGTTATTGCTCACAAACAGAAAGTTGAAAAATTTTATAAAAATTATTTTAAGGAAACTTGTCCCCGAGCATTAATTTCTGCCACTTTTTTCTCTGAGTTACGAAAGTGTGTACGATTTTGTAGTACACATATTTAAGTTCTATTTTCTAATAGAGTTTTTTTCAGGTAAAATGCCACACACCCTTATATATTTAACTATGTGTATTTGAAGACATTGAATATGTGTTCGTTTATTCGAATTTTTTACTACTTTTACTACAATTGCAAAGTTTTGTTTACTTTTTGTATTGAATTTTTCCAGCTGTAGTAAATATAGTAGTAACTTGTAGTAAGTAAACGAGCAAGCTTATTGTAACCGATACCTGAATTTTTACGTTTGTGTTAGTTTTTAATAAATATAATTAAAAAAACATTTATTTTTAATTGCATATTTTTTGGTTTTTAGTGCATATTTCGTTATAAATGCATATTTAAGTGCATATTTTCTATTTTATAGTGCATATTTTGAGAGCATATTTTCGATTTTTTGGTGCATGAAAGTCCTTGCCCTGATCATGACTATGCACATAAAAGAAACCTATAAAAAGAAAAGAAATAAGTTTTATTTATGAGACAATTGAAATCATTATTATATATCAAGGTAGGGCACGGATTTTTCAACGAGGGCCATATTGTGGTTTTTCATAAATTATAAAGGGCCGCACTATACAATAAAAAAAGTAAAACTACAAATCTTTACCTTAAATGAAAGCGAACGGAACTAATGTTTTATTTTATAAACCGATACCTGAATTTTTACGTTTGTGTTAGTTTTTAATAAATATAATTAAAAAAACATTTATTTTTAATTGCATATTTTTTGGTTTTTAGTGCATATTTCGTTATAAATGCATATTTAAGTGCATATTTTCTATTTTATAGTGCAAATTTTAAGAGCATATTTTCGATTTTTTGGTGCATGAAAGTCCTTGCCCTGATGATGACTATGCACATTAAGGTTATGACTCATTTTTATCAAAAATTTTACCTATCACCACGTGATAGGCAATACTAAATTAATATTAAAAATCGTATTTGCGGATCATTTCGGCAAAAAAACCTTCCGCACCAAATGCATTTTCTAAAAATAATTTTTGTTCGGGGATTTTGTTTAACTTACATAACGAATTATTACAAAAATTATTGTAAACGACAAAAAATGTATCCAAAAGTCCCTCCAAAAAGGTTTAGTAATTTTTACCGTAAATAGCTTTTAATAAGCATCGTTTGAGTCTCATATGTTTAAAACTTCGGAGAAATATTTTAATTAAACTAAAACCATATAGAGCAAATTTCAACCCTTTTGGTGCGGGAACTTTTTTGACAGTAGCGAAAAAGTAACATTGCGTTTCTTAAGTAGTCACGCTTACCCGCTCGCTTACGAAAAAATGAGAAATAAGTAGTTATGAGATTTTGAATAATAAGTGGTTACACACATGCTTACAAAAAGTTGAATTATAAGTGGTTATCTGATTGCTTACGTGATTCTTAAAAATAAGGAGTTAAGCAAATACTATTAGCTTAAGGAAATACATTCAGAAAAATTTAAGTTTTCTCTAGTGTGTAATTTTAGGACTCGTCATAAAAATTTAAACATAAAACATACCCACCCAGGTAGAAAAATACAAACGGCACAATGTCGGCCCGGTATTGGAGACGGTAGTACATGTACTGGCAATGCGTCGGATTTTCAACTTTCACTGTACTGGCATGTTGTCGAAATGATAACACCAATAAACGCTTGGCCGTAGTTATTTCCCAACGTTGGCGCAGGCTTGGGATTTTATTTTTTTGGTATTATCCCAGTACATTTAATAACAATTTTAGTAGTTTGCTAGTACTTTACTGTCCTTTTAGTGTACATCATACATTTTGTCGAAACTTTACAAGAAAAGAATGGTTATGTCTCTCTTACATAAATAATTGTGTAAAAGATGCAAAAATACATAAAATTTATAAAATTGTTAATTTTAATAAATTAAAAAAGCTCGTTAATTTTCAGAAAACAGTACTGGCAAAGTAAGTTTTAAGTAGTACCGCGAATTCGTAAAAAACAGTGCTCTCCCAGTACAATTTTTGTTGCAACGTCGGCAATTTCTACCTGGGCCCAGGTAGAAAAATACAAACGGCACAATGTCGGCCCGGTATTGGAGACGGTAGTACATGTACTGGCAATGCGTCGGATTTTCAACTTTCACTGTATTGGCATGTTGTCGAAATGATAACACCAATAAACGCTTGGCCGTAGTTATTTCCCAACATTGGCGCAGGCTTGGAATTTTTTTTTTTGGTATTATCCCAGTCTATTTAATAACAAATTTAGTAGTTTGCTAGTACTTTACCGTTCTCTTAGTGTACATCACTGATTTTTAATGTATTTTTTCGAAACTTCACAAGAAAAGAATGGATATGTCTCTCTTACATAAATAATTGTGTAATATATGTAAAATTTATAAAATTTTTAATTTTAATAAATTAAAAAAGCTCGTTAATTTTCATAAAACAGTACTGGCAAAGCACGTTTTAAGTAGTAGCGGCATTTCGTAAAAAACAGTGCTGTCCCAGTACAATTTTTGTTGAAATGTCGGCAATTTCTACCTGCCCAGGTGGAAATTGCCGACGTTACAAAAAATGTTGTACTGGGAGAGCACTGTTTTTTACGAAATGCCGGTACTACTTAAAACGTGCTTGGCCACTACTGTTTTCTGAAAATTAACGAGCTTTTTTTAATTTATTAAAATTAACAATTTTATAAATCTTACGTATTTTTACATCTATTACACAATTATTTATGTAAGAGAGACATCGCCATTCTTTTCTTGTAAAGTTTCGAAAGAATACATTAAAAATCTGTGATGTACACTAAGAGGACAGTAAAGTTCTAGCAAACTACTAAATTTGTTATTAAATGTACTGGGATAATACCAAAAAAATAAAATCCCAAGCCTGCGCCAACGTTGGGAAATAACTACGGCCAAGCGTTTATTGGTGTTATCATTTCGACAACATGCCAGTACAGTGAACGTTAAAAATCCGACGCATTGCCAGTACATGTACTACCGCCACCAATACCGGGCCAACATTGTGCCGTTTGTATTTTTCTACCTGGGTAACTATTTATTATTATACTCCCGATTAAAAAAGATGATATGGTGACATATCTAATTTGATGAAATACAATAACTAATCAGATACAATTTAATCCGAAAAATGGTGAATACAATTGTATCTACGTGGATCAAATTGGATTTAATTACTTTAAATTATATACAATTTAATCCGAATTTTGACCAGACATTATTGTATTAAATAATATCTTAATAGTTAAAATTTGATGCAATTAGGTCCAATTTGATCAAAATTTTGGAATTTTTGTTTTTATTAAATATTGCACTGAAAAACAATGGGGAATTCATAAAGGTTTCGTGTATTGTGTAAACTAAGCAAATCTAGTAACTTTTAGAGTCTTTATGTGAAACTGCATACATAAAAAGTATCTACTTATTAATGAGTACTTATAGGAGCTATAAGCTGTATTTTGTCTCATGCCTATGAACGTTAAGTCTTTAAAGCAAAAGTTCCTAAGATTCGAAAACACAGCTATAGTATAGTTCAAGAATAATCCATAAAATAAAAATATTCTAAATAAAATGAAATTTCAAATAATTTTCCATAAAACATTACTGTATTTTTCACTGAAGGTGAGATTTTTATTTTGAAAGTGAGAAAAGTTCAAATGAAGCTTTAATTTTTGGGCTACTCATTAAAATTGTGATAACAAATTTGACATGAGTTTTTAATAAAATTAAATGTCTTAAAATAATCGTTTAAAAATTTTTTGTTGTAATTTTCATTTGTATTTCATGATATCCTTCAAGCCTATTAATAAATTTGGTGCTACGTTATTCCTAAACCAAAATAATTACTTCGAAGAATTGGCTAACTTTTATTAATATGGCCCAATATTCAATTTCAAAATTAAATAATCTGTTGTTTCGATGTAAATTTATAACATTTTATTAAATGAAAATGAATTTCAATTTCAATTTACTAAGATATTAAGAGTTCATTTAAAACAAGAATATACCGTAGATTATATAGGGAAAATAAATGTTTCTTTTTTAAATCAATAGGTTTGTTTTGTTGATATACATATCTGGTACGAAATCCTATACAAAGTCTGACTGCGTATGTTAAGTATTAACTCTTTTAACATAATATTTTCAACGTCGATAATGTATGGGTCATCTGTCAGATAATATCACTCAGATTCTATTCCAAAATATTTTACCGGTTTTTCGTTTTCATGTTATTATTTTTTAAATCACTTGAACTTTATATCAAAATTTGTTTTTGTAAAATAATATTTTCCAATTAAAAATGGATTGTAATTGATTTCGATAAAATCTTAAATGAAATTTAAATTGAACATGAAACTGGGCTATATTTGGTCTTACAATTTAAATTCCATGGTCGAGATCTGATTAAATATGACAACATATGTAAAAAGATATCATATAAAAATTTTTCGAAAGACCAAAATTACGTCTTATTATATATAGTGCCATACAAAGCAATATATAACGAGACATAATTGTATTAAATAATATAAAATAATGTATAACCCGTTTTACTCGGGCTGTTATATAATAGTTTTACTAACCGAAAAGTTTTAGGTGAACCCATTGATGAAAATGTGGACGACAAATTTGTAAACGCACTGTAAGTTGTGCCTTATGTGAACATAAAGCCATATCCGTTTGAGATTGTCCATTAGCCTTACCCACCGACAATTACATATGACATTTAAAATAAAATTTTATATTATTTTACATGTTTCTAACTTTTTTCACTTTTGGCATCTACTTTTCGCCATATTGTTTTATCTTTTTTATTTTTTTTTTACAATTTTCAACTTTGGCAATTTTAATGCTATTTTTAGGAATTATACACATTTTACAAACATCTGGCAACAAATAAATGAATTCTAAAACTTCCTAAGTTTATTTTGGGTCTTATACATAATTTTTTTTTATCATTTTCCCATAATATAACTAAATATTGACAATTCTTTAAATATATAAGAAAAGAAAGTGATTTAACATAATATACAAAAGAATTTATAATGTGCCAATAAAAAATTATATTTTAAGGTAATTTATATAAAAATTTAAGGGTGTGCTTTAAACTAAGCTAATAAAAACTATTTTTTTCTGTAGGAAATCGTTTTTACCAAGATTGTTTGTATAATATAACATACGCTAATTTTTTGCGTGTAGTAATTTAAGTTCGGAAAATGAAACTTTTTTTATGTAATTAGAAAGCCACAATCACAATAAACACAACATGTCACTTTTTCACAATAAAAATAATAGTCCTATACATTAAGATTGCGTGAAAACAAAGTCTACACAATTTTCACGTGGAACTCATTGTCGTGAAAAATTATTTTTTTTATATGAAGTATAACAGTTTTTTCTCGTGAAACTCAACCAACTTACAGTGCTTAAAAAGGTAATTTTTTTTTAAATGTATTTTTTGGAAAAATATGCTTTTCCGAGTTAACTTTTTGAAAGTGTTTTTTTTTTTTTTTCAAAAAGATACTCTGGAAAAAGACAATTTTTTGAAAAGACAATTTTTTTTTAAATTATTATTTTTTTTCTTTTGAAAAGGTACTTTTCTGAATATAGTGCTTTTTGGACAAAGGTACTTTTTTGTGGGAAAAAGTAGTTTTTGGAAAAAGAAGGACGTTTTTATCTTTTTAGACCTCCCTGTTGGAATATTAAAAATCCAAAAAATGTATATTTTTATTTATTTATTTGCTTTATTTATTGTAATATCAAAGCCACAAAAGGCTAATAAATATATTACAAAGTTTAATACAGTATAACTTAACAATATTAATTCATGAATTTCATTTACTATAAATAACCTTAGAATTAGTAATTCTTTTTTCTGTTGGCCCCCCAGCCATAATAATCAGGAAAAAAGTATGCAAATACTATATGTGACTTTCTCCGAGAAATGGGACCTAGTGTGTGAAAATGGAGTTTTATATTAAATATTAAAATTTTAATGTTTTTCTAATTTTTATCGATTTTCCCAAGTTTTTGACACACTACGTTTTTTGACACACTAGGTCTCTTTTCTCGGAGAAGGTCACATATGTGGTCCATGTTATTGACAATTTTTATCTTATGACTTCAACAAACAAATATAAAATCATGTGTTAAGAGTAAATCAAAATATTCTAATGCCCAATTTACAATACAGCAAAAAACTAGTAGCATTTTTTAAAAACTTTACTTTTCAATTCAAAATTTGTATAGAGTCTGACAAGTAAATAAAAATAGTTTTCAAAAACTACCAGTCCCTGGTTAAGTATAAAATTCTATCTATACTCTATAAAATCGTATCTATACAATTAGTTTTTGATTCAAAATTTATATGGAATATGACACGCATATACAAGTAGCTTTTAAAAAGCCCCAATCCCTGGTTAAGTGCAAATCTAGTATAAGGCTCAACATAGAAGTGCTGCCGAAAATAAGTAACATACAAGTAATCAAAACTTTCCTGCTATGCAGTCTCACAGATATGTGCAAACATATTCTTCTTGAACATATTAATTGAAAAATTAAAAACTTTTAGATAAGCCGGTAAATCATTCCATAGTCGAGCTACTCTCATTAGAAACGTACGTTAAAGATTGTCGTAGAATGAAGCGGAGTATCGATCTGTACATTCCGAGTAGACATAATAAAATTGAATTCATTGCGTAAGTTAGGCGGTATTGATGTAAACATAACTTTATAAAAGAAAAATAACAATCGGAAATCTACCAATTTCCTAAAAGTGCAACCTAAGAAATTAATTACATTAGGCGTTATATGCTCCCTAGATCTTACATTAAAAACGAACCTGACAATCATATTAAATGCTCTCTCCAACTTTGCAAAAACTGTTGAGATCGTGCCCGATTTCACTTCCAAACAGTAACAAATAAGTGACATAAGAAGGGAGAAAGCTAGTTTTCGCCTTATATGCAGAGGAAGAAATATATTTGAGTTATATAATCGTCTAAGAGTGTAAATTACTCTCCCAGTTACAGTTTCAATATGCCGGCTAAAATTAAGTTTATTGTCTACCATAATCCCTAAGATCATCAGCTGGTGGACAAACTGCAATCGAAAGCCATTAATATGAACATTAAAATCATGCTTATGACAATTACCAAAAACCATGCACTTAGTTTTTGTTAAGTTTATTCTCAGACATCCATGATGATATATTATTTAAACAATAGTTTGCAACAGCTTCTAAAACATCTAAAAATTGTCTATCACTGCTTAAAAGTAACTATACATCATCAGCAAAAATAAATGCCTTGGATACATTAGACATCGTAACCGTATCAATAAAATCATTCATATACAGAACAAACAAAAGTGGGCCAATCACCGACCCCTGCGGCACACCACAGCTAATACCACGAGTATCCGATATTCGACCTTTAATGTTAACAAATTGCGAATGATCAGTTAAGTAAGAATAAATAAGTTTACAGGCGGTTTTTGAAAATCTGAATTCATCACGTAGTTTTGATATAAGTCTACCATGATTAATGCAATCAAAAGCCCTAGAAAGATCCAGTGACACTAAAAGGTTTACCCTCCCTACATCTAAATTTTTCCTTATTGTATCCGTCAACTCTACTAATAAAGAAGAAGTACTGTATCCCTTTATATAAGCATACTGGCTTCCATTAATAATAGTATTATTATCAAGATACTCTAGCATTCTAGATTTCAGTAAGTGTTCGACCACCTTTGACAGCACCGGAAGAATAGAAATAGGCCTTAAATTATCGACAGCAGATCGCGAATTAGATTTTAGAATCGGGACAACTCTCGAAACTTTCCAAGAAGATGCATAGGTAGATGTTGTGATCAAACTATTTACCACATGTAAAAAATGCCTAGAAAACTCTGGGAAAATTAACTTAACGAACCTCTAAGGGATTCCATCTACTCCAATAGAATTTGATTTCACCATACCCAGAGCATTAACAACCTCCATTTCCGCTGCATTGTCAAAGGAAAAAACCGAATCATCATCTAAATAGCTGAAATCAAAAGCATTTGTTCTAACCCCGGAAACACCAACAAAAAAGTCATTTACCTCATTTACATTATGATCAGATTCAACCATTCCCTTTTCTAAACACCCAGCCTTACGCAAAGTCCTCCACACATCTACATTACCTCTACCATCAAATAGTCTAACCGAGTTTAACCTCTTATGTTTCCTTACTATACTCTTAGCCTTATTACGGTATCTGCAATAAGATACCAATTTTTTTCGAAAGGGTAATTTTGTTGGAGAACGGTACTTTTTAATAAAGTACTCCTCATTTTGAAAAAATAATTTTTTTGAAAAATGTGGTATTGAAATAAAAAGATACTTTTTAAAAAAAGTAATTATTTTAGAAAGAGTACTGTTTTTGAAATAAGATACTTTTTTCTGGAAAAAGGTGCTTTTTAGGAAAAAGATCTTTTTTTGGTTCTTGTGGAAAAAGGTACTTTTTTTTTTTTAAAATGTATGGTGGAGGGGATCCTTCTCCACTTTTTCAAAGCACTACCATTTCTTAACCAATAATTATTTTCCAAAAATTTAGTTTGCATTGAAGATCTAGACTTTAATTTTTATGAGTTTTAAACCAAACTCTAAAAAATGTTTGTAAATATACTACTATAAAATGGGTAAAATTTCTTTTGATTTTACGAAAATACGGTTAACATAAACAAAAATGCGTAATCTTTTTTTGTACCCACTTCCATACACAATAATTCACATACAACACATACAAAGTATTTTAAGACATACTAAAGGTTTTCATATAAACTCGTAAATTCCTTGTAAACCTTGTATAAATACAAACCACATTTTTTATGTACGGAGTTTGACATTAAACTCATAAATATACCAGGTTTATATGAAAACCCCTTATGTGTTTACAAATAAACACATTTTTTTCTTAAATAAAATTTTTACGCACGAAGTTGGTAAATATACTAATAGTAATACTTACTCCGAAATTTTTAAATTGGAAAAAAAAAATTTTGAAAATTGAAAAAAAAATAAGCTAAAAGTGATCTATTATTTGCGAATTACTGCATTTCGACAAACACGTTTTTATCTGGAAATATGAACATAAGAATGAAATTGTTTTTGGTAATTATTAGGTCTATTCGATTACTGGATAATTTGTACAAATTTGTACAAATTTTTACTGGATGGCGTTCGTTAACACAAATACTCAGTAAACAGAAAGAAAAAAGAGAGAATAAAGTGACAGTTCTATGTTGAGAGTTTCTAAGTCTTCTTCTTTTTCTTGCAAATTTTTACTGGATAAATTTTTGCCAGTAAGAATTTGCAAGCAGAAAAAAACATATGTTACGAAAACATATGATTGTTTATGGTAAATAAAAAAAATTATTTTCCAATTATAATATTTTATGGAAATGCAAAGCAGTAAAACTTTCAAAATAAATTATGGAAAAGATATGAAAACCTTCTAAAAATGTTCTGCTTAAGGTTTAACATAAAAAATTTTCTTCTTTCATAGCGGCCAGTTAAAATTTATTTGTATATTTGGTGTTGTAATCAGCTGTGTGTACAAACTTGCAAATTGTTGCAAATTTTCTGTTCGCGTACATGTTTGGGAAAATTTTATTTTGAGAGTAAATCTTGTCTTACTCTCTGAAAGTTTGTACTGAGTAATTCTTACTGGACTTGGCTGAGAAAAGTAATCGAATGGACCTATTGGTGACGCATGTGGTAGCCTAAACCTCTTTTCAAAATTTCTTTCAGTTCAATGACAAACGGTACGCTTACGAAGTAATTTTTTCTACTCACACTCACTTCACGTGAGTAAATTAAGATTTCACTCACTCTCACGCATGATTCACGTGAATCACGCAAAATTCTGCTTTTATCCCAATCTCTAATATAAGGTATACGAAACCTTCTTGAACTAATAACTTGTTTCAGTGTTAACCAAAGTATATAATTTAAATATTAGATCCCATGTATTATGGAATAAATATTTTAAAATCTGGCAACATATATTTTTTACAAAGAGAATAGAATTATGAGAGTATTGCACTTTGTAAAATCAAAAAAAAAAAAATTGTCTGCAAAAAGCAGCACAACTGCGACAAAGTCAGCAGACGTCATTTTTCAAGTCGTTGAAAAAAGTAAATTTATATATTTCTTTTAGTGAAATAAAAAAATAAATTAATAATTTTGTATAATAATGTCTTTAAATATCTATAAAAAAATAAACTATAGAAAAACTTATTAATTTGCTATATAATTAAAAAAGAACTCATATTTTTCCTATTTGTTTTAATCAATGCAATTAATGTAGTATAATAGTACGTACCTTATAACGCCCGCACCCAAATTTGACAAAACGAGAAAAAAAGTTCAAGAAACGCAAACAAATACAACACAAAAATCATAAAAGAACTTCTATAAAATATTAAACATACAAAAAATAAAATCAAATTAGGTATTTTATTGTTACATTAGTGTATACAAATTTAATAATATTTAAGCTAAATCAATATTTGAAATATGTACATGATAATTGTGGACAGATTTTTTCGTTTTGTTGCTCATACGTGATAGTGAGAAGTACAGAGTTTTTTTCAGGAGTCTCTTTAGTATATATTTTTCCTATCGTATGTAGTCTACTAAATATTGCCCAAATTCTATTCATTGTAAAATTTAACTTACTAGTAAGAACATATTTTGAAAAAAAACTTAAATTTGTATTTACGCAATAAGCATTTTGTTTTAAAATATTAAATGTTTTCAATTTTGCTTGATGTAAAGTAGATTTCCAACTCTTGCACCTGTGATTTTTACAAAATTGTTTTAAACTTGAAATTTTGTGGCCGTTTTGCTGGAGTATGCTCTTGAAATAAAGTTAAGACCTTAGACCTGTTAAAGTTAAGACCTTAGAACTGTGTTATTTTTTACCATTGACAAACATATCTAATGGTAGGCTTGTTTTTTTTTCTATAACTACTTGTAAAAAAGCGACTATCCGTACTTACTTGACTTTTCTTTTATTTTTGTAAACAAATAACATTTAAACATTTGGGGTCGCTTTCGTACAAAAGCTGTTTTCGTAAAAAGACTTCGCCGGAACTCGAAATGGAGCAATTATTTTGTGTGCCCTGCTCTACCTTTACTAACAAACGCATAATTCATTTGTTGGCTTTTTTTGTTTTTAATATTTTATAAAATCAAAAATACTAAAATTTCAAATATTTTTATCAGAGACTATAAATTATAGAGATAGGAAATCAAAACTTACACTACTCACCGGTAGATGGCGCTGAAATTTAGTATTACCTGAGCAACTATTTAGTATCAGCTGAGCCTATATTTAAAAACTCAAAAACTGCTTAAAAATCAGGAAAAACAATCGCGAAATCTATTTAAATAATAAAATTTGATATATCTGTTTGTTTTTTTGCCTTGTTGTTTTGTTATTATTTAAATTTAAATAAAAAAAGAAAATTGTCAATTTT